>WEIU01010306.1:168082-192043 GCA_013389925.1 Aegithalos caudatus
CACCCCCGGCACCCACCGGCGGGGACAAATCCCGGTCCGCGGCAGGCGGCAGCGCCGGGAGCACCGGCGTCCCGAGGCGGGAGACAGCGAGGAGCAGGGAGGCGCAGAGCGGGGCCCGGCACAGCCGGGGTAAAGGGAGGCCTCGACGCTTTCCCCCGTCCCCAAAAAACAACTCTGCCGGGCTGTCGCTAACCCTCGGGACTGGGGTGTTCATGCTGAACAAACAAATTCATCAGGCAGTTCCTCAACCAGCTGACTGACTGTCCCCCAGGTCTGGCTTTTGGTAATGAGAAAGTGTCAAACGAGAAGAAGCAAAGGGAAAGGGGGAAAAAAATAAGTCTTCCCTTTCCTCCACACCTTTCCCCTTCCCTCCACTTTATACCTAGAGCAACTCCTTCACCCACCCTCTGCCTCTCACTCGTGCTGTCTCCCAGACACATGCAGGTATCATTTCCCATCTGCTCGGCTCTCACACACACATGCACAGACACACATAAACAAATAAAAGCCCCACTTTAACCCTTCTTTGAAGAGATTGCAGTGTCAGATGGGTTCCTACCATCCACTCCTTCACCCCCTCACCCTCTTCTCATACCTCTCTGGCTCTGGGAGGTAGTGCTTAACAAAAGCACAGTGTTTTAAGTCAATGCCTCATCTAAATATGTGTCCAGTTCACAGACCGGACCTCTCTTTTCCCTAGATCCTGCAAACTGGTATTTTCTCCCTGCAAATGGAGACACATTTCTGAATTCTAGCAGAGAGAACATTGTTAAGGTAATTCAAACAATTTTCTCTGATGACACATCTCCTGCTCCAGGTGCATCTCTGCACCCTGAAAAGGTTAAAGCCTTTTGGCACTTGCATCTGCTGCTGCCTTTGCACACCAAGAGGAGTGCAAAGTGCCTGTGCCTTTGCCACAGCAGGGAGGCAGATGCACCACCACTATTTTGGTCACCATAGACCACATTCTGGCATTTCTTTAGTGAGTTCAGTCCACTCATATTTGTTTTCCTTCCTGCCTTCTTTGAGAAGCAAGAAGACAAAGTTTCCGTATGTTGGCTGGTGTGGAGCCATGCGATTGCCTGTGTGCAATGAGGCCTAGGTGGCTCTTTTCAGCTTAGTATCTGCCCACACTCTTTTTGCAGTCACTGACTAAAACCCATCAAAGACTCCAGCCAGTTATTTGGAGTCTTGCCTTGTCCAAAGGCATGACCTCAAATAAATACCACCCTGTCCTCCTCCTTTTTCCCCCTAAAAAAATTAATGTGAATAAACCTTTGTCACACTCTGTGAGAACTCATCAGACTGAGGAAATATCTGCTTCAAAGACAATTTGATTGTAATGGAGTTGGGTTATTTGATTGGACTCTTGTTTCAAACTACAAGTCTCCATAGAAAGACAAAAGACTGTAATGAACAGTGAGATGTCTTCTTCCAGAGCTGATCAGTCACAGAGATAAAAATGCGTAACCGAATTAAACACAAAACTTTTCAACTTCTAACTCTTAGTTTAGCTATATGCACCCATTAGTCAGAAACAGAAATCCCGGACTCACTATATATATATTTCAATTAAAGACAGCACTTGCTTCTTTTGGCTTGACATATTCACACATTCCCTTCTGGTGGGTTGCCAGCGAGTTTCACCAGCCTCCCTTGCTGCCACCAAAGTGACATCACCTTCCTTCCTGGGCCATATCAGCACTGGTCATGAACAACAGTTAATCTACTCCAGAATCAGACCTCAGCTCCAACACTTCCCCATGCCACATAGGTTGTGACAGGCTGTGAGGTGGGACAGGAGGCATTTGTGGTTTTCCCATGGAAGAAGCCAGGGGCTGACTTGATTTCATATTCAATGGCCCAAGCAAATTAAGGGCCTTCCTTCCTCTCTTTTGGGATTAAGGCCTGTGACAGTCTGAGACTCCTGCTATCCTGCTGGACTGACCCAACTTGGTTTGGGGAGTAATTAGCCAGTAAACCCAATATCCATCACCCTGTAGGGATCTGGGATACTCCTGGGGCTGTCTATTTTTCATGTAACTGCACATCTCCCATTTTTTTGCATCCCTCTACTTCCAGCCTCTATTTTTTGAATCGTTTCTTTGTCTTATTTTTTTCTTTTCATCCATGCTGTGCTGTGCTTGCTCTCTAATCAGTATTAGCTAGTCTTCCATTATCAGCTGGCAATGTTCCATCATGCTCCTCCATCTCAAAAATTGTCCTTGCACCAAAACACCGTAAACACCTAGAAACAGAAAAAACCACTCCTCTCACCTCAGCCTCTGAAGTGGGATATGCAGAAACCACTGGGAAGTGGTTGATACTCCTCTTGGGCTTGTGACAGTTCCCATCAATAGCCATCCTGAGGCAGAGGTTTCACCACTGAGCAGGTGTGCAGGAGATGAATATTTTTGAAGAGCAGGAAAAGCAGTTATGGGTCATTTACTCTGGCTTCCCCTACAAGCCCAGGAACATCCACCTATTATCCCTGACAGATTCCCAGTAACTGTACTCAAACATGCAGCAGGCACAGCAGCAGCCAGCATTGGCTCCTGGCACACGAACTAATGCCAGGCTGTGTCTGCTGAGGGACTTGGGGAATTCATTGCTGGTCCTGCAACCCTGCACTCACAGCAGGGCATCCTCAAGTAAAGGAGCGGTTTTCACCCATCCCTGTAGTACATGGGGTGTGTACCAGGTCAGACACATGCCTTTGGCACTGAGCTCTGTCAGGGACAAATCTGCTCACCATCATCTCTGGCCAGATCTCCCCCTTCCTTCCACAAGTCCTCCCCTAGCCTGGAAGTCTCTGCCAGCCTCCAGAAAAAACACTCCAGACTAAGCCTGTCCTCCCATCCTGCTCACAGAGAAATGCACTCCTGCACAAGCTGGCATGCTCACTCTCCTTTCTTTCTGTCCTTCAAGGCACTCAGGTTTTCTTTCTGCCTCACACACCCTCTCATGTTCCACTTCCCTCCCTCTGCCACCAGATCCCTCTGCCCTCCGGTGGATCCAGATTGCCTCCCCAGCACAATGCAGGCAGCCAGTCCCCCTCCCTCTGACAGATGTACTCCCACAAACTTGCTGAACCCATCTACAAGGCTTTAATATTCATAGAAGTCAACCTTAGTCTAAAGAAAATGTGGTTGATGACGAAAGTATTTACATTGCAAATCACTTTTAATAGCCCTCTGGTAGTCAGCCTGGTGATAAATGCTAATCCATCTATCAGCTCGAAACCAAAATAAACCCAATTCAGAAGGGGAGAGTCAGAGAGATAAAAAGCAGCTGGTGACAATGAGAAAGGCTCAAGCCTCTGGACCATCACAGGAGATGGGTGGGAAGGCTTTGCCCAGCAGTCGGTGAGAGGAGTAAAGTGTCCCAAAGGGAGCAGAGGCAGCTGCTCTACCTGCTCTTGGCCAAGCAAGGAGACACCCTTCCCTCACTGGAGTGAATCTGGCACTGCCTGGCAGGACAGAGCTGTCTAATTGCCAGGGCAGTAACTCAGACTCTCTGCCCATGCCTGCAGAAAACAGGGCAATGCCACCTGTGGGTGAACTTCTGCCCCGTGTGTGCTGCTGGGTGAAACACAGCCATGAGGGGCATGGATCATTCCCCTGGGCCAGTATCATCATCCCTGTGGGAGATGGAAGAAGGGACAGCACCTTGTGGTTACTTGCCTCTATCCTAATAATTTGCCTAAGGTCATGGGATGGCACATTTGTAAAAGGGCTTAGAAGTGTTTAAAAGTTCTGAAATAAAGACTGCTTTCAGGCTACATTTGCCTGAGGCTCCCACACCTGTTCTCCCCATTGAGGAGGTACAGGATCATCCGTGCACAACTCCTCTTCTTCCCCATCAATGCAATCCCCAGAGGAACAGCCCTTTCTCCTCATTATACCTGTCCCCAGGGCACATCAGGAACAAGTGAGTTCTGCAGGAGGACAGTCAGTCATGGGTGCAAGGTGAGCCAGATCCCAGACCATGCTAGGACGAAATCCAGGGAGCAGGGCAGGAGGACTTGCAGGTTTGCTGCAGCCTTCCTGAGAGAGAAGATGACTGAAGGCACCCAGCCATGCACTGTTGCCTCAGCCAGACCCCCAGTAGTCATCCAGAGCCACATCTTCTTATGCCTCATGGCATGCCTTAACTGGAGACAGAGGGAAAAAATACTGATGCCAAAGCTGCATTAAGCACATCACTTAGCGTTCAGCTGTTTCCCAGCCTCCCGGGCTGCTTGCAGAGACAAGGTAATGAAAGATTTTTTCTTTCTTTATTTGGAAAATGTTGTTTTTAGCACCAGTGAAGGATGCCAGAGCCACAGCCCCAGGGACTGAGTGACTGTTTAACCATGAGCAGGTGTGGCCCCAGTGGCTGGGGTGATGGTGGCACCAGAAGCCCCCACTCATCCTGGGGTCTATGGCAGGGCATAGCCAGGAGAGCAAGCTGTAGACACTCTGGCCCCTGCAGGGAAGCCAGGTGAGCATGAAAGAGGAGTGATTAATACAGAAAGCCATTCTCCCACGCCTGGCTGGTCCATAGGCACGCAATTCACACCAGCCCATAGGCCCATGAGCATCCTTCAAATGCCAGGGGAGCACCAGACAGCTGTGCTCCCAGCCTGCCCGCAGATATTGGTGCCTCAAATCAAGCAAGGAGATATGGCAGGTGAAACACATTTCTGTCACCTGACGCTACCCTTGGAAAGCTGGGCACTGCCACTTGCTTCAGCTCATCAAAAAGCAGAAGGGCAGCTGCAGCCCACGCCTGCTGCAGCACCTCTGGAGAGAGTTAAACACAACAGACTGCACCCAGCCTGGTGCACTGCAATCTCTTCAGTCCATAATCATCTGCTTTTTGTGTTTTAAAAGATTGCTGCTGCTATTTTAAGGTTGCGCTTGGTTTTGTCACATTTGCCGTATAAGCACAACTTCAAATACTTCAATATAATTGTTTTGTTGCAGTCCCCACCCTTGCAACTCTTACTTGCTTTCTGGGTAATGGAAGGGGGAAAGTGCTTCTGAATCACTTCTTTTATACCTATTATAAAAAAAAAATAAATTAGGGAAAAAAAAAAGAGGAACATAAGCTTGTGCTGTTCTCCTGCCATTTCTCACATGACACAGAAACACACATCATCCCTGTGCCTGCTGTGCCCAGGGGCTGGCTCTGTCCTGTGGAGCCAGGTAGTGTGTGGGAGCTCTGTGCCTGCCTGAAGTCACCATGAGCTCCCCAAAGCCCTCTCCCAGGCACTGTCCTACACAGCTTGCTGCCCGGCCATCAGGGAAAAAGCAACCAGGGGCTCGAGCCCCTTTAACAGATTAGTCTAATTAGTTAATTTTCCAATTCACTACTTCATTAATTCATGAATTCACTAACCCACCGATGCTTACTCACATGGCAGTTCCCTTGCTGGCAGTGTGAGCCCGGGCTGCCTCCCTGGCATGGCTCGGAGTCCCCAGCAGCCCTGGGGCAAGTGCCAGAGCCTGCCTGCTGCCTGCCCTATGAGGGCTTTTGGGGTCAGCTGCCCTCCTGACACCTCCCAGCTCAGGTGATCCGTGCAAACCATTTCTGCTGGGTTCTGCAGGATGTGCCAGCGGCGTTGCAGAGCTGCAGGAGAGGATGCCCACAGGAAACGCTGGTCTGCAGGGGTTGGAGCCTCTAAACCTGGCAAACCTCCCCAGAGCCGACACCACCTTTGGCACATGTAGCCACTCCTGGAGGAGAAACTCATCCCAGATGAGGAGACAAGCCCCGAACCCACACGGGCACTGAACCACTCAGCCCGGCCTCCCGGTGGCTTCCCACCCTCCCTGCACTGGGGCACCGAGGCAAACCCAAGCCTCTCCGGGGGCTTCCCTGCAGCTCCGCCGGGATTCTCCACTGCAGGGGCAGGGAGCCAGGAGCCCTGCAGTGCAATCACCCTGCCATCAGATCTGCTTCACCGAGCAGCTTGGCAGAGCCTGCCTTCTAAAACACATGCAGTCTAATAAATGCACTCCCTGATTTAAATGAATCTTTTTAAAAAGAGCATTTCCCTCAGTTTGAGGTAATCGCTGGCGCTGCTGGGGACAAAGAGCTCTACGTGTGCGCATCTCACTTCAGGCAGCTCAGCTCTGATCCCCACGTGGACAGAATTTGTGCTCCCCATGGGCACATTTACCTCACATAGAGGCCCCACTAAAGTTAATGCTACCTACACTGTCTTTCACAGGGAAGGAAACCAAGAGTAACACAGCAAGCGTGCCAAATCCACAGCAGGTAAAAAACAGTCAGTACTTCCTCTGTCAAGAAAGCATTTAATACAGCCAGAATGAAGCAGATCCTTGCTTTCTCAAGAAAGATGATGCCCCTGCCCTACATCTCCCTGTGCCTGGCAGGGATCTAGCCCTGGTGTGAGGGAAGGTACAAGGCCATGGGTCACTTGTCTTCATCCTGTGGGCATTGAGTGTGTTGTTGGGCAATCCCCCAGCACTGACACCTGCCACACATGAGGCTGTCCCCTCCTCTCACGCCTTCTCCCCAGCCTGTTCCCACTGAAGTTTACCCTGGGCAGAAGAGCCACTGTGGATTTGCCATGGGCACCAAACTGCCATGCACTGCAAGGATGAAGGCAGCCTGCTGCCACTGGGGTTTTGCATTCACCCCACAGCTATACCCCCACAACAGGTCCAGCACTCACCAAGGAGACTTCACCACCCGAGCCAAGCCAAAAATACGGCTGAAGTATTTTGTTATGGCAAGAGGCCAAATCTCAAGGCAGAGCCAGGGGCAGAGGAGGTTCGAGGCTGCAGGATGCAAGAGCTCTGTTCTCTGATGGCCAGGCTAATAACCCTGTATTAAATTACAAGCCTGGGTTCAGTTGTGGTTGTTTTGTTTTTGTTGGGTTTTTTGTAAGCTGTCTGTTTAGATTTATCAGCGTAATTCCTGATACTGCCTTGTCGGACATCATTACGATAATCTCACTACTGTGTCTGCCAGGGAATTGGGAGGCGAGCAGGAGGCGGCTGCAGAGCAGGGCAGTGGTGGGGCCTGGGCTTTGCAAGGCACAGCCCCAGGACAGCTCCCCCCAGAGCTGGGGACCCTGGGGAAGGTGGAGGAACAAGTCCTCTCAACAGGACTCAAAAGTCAAAACCAGCGAGCTCACACTGAGGGACAAGGGATCCAGTGTCCAGCCAGGCAGGTCTCCATCCCTCCAACAATCAGTGAGAGGAAGAGATGCCTCAGGAAAAGGGGAGGGGGCACTCAGAAAAACCTGGAGGATGTGGAGCAGCCTCTGTTTTGGCACCTATCCCTCCCCTTAATTGAGGGTAATTTTACCATTAATTGAAGTAAGGTTTCCCAGGGCAGAGAGCACAAGAGGAGGAAGGCAGGAGGCTGCTAGCCCAGCTCTGTCCCTCCATCCTTCCATGCTGCAGCCCTTCTGTGCCCTGTGGGTGCTTCCTTGCACACACACACTGGTGTATACACACATGCACACACAGAGCCTTCCTGTCTCCCCCATGGCCAGGCTGGCTGTGCCCCACCTTGGCACGGGGTCTGTGCCAGCCCCAGCCAGTGATTTGGCTGGCAAGCCTGGCCAGGCAGGCAGCAAAGTGCTTCTTCCTGGGGACCTGGTGCTGAGAACCTCACCTGAGGCAGGGGGATGCTCCAGTGCAGCACTGCTACTCCTCAGCAGCTGGAGTAGGGTCTGCAGCTTCCCTTCCCAGCAGCCAGAGCAGTCTGGGCTGAAGAGCTGTCTGGGGCAGGGATCTTTGGGATTTTTTGGCCATGATAGAGAGAAGGTGCCCTTGAGAGCCTGTTAACCCACATGAAGCATCCCCCTCTCCATCGGGCAGGGGCTGGGGGAGCCACAGGTGGGAGGTAGGTAATCACATCAGCAAAACAAATAAAAATCCCAGCCCAGCCTGGAGTTTTTATTAATGAAAATGAGCCTGTGATGGGAGGTAATTTCCAGCCCCTGGGTGATTAAGGCTGCAGGATGGATCTGCAGATAGGGATGAGTCTAGGCAGCCAGGCAGAGTCAGAGCCCAGTCAGATGCAGTCAGGGGCCAGAGCCCCTTCCAAGAGGGGATTGGGTACGTGGCCTTGAAACCTGGAATGTGAGGAGAGGAGCTGTCAACACCTCCAGAGAGCAAGTGCTTCCAACTGCCTCGCTGGAGATGCAGTGTTACCAGCCACTGTCCCTCGGGGGGAACTGGCTGAGGTCACCACAGGAGCGGGGGGATCTTCAGACCCCATTTCACAGCACTCCTATCCCCACACTCTGGCTGTACCTTTTCCAGCTGCTGGTCAGTACAGCTATTTGGTCAAACCACCTTTATCCAACTCCTCCAGACTCCCTTCATGCATCCACCCAGGAGTAGCTCACACCAGCACTGCTGTCCCCCAGCCCTTATGGTGTGCCAGCGCCCCCAGTACTGCTGTGAAGTGGGATGGCAGACATTCCCATAGCATGACAAATAAACTAGGATCCCCTCTTGTTACTGTAAAGTGGGGGAAATCTATATTCATTCAGAGCTGAGTGAGAGCAACACATTTTGAGGGTGAATTTTCTTCTCAGGAATACTACACTCTGATGAGCTGAATTAATTCATACCCAGTTGAGTGTCTGACCCTAAACAGGTTGTTGAAATTTAAACTGAAATGACTGAAATTTAAAGCATAATTGTAGTGACAGTATTTCAAAAAAGGAAAGTAAGCAGCTGTAGTCTTATTTGTTTGAAAGGTAAAATTATTTTATGAAAATTTAATTTTTTCACTCCTTCAAGGCTTGAGCCCTGTCCTGGAAACCTTGCAGCATCCTTGGCATAGAAGTCAAGACCTCTCCCACCTTAGCCGTGGAGCAGGAGCACATCAGCCTTGTGAGGAAGGCTGCAGGAGAACCCTTGCAGCACACAAAGCCTGTCCAGAGACTGCAAGCAAAAGAAAGCTTAAAAAATTTCCTCCAAATTGCTGAAGATGCCAGCAGGAAGAAACAACCCCTTGGGGCTGCAAAGGGTTGGTGTAAAACCAGCAGGGCTGCAAGCGGGGTCAGGGCAGCTGGAGAGATAAACCCCATGCTCCTGCCAGGCTCAAAGGGCTTTTCCAGCTGTTTCCCAAAGGACAGGACCTGTTGCATCTCCAACCATCCCTACAGCAGTAGCTGCCAATGCCTCAGGGAAACCCAACCAGCATCAGCCCACAGCTGCCATGCAAAAGTGCCCCCGGTCCCTCAGCTGGGCCACACTGGGCTACAGATCAGTCCCTCCATCCACCACCTCCCGATGAACTGACGCAGGTGTGGCACTGGCCAAAGTGTCCCTGCCAGCCCCAAGCCGGGATGTCTCATATAGCTGTGCACTGTGATACAAATTGGACTTTGGTGAGGTACTTTAGGCCATCTGGACAGCCTTAAACTGCCTCGATGAAGAGAGCAAAGGGCTGCTCGAGGTGGGAGGAACCTCAGCAGTTTCAGGGCAGTTCTCTGTTCCTTAAGCTAACATTTGTGCAGCCAGTGAGGCTTGGCAGCATTGAGGAATTCCATGGAAGGGTAGGTCTGTCCAAAGGCAGAGCTTCAAATGACCAATGAGTGACCCTTAGGGTGGTGTGGGCAGGACATGGGCATTCACAGCCTGGATGTGCTCTTGTCCAGCAGAGCCCACAAATCTGGGCCAATCTGGGGTGTCCCAGTGGATGGATCTAAATCCTGGCAAGTATAAAAAACACCCTGCTCCCATTAGTCCCATTAACTTTGTGGGGAGCAGTGCTCCTAGGAAGGAAAGCCCATGCTCACTGACAAGCATAAGATAAATAATGTTCCAAAGGAGGAGGAAAAAAAAAATGCAGATGGTTGCTAGAGAAAATCACCTAGGCAGGGGTAAGAGCCAAAGGGCAGGGAAAGAAACAGGGGACAGGAGCCTGAAGAAACCCAGGGGAAAAGTGTGTCCCATCCTGCTCAACCCTGCAAGGAGGAACTGAGGGAAGCAAGTGCAAGTCCAGGCAGCAACAAGGCAGGGAGCAGCAAGTGGGACCTGGATGGGAATTCTGCTCACTGGTGGTTTTGCCTGCTGGTATTCCTGAGCTGACTTTTTTGCAGCACCATGGAGTCCTAGCAGGGTTTTATTATGAGCAATTTCTCAAGTTCAATTTGCAAAGTAACTTGTAGAGAATGAGCTCAGTCCCTCTGCCCGACAGGCCCCAGTGGTGCTGTGGGTGCCCTGACCTCTGCCTGCTGCTGGTGCCGTGCAACCCAGTCTCACTGCTGCGACCTACATTCTGCCCCCCAAACATACGGCGTTGCACTTAACTGCATTAAACCCACAGAGTGCTGGATAGGGCTGATTTCCGATCAGGCTGTCAGGAAGTATTATGTCAAATACCTTACAGGAGCCTAAGCATATTATGCCGACACAGCTACCTTTGTCAACCAAATCTGAGCTCTCATCAAAAAAACAACGCTGGGCTTAGCCATCCTCAGCGCCTCCGGAGCAAACCCATCTCCAGGGCTTCTCCCGGGTCACTGCACCCCGAGCGCTGCCAGCCACTCAGCCTGGGGCTGCAGCTCCACGGGGAGCAGCCCCAACCCCCTACCAAGAGCCAGCACAGCTTGCGTGACACTGAAATAAAGAGTTCGTGGAGAAAGATTCTTACTCCCACATCGTGGGTGGGAAAGGCTGGGTGTGCGGCAGCATCTTGTGCCGGGTTACTGCTGCTTTTGCATGCTCAGCTCTTGTCCTCCTCGACTGGGACCCATGGCCCAGGTACTCCCTCTGCATGAAAAAACCTCGTCCTTCTCAGTTATCACTTACCCTTGCCGGTTACACCAGGTACCAGAGCCCTAATGCTGCTGTTTAATGGCTGTGCTTGTCCCCCACTCAGCAGTGCAGCAGGACCAGCCAGCCTCAGTGCCTCCCTAAATAATTGTGTTAATTAGCATTTCCTTTGATGTAGGTGATTAGCAGAGGGCTGCTGGCAGGGCTTCCATGAGAACTTTTGCAGCGGACAGACAGATAAGTACAACCCTCTGTACTGCTGCAGCACTTCAACGTTTCAGTATCAGCCCCCCCAGCGGCTGCCAGTCAGTCTTCATTAGCCCCTCTGAGCCTTTTCTAATTCTGCCTGAGGCTAGAGGGGGAAGGAGTTTATGGCCC
This sequence comes from Aegithalos caudatus, assembly GCA_013389925.1. Classification (NCBI taxonomy): domain Eukaryota; kingdom Metazoa; phylum Chordata; class Aves; order Passeriformes; family Aegithalidae; genus Aegithalos; species Aegithalos caudatus. The sequence continues at coordinate 179,218 of WEIU01010306.1, forward strand.
CTGGGTGGGGCATGGCCCTGTCTGGCAGGACGAGCGAACCCAGAGGTTACCACTCCCAGGGAAAGGGCAGAGCCAGACCACAACACCCTTGGGGAATTTGACAAGGACCCAGGGGAAGGAGAGCGGCTGGCTCGGGTACCAGCTGGCAAAGAGCTCTGAGCAGAGCCTGGTCAGCAGCCAGCAATCACCACTTACTCATCCCCCCATCCCCAAAGCCTGCAGTGAAAACAAATAATCTGCAAATTAAAGTTTCCCTGCAGTGGGGTGGCAGTGCCCCACGCTGTGCTGGAGAAGGGACTGGAGTCCATCTGCCACCAGAGCCAGCTCCTGATCCTATCAGGCTATTACTGTATTATTGAACTGGGGATTGAGGGACAGGCTTTAATAGCTGCGATGGTATCAGGGGTCCAGCATTAAACTCCAGGAAAAGGCCATGAAGGTGAGCCTAAGAAATAGAAAGAACCAAGCCTAAATTACCACATCTCACGTTTTTGCAGTGTCTGCTACTTACCCCAGCCTCTGTGAAGCTGAAGCTAGGGGCTCAGAGGGTAAGGGTGAAAGGCCAGGGAGCTTCAGGTCTTTCCTGAGCTTGGAAAGAGCAGGGACTCCAAAGTCCAACTCCACCAGCCAAGCTGAAGTAGGGCAGGATTCAAGGACAGAAAGGCGAATTTCAGCAGCTGCCAAATTCCATGTGCCTGCCTGAAGCTCACAGGCTGGCCAGCCACAGCTGAAGTGAAGGCTCAGTGGGGTAGCAGCAACCAGCTGCAGCTCTCCACATACACAGTGGTCCAGTTTCAGCAATAGGTCCTCCTGGAGACTTCTGTGTCTGGCTGCCTTTTCCAGTGGTGGCATTTTCTCCTTGCTGTACTCACATCTCCCACTGCTCACACTTTGCCTGTTCCCCTGAGTTATTTGAGCTGCTTGCATGGGACCCCCAGTCCCTCCCCTGTGGCACCACCGAGCTGGAGGAGCCTGGCCTGCATTGGCAGGCAAAACCCTGGCACAGAAGGTAGATGCTTGGAGACCAAGCAGCAGCATATATTGATTTTCAGATGAGAGGCAAAGAGGAAGCCTTTTGTCCTCTCTGGGATGCTGGCTCCTGGCAGAACCAGAGCTGATGCCCAGGGCCAGCATGCCAGGGAAGACAGCTTGATCCCTGCCAGCTCCTACCAGTGCCATATGCCATCAACAACTGCTTGAAAGGCAAAACAAAGAGGAGCCGAGGGAACTCACTGGGAGCAGATGAGAGGCACTTCTGCTTGAGATGCTGTGGGGAAAACAAATCCTTGCGCTCAGCAGAGTGCACGGAGTGGCTGTATGGGCAGGAGCTGGCCATGGAGAGGGGAGAGGCCTCTGATCCCAGGGATGAGGGGAGAGGGACACAGGCATTAATTGGCTGGCAGAGTGGCAGCTGGAAAGATTGCTTTGCCTTCCAGTTCCCTCATGTGCTGAGGGCCCCCTCCATGCAGAAGTGGCAATGGCACGACATTTATGCACTGCACACCAAGATCCCAATTAGTGGTGGATGGCTCACATGCTCCACACTTTAATTAATTTGCCTTTTCCTGTTGGAGAATAACTTCTCTGACAGATTGGGACTGAGCAGAGGGCAACCACTCCCTAGCCAGCAGCCTGAGCAGCAGCTGGAGGAACCAGTTACAGGGCTTGGCATCAGCAATAATGGGAGACTCCCCACACACCCAGCTGTGACCAGGTCCCTGCCTCTCCTTCCTGCCCAGTGCATCTCCTGGTGGTCACATACAGCTGGGGACCCAGCACCACCCAGTTACAAGGTCACCCCACAGCAGCCACATGTGGGGTGGGACTTCTGGGGGGGGTCAAATAGAAATACTTGGAGATGGAGCAATAGATAAGCCAAGGAGTGAGGGCAGAAAACCCAGGACTCACAGGGACAAGCAGGCATCACCACCTGCCAGGGCTTCAGCAGCCTTCTCTGGGATCCCAGGCCTCCCTTCAGGCAGTGCTCATGCTCTGGTGTGCTCTCAGGCCCAGGGATGCCAGAGCATTCACTGGCTGCAGCAGTGCCCATGCAGGTTTCCATCTGGGAAGGATTCATACAAAAAGTCCTCTTCCAGCACAGAAGCTCCAACTGCTACCTCCTCCCACTGCCCCAGGTTTCTGGCACATTCTCCCTTCCTAGCTAACCTAAATAATCTTGTATCATCAGCTGTTCCCCTCCTCTTTCAGCTCATTAGGGCTTTTAGAGAACACTGGCTCCTACTGAACCCGACCAACCCACCATTAACCTTATTCCATGCCAAGAAATGGCTCTTACTTTTGACTCCAATTCCCACAGCTTCTATCTCCAGGAGGACTCTGACCCTCACCCTTGAAGTGACTAAGTTTGTTTCATAGCCTCTTGTGAGGGACTTTATCAAAAGCGTTTTGGAATCTAAATAAAATTCTCTGCACTTCAAGGAGAATAAAATTCTCCTTTCCCCAGGATTTTGTTAGCACATTTAAAGGCTCCTGACAGTCTATGGCTGAGAAAAGCTTTCACTTTTTAAGATTATTTCCTGCTCCTACGCAGCAAAGCTCTCATTTTGCCTCCTAAATTGGGCCAGCAAGTATGCACAGCTCTGGTTTGGTTTCCTGAAGCAGCTCTTGTTGAATTTCCATGTTGCTCTTGGCATGGCATTTGCCTCAGTGCTGCACTGTCACACTGCAGTGAGCAGGTAAATCTGCAAGGCTTGGGCAAGGAGCCCTGAGCTGCTGTGCTGCTGTCCCTGGCGTGGGCAATCCCACTGCCTGCTGTTCTACACAGGGCTCCAGGCCTCAGATCACCACAGATTCAGGAGTGTTCCTTGGGGGTACAGTTGGATCAGCCCTGCCTGAACAGCAGAGCAAGGCTGCTGGGTGGAGCAGGGTAGTCCAAAGTGGACAAAGAGTTTTGTCCCACAAGAAGCATGGGAGGCATAATAAATAGATTGCATTGGGGTGAATGTGGGTGAGCCCATTACATAAGGGGGCTCAGTTTTCCCTCCTGTTGCCTGCTCTTCTCACCCATTCACCCATGTAGCTCCATCAGGTCTCAGGCAGGGATGATCTGAGCTTGGCAGATCCTAGGTCTGAAACTCAGAAGAAAAACACTGCTCTCTGTACACATAAGCCCATCATCACTGAGGGCACCTGCTCAGTTGTGTAGCCACAGAAGGTCGTGTACAAAGCATGTCCAAGGCAGCACCAGCAAATTAAGCCTGTCCACACCCACTGTGCCCACTGCTCCTGCTTAAAGCCCACAGGAACACAGGCTGCAGCTGGGCTCCACTGTTAGCAGCCTCTGGCCCAGAGCTATAAAGCTGCCTGCTCTGACCAGGCCTCCACTCTCACCTCAACAGGAAGAGCCTCCCCTTCAAGCCTTGAATGGAAGAGTGCTTCAGAGATGTCCCACAACCGCACAGACAGTGGCTGTGGTTTGTTCCAGCTCCCACTGCAGCTCAGCCCCTGTTCTGCCACACTGGGAGCAGGTGTGGACCAAGGGGAAGCCACCAGCACAGCAGGCTCAGGCCTCTGCACAGCAGCTTGGCCAGAGTGCCCAGCCTGACAGGCTTTGAGAATCTTCCAACACCAGAGTCAGGCAGTCCAGAAGACACTTCTCCAACCGAGATGGAAATTTTTCTGTGGATAGCTTGGCTCATTCTGAAAATGGATATCTATAAATGCTCTGCAACACATCTACCAAGAACGGCCTTCAAGATTCTTCCAGGAATCATGCAGGGAGAGGGAAGAAGTGATGTCAGGCTGAACTGAAGCAGTTTTTTTTTCTCCAGGTTCTGTTTTAGTTTGTTTTCAAGCAGAGCAATAAACAGCTCTGTCTAGACCCGCACAGCCTTGTCTGTCCATCTGAGACATAGCTCTTCTGGCTCCCAACTGCCAGCACATCCTCAGGCCCCTCCACAGTAAGGCAATACAGGGATGCATGAAACCTTCCTTGCCACACAAGGGAATCCCATTTTTCAGGCTGCTCTCCTGTCAGATCGGGGATGTGGTTGGCTTGGGGCAGGTTTTAGAGCCTCATTAACACTCAGCAATGAGGCCTGGCAGCAGCTGATTTGATTTAAGGTTCATTTCCAGGCTGTGATTTAAGGGAAGATTTGCTTAATGTTCTCTAACAGACTCTTCTGACTGGGAGCTTGAGTGCTGCCTAATGACAGACTTATTTATTGTAATGTCTTAGCAGCACAGAATCCAGAAGAGCTGGGCAGGAGCACAGCAGCTGCTGGCAGGTGCTCAGACAGCAGTGGAAACATCCCTCACAGCACAGTGGTAACAGGAGACCGTGCATTCCTCTATCCAGAACAGCCAGATACTGCAACCTTCTTCTGCATCAAGGGGTCAGCAAGACAGAGCACTCTCTGCCCAAAATGTTCAGTGCTGCACCTCTACACACCTTTTTACACAGGATAGGTGAAAGGCTCCTCGTTCTCCTTACTGCAGTACTCGAATGATGGGAAATGGTGCCTGCTCAATCTCCAGACTGGTTAAAATGCAACTTGCAAGCAAGATTCCCAAATGTACCTCCCTGATTCCCAGTTTTGAACTTTCAACTCACAGGCTGTCTGCTTTCCTCCTGGGAAGGGAGTGGTCATCATGTGACATTTGTATGCTGCCTGGGGCTTCTGAGATGGATGTATCTATCCCCAAGGCCAGACACAGACACAACCATCACACAAATGAAGACAGGAGGTCAAGCAAGGGTTTGTCATATTTTAATGACATTGATCTTTGGTGTTTCCCTCGTTAGCACTCACACTCTCCCCGTACTTCCTCCACAAGCCTGCTAGGGATGGAGAGATACAAACGAAAAGGAAAATCACATTTGAGACTAAAAACAAAGTATCAGAGCCTTGACTTCTCCACTAGAAACTACATGTACAAGGTCAAGATTTCACATGCAACACCTTACATCACAGACCCATACCTCACATCCTGGCCTAGAGCTGAAAGAGATTTCCTGCCCCCTGCCAAGGAAGTGCAGCTCAGTCCTGGCACCATGAAACCACTGGGGTGGCTCATTCATGTTAATATTGGCACAGCTTAGAACATCCTTGTGTGAACTGCATCCTGACTAGAGAGCAGCAGCCCTTGTCCCTCTACCCATCCACACGGTACCTCTGCTTCGGTTCCTGCCAAGTCCTAAACTAACTCTAAAAAGGAAAGGTCCCACCTGTGAGCATATCCTGAGCCATGCATGTTCTGGTGAAGCCCAGTTCTTCCCAGAAAAGACCACAGCATAGGCAGGACTGGTCTCAGAACACCACACTCTGGGGGAGCAGTGCTGTGCTATGGAGAGGGACTGTGGCCTGGAAGACTCCTCCACTCCAGCAACAAAGCGGGAGCATCACGCCTGGGTTTGCCCAGTACCGCCTGTCTCCAGAAGGATGCTGCAGGCCCCCTTCCCTTTCTTCACTCTACTGATCAGCTCCACGGGTTATAAAAGGGCAGGAAAAAGGAAAGGAAAAAGGCTTTACAAAGGATGATACACCAAGTTGCAGGGCTTAGCTCAGGGGATGCCACGGGGCTTCAAAGTTTGGCTGATGTGCAGCAAGTATGGTTTGTATTCCTGTTAACTCTTCAGCAGTGGGAATGTTGGAAGTTAAGTATGCTTTCTTCCCCATGGCTTCCCTTGTAATTCTTATCCCTTCTACCATCACCCAGGATAGAGAAGCCCTCTGAATCACCAGCATCCTGTTAGAGCCACCCATCCCTACTCTTCCAGCTCCTGGCCAGCTGTGAGGTACAGGTCTCTGCTGAGCAGTACAAGGGTAGCACCAACACACAACTCAATCTCTACCTGTTCCGCGACTCCCCACTGGTGCTGCCATTACTATAGAAGGTGGTACTGTCGGGAAGATGGTTATTATTAGTTAGGTCACTGTATTCAATTGGTCCCTCGGTGTCCATGGAGGACTGGGCCTGCTCGGGCAGGTCCAGGTCACCAGCGCTTTGTCCTTCGCTCCCACTAGGGGCTGTCCGCGGGCTCAGGCCGTGCTCCGGCAGCTGCACAGACTCTGACAGGATCCGTCCCTCCGGCTCTGCGCCCAGCTGCTGAGAGGGGCACTGCTGCGCTGACGTGCCCTCGGCTCCCGTGGGCTCTGCGCCAGTCTGAGAGCTGCGGTGGATCCGGTGGCTCACGATGATGTTGTTGCCGAAGCCACCCATGGACGCCATGGTGGTGCTCTGCTCCCGCTGAACCACGGCTGTCATGCCACCTTCTGCCATCAGCCTTTGAATCCTGCTCAGGGCATCCTCCCCACTGGCCCCATATTCTGGACCTTCACCTGCAAAAGAAAGCAGAAGCAACTCTGGTGCGCAAGGCAAACTACAACACAAAATAAAGCGTGCTGAGAAGTTGTGTCACACGGTGTGCATGTACTGGGACAGAAGATGGGTTTTATTCCAGAAGGAGCACAGTACTTTATTTCCATAACTTTCCCTTTGGTTCAGTGTCAAACAAAGGCACCAACTCTGTCAAGAAAATCTTGGCCGCTTCCACAGGTTACCCTCACAGACTTGCATGTCCAAGCCTTGGAAAAGCAGATCTTATGTGGCCGTAAGGATGGGGGAAAGGGTGGTAGTCAAATAGACAGGATGCTTTATCACAGCTATGGAGACAATCCTGCCAGTCCCACGGGGACAGGAAGAGAAACCTTGGTTTGCACTGCAATAGACCAAACATTTCACCCATGGTGTTAAACAGCCCACGCCTTTTCCTACTTCACCTGGTTGAAAAGTAGGCAGATGGCAACGTCCCCAGTGCCACTCCAGGCAGGACATAAGAAGCTGGCCAACAGCAGACAGCAGCTACAGAACATGGTCTTCCACATTAGCTACGATCAAGTGTGTAGGCTCCTGCTTCCCTTGACTGATACTATCTTTTGAGGAATACAAAAAAAATCTGAAGACCTACAGTCTTTATCTACTCATGTCTGAGGCTTCCCTTTACAGTTGGGCTGCAGTGAGCTTTGAGAGAACCATCGTCAGATACCTTGGTTGCTCAAGATTACCTAAAGAGAACAAAATCTCATAAAAGAATTGTCCATGTAGGAGATTATATCACCATGACAGGGAAGTTCATCCCAGTTCAATTTCTCAGCATCCTCCTTTTGCTACAAACCCTACCCAGAGCATTTGGGGAGAACAATCTGTAATAATAAACTGCTAGAAACATTGCACAGTGGGATCTTGCTGATTCTTATTAAAGATATAAATCTCACTCCCACCTCTATGAAGCTATCACAGTGCTGATTTGAGAAGAAAGCCATGAGTTCTCCTGGCACCAAGGAAATGAACATAAATGTCAACAAGGCTAGATGTAGGGAGGAGTTAAAACACAATAAAAAACAAATGCCACACTGACTAGGAAAACAAAAACACTTGGGGTTGTGGAATTTAGTATCTTTATCCATGATTTGGGTTGAGGGGATTCAAGTGCACCCTCACTAAGTTCACAGATGACAGTAAGTTGGTGGGAGTGTTGAACTGCTGGATGCTTGAAAGGGTCTGAGGAGGGATCTGGACAGGCTAGGTCATGGGCAAAGGCCAACTGCATGAGGTTCAACAATGTGCCCTTGGATCACAACAATCCCATGCAGCACTACCAGCTGGGGGAGGAGTGGCTGTAAAGCTGCCCAGCAGAAAAGGATCTGGGAGTGCTGGTTAACAGCAGCTGAACACAATCCAGTGTGTGTCCAGTGGCCAAGAATGCCAATGGCCTGGCCTGTATCAGCAATAGTGTGGCCAGCAAGACCAGGGCAGTGATTGTCTCCCTGTACTCAGCACTGGTGAGGCCACGCCTTGAACCCTGTGCCAAGTTTTGGGCCCCTCACTACAAGAAAGGACACTGAGGTACTGGAGCACATCCAGAGAAGGGCAATGGAGATAGTGAAGGAAGGGTCTGGAGCACAAGTCATAAGAAGAGCAGCTGGGATTGCTTAGCCTGGAGAAAAGCAGTCTCAGGGGAGACCTTATCACTCTCTACAACTCCCTGAAGGGAAGCTGCAGCCAGGTAGTAGTCAATCTCTTCTCCCAGTTAACCAGCAACAAGATAAGAGGAAATGGCCTCGAGCTGCACCAGGGGAGGTTTAGGTTAGATATTAGGAAGAATTTTTTCACTGAGATGGTGGTTACTCATTTTAACTGCCTGAGGAAGTGGTGGAATTCCTGGAATTGTTCAAGAAATGACTGGACATGGCACTTAAAGCTGTAGTTTAGTTATACAGTGGTGCTCAGTCAAAGGTTGGATTTGATGATCTTGGAGGTGTTCTCTAACATGACTGTATGATCATGTATCCAGCATGAGAGCTAAGATACTCAGCAAAATCCACACCCTGCCACTGTAGAGACGTCATGCAGTCAGTGACAGCTTATTCCTTTCTCTCATGGGCTCTGTGGTACTTGCATCAGGCACTACCAGCATCCCCTACATTGGACAAAGTTAATTTCATCTTCAAGTAAGTCTGCTGACATACTGCCCTGCTGTAGAAATACGGACATTAAGGACAAATTTAAATCTCACCAGTAGAGTAAGTAGGTTTCTGCTAGGAATGTAGTAAATCTGCTATATCCATTACACATATCCTCTTGATTACAGCATCAATGGGATCACAGAGACACCTGTAACCACATAAGAATCTGCAGCATGGCCTTAGAGGAGTGAGCAAGAATACTCTCTGGACAGAGCCTGACCCACAACTCTAGCAGAGAAATCCTATTCAGCTTGTGGCTGATGTATGAATTAGGATGTGGTTGATGCATGAACTAGGAACTTGGTTGACCATTACAAAGACTGGGGACAGAGGCAGCTATTATACTGGAAACTCCAGTGTGAAAAACATGCATGCCAAGGGATATTGAAACATTATTCATGAGCAGAACTAAATGGAAGATGTGAGAAGCATGGTTTTGGATTCAGTCATCACTTCCTTCTGAGGGCATAGTTGTACTTCATTAGCAACCATCTGGCCAGGCCGGAGAGGAAGCTTAAGAAAGCCAAGATGAGCAGCCTGGTCTAGAGACATGCCAAACAGTCCTATCTACACAAGTCCTGAAGCAGCAGGTACCCATACGTGCTCTCAATAGATCATTTACTATAAACAGCTCCAGTACAGAAGCACTGGAACAGCAAAACAGCAAGGACTCCCAGCCGGCCAATGCTCCTCAGCATTATAAGCATGTGCTTCACCACAGCACCCCTTGCTCTTCCCTGCCCCTAAATTACCATATGCCATGGCTGAATTTCCAATTGAAGCATCTGCTTGCTCAGAAGACAGGCAATGGCTGATGCCACAGCAGGAATCAGCAAGGCGTGAGCCTTCGGATCCTAGAGATAGAGCAACGCTGGAAATTCCCCGCCCGTCAAGAGCCAGGAGTGAGCCTCACCATTCAAGCAGCCAACAAACACCTCTGCTTTGGGGCCTGTCCTCCCCTCTTCTTCTCTCAGGTTTCAACAATGACTTTGGCTGACTAGTTCAGAGCAAAGCTTGCTGTGCCATTTGCCTTGAGCTGAGCTACAGCACAGATTAACACACAGCCCGTTTCTACTGCCTGGTGACTCCCACACGTTCTTTCACCAGGCTGCCAATGCAGACTACATTAGTACTCAGAGCAAGTGAAATAAGCTGATTTCCTTTTGGTGAAGGTTCAGGGTGGGCACACAGGCACTTACCCAAAACAACAGCAAAGCTGTAAACCACACACATTTCAGCTTGCTGCAGTGCTGTGCTCCTACAAATGTTTTTTACTGTAACCAGAGTGACCTTTCCAGAGGTCCAAACTCCTGTCTATTCCAAACACAGAACAAAACATTACTCTTGAGAGCAATTATCCCAAAGACCAGGAGATTTCTGTCAATGTAGCTGTCTCAAACATTTAGCTAAATAATCCCTAGCTAACTCATCTGTTTTTAAAAGTCCTCTATGCTACTCCAGCAAGACAAGAATTTGACACAGAAAACTACGCAGGCAAAACATCTTGCAAACTTTTGATGGAGTTGGGCATAAGACAGGGTATTTCCACTTTTAAATGAAGTGGACTCTGAAGTACTTACAGGGAGTACAATTTGTTTATCTCTGGGCATGGATGGCACACTCCTGATGAAATACAAAGTCCACAGACACAAGGATGAGATCAGACTCCCCTGTATCTGTGCAATATACTGACATTGCTTTTGAATTTTCTTCTGTTTTCAACATTCCTCTATCTAAAACCAGCAGTAGTTAGGAACCATGTTTGCAAACAATGCTTCAAAATTAGAAATAACAGTAAGCACTGCAGAGATATCTAAGTCTTCAGAGAACATGAAATAATAGCTCTGAGGTGTGAGCTGACCCACTAATTCAGATGCTCAAAGATAAAAATAACAGCATTTTTACATTAATTCACCCCTTGCATAAGAATAGAAAAGGGAGGGACACACCACAGTATAACCAGCTATGAATAATCATATCTCCCTTAATGCCACAAGAAATACTACCAGTTACTTTTCTTTCCAACCAAGACCAGAAACATGTTCACAATTCCTTTCTGAGGTAGTTAATCCAAACAACGTCACAGAATTCAGATAAGACACAACTGCTCTAACTTGTAAAAATCAGTAATATCTCACCCTGGCTATTCATATGAGTGAAACTTACTTTTGTAATGAGAGTTTAAAAGTAGCCCACATAATTTAATCCCAGGAGACCCAAGTACTTGGAGTAGATCACGCTGTAAAGGCTTGCATAGTACATACTTCTAGAACCTAAGTCTATTTTTTAGGTAGTGGTTTTCAGAGGATTTTAAAGAGAAACCTAAATTTGTATAGGACATATGATGCAGACCTTACAGATGGATGGGCAGATGAAAGGCTAAGGGATCTACCCACGTTTTTACTTGGAAAATGAGAGGCCGATCTGGAAGCTGATCCCTCGTGTCCCAGTTCCCATTTCCACACTAATTGCATGAAAGTTACATCACATCTGACAACAGCATTGCAAGAACGTGTTCAGCTAACATAAAACAACATGTTTCTTCTTGTTAGCATTCATGAGGCTCAGCTGGGGACAGAGTATTCCTGCCCAAGCAGCCCCTCGACACGTGTTCCTAATGTCTCAGATTAAGTAAGTTACATCACATGCAGGCACACTGATTACTTCTAAGTGCTCCTTAGGCATCCTCAGGAGGCTTTGCTTCTATCAGGAAAGTTTTGCTTGAGATGTCTTTTCACTACAAATAGTTTGAACAGAGCCACAAACCCAAGCCTTCATTCTACAACCCTCCTCCCTCTCAAATGTATCTGCTGCAACCTCTGAAAGAATTTGGAACTGATGGAAGTTTGTACTGGCTGCTAATAAACACTGCAACCCAACAGGTTAAAAACTGTATATGGCATGACAGTAGTCAATATGTTGCTCCCCAAAAGACAGGCAAAGTAGCAATCCACTGACAGCAAGTATTCTGATGGCTACAATTTCAGTAACTCATAACATGTGCTTACTTGCACAAGCACTGAGCTAGCTACGTGAATTTTAAGCCCCAAAGACAATGCAGATGATAGGAAATGAGATGCCAATTGCTTTTCAGTTTGTTGTTGTTGTTTTTTTCTCTTTAACAACCGGATTACCTGAAAGATGTATTGATATACTCTCAACAGCCAGGGGACAGCATGGGCCCACTATCAAACAAGTGTCCTGCAGCTCTGCAGAGGTCCCTCTCCTCAGCCTGCAGCAGCTTTGGCACAATTGCAGACTCTGCAGTTACTGCTCCTTGCACTGTACTCCAAAGATTCAACAGCCTGAACAAGTGGTAGCCACAGCCTGACCCAGTCTGGACCAGGAATTATGATAAGGTTAAAGCTTTGGGCCATTAAATCTCACTAGGAATTTTTGTTGGGTTTTAAGTGAGATTTAATTTGCTAGCTGAATACAGATCCCACTCCCATCATGCCTGTCTATTTGCAAGGAAAACATAGTGTAACGCCCAACAGATTGTTTCTAATTAAGGGTGCCTCAAAGTTACAACTCTATCACTATTTTCCACTACGTCTGTCAGCTTAAAAGAAAATAGGAGACAGCTCAAACACTGTTTTAGGCATTTCTTGGTACCTCTCCTAGTTTTCTCTCAACTCTAACTACCTTTCCTTTATGTGTGGCATGGGAGCAGAGTTCACAAGTCTGTTATTAACTGCTGCAAAACAGAAAGATTCAGACATTAGAGGAATTCACTTCTAATAAAGTCATCATATACTCATTCCTCCAAAGGAGGTAGAAAGATAATCAGAGCAGCAAAGTCCCCGCAGAGCTTTGCATGAGAAAAGGAAACTATTTATACCCGCACAGAACTTAATTAGATTTCTGATGCAGTTCTGCATACTTTTTTTTTTTTTCTTGTACAGTAAGCACATATCTGCAAGAAATGCCCTGAGCCAGAATTCCCCACAACAGCAGGGCTGACAGGACAGAGGACAGAAACTCACTCTCAGGGTAGCATTAGTCTTTTTTTAAAACATGAAAGGAGTTGTTTTTTTTGGTTGGTCAGTCAGTTGGTTGGGGTTTTTTTTGCCCCTCATGGCTGGGTGATAACTAAAGCACTTTCCTTTACATTACACAGAATCACACTTGATTTATCCATAGTGCTGCTGATAATGCTGCTAAGCCTTTACATAGTGATTTCCATCTTCAAAGCCCCATACAAAACACTAATTAATCTCCATGGCCCCTGGTGGGCTGTACTATGGGAAGATTTATTCCTGTTGGGTAGATGATTAATAATATGCCCTGGGTCACACCCCAAGTTACTGGTAGCACTTTTTTTTTTTTTTTTTTTT
>WEIU01010306.1:192059-264459 GCA_013389925.1 Aegithalos caudatus
TTTTTTTTTTTTTTTTTTTTTTCCTTGCCCCTGACATCTATATTATGCTATTAGGAAACACAGTTTCCCTTCCATCAGGCAGAGTTATGGTAGATACAGTGGGCAATTTAGCCATCAGAAAAGCACCACCTCACCCAATCTTGCCTGCTGGAACACATTGGACGTGCAACCCAAGAGTTGGTGCTGCTGGGAAAACAGCTGGCTTACTGTCACAAGCAGCCAGTAATGCCCATGTGTAACGCAAAACACAAAGACACAGATGAGCCAGACCATAGCTGTCACGAGTACCTGGCTAACTGCCAAACGTGTTGCTGAAATCAGAAGAAAATTTGTCTTGCTGTTGCATGTCAGGTCTTTGTACTATTCTTCTTTCATGGATTATTATTGATTTTTTTGATCCTTCATCCTCCTGACCATTACTGTCTTCACAGTTCCCTGTTTCAAGTTACTCTTGAGCTTTTACACAGGAATTTCCACTGGTATAGGAGGTGATCAACAACAGGGTAAAATGTCTTATCTCCAGGGCACATGTGTAAACTGCAGTGGGGCTCCTTTGTTCTACAGGTCCTAATATAGCTGACAGGTCATTTGCAAGGGGACATGTAGTAAGTCAATGTCTGAGATGGAAATCACACCACGGGTGGAAGTCACCAATCATCTTCCAAGCAAGAACGGGCGATGAAGAGAAGCACCTGTCCTAGGCTTGTTATTTACACTCCTTTTCTTCCAAATGTTACATGTTTTGCTTCTTTATAGAGAAATCCTGCCAAGGCACTGGCAAAGAACAGCCCTTTCCCCATCTCATTAACTGTCTAGTTAAAACCCATGATCTAGATCTGGAAATGGAAAGGTTAGAAAGAACAAGATAAAGAAACTATCAGATGACTGCAGAACAGCAGGAGGATTCTGTGTTAAAGAACTCTCCTGGTTTAACAGACTCCCAAAGCCTCCAGCATCAGCCATCATGGCCTTGATGCAAGAAGGTCCCACACTGTACCACGTTCTCAGTCTGTGTACCACATTCAGCGGAAGAACCAGTTCCCATGAGTTCAGCATTCATCCAGACAGTCTGTGTTGCAGTCGTATTCACACGCCCTCAATTGCACTAACCTTCCAGAGAGGTTAATCTCAGCTCTGCTGAGATAAGCAGACGGAAACCCCAGCGGGCAGGAATTTCCCACTTAACTTTGTACAGAAGAGCTGAGATCAGAGAAACACAAAGCCATATCACACATGCTTGATACTACACAGCAGAAACTGTGCAAGAGTCACATACCAAAAAGTAACTTTCAGAGTGACAGAGAACAGGCACACAGGCACAAACAGGCATGTTGTGGGCTGCTTCCCAAAGCCAAGCAGGATCATCATGAAACAACAACTTCAAAACTGTCTCCTTGACTGTCTCTTGTCTTTCCCATGTATATACTGCCCAACACCTACCTAGCCAACCTTCAGAGCTGAATGAAAGCACAATGTTACAGTACTGAGACAAGAAGCCTGGATAAATCAACAAGTTTTCAACAGACGAGTGACTTTATCATTATACATGGATTGCACAGTAGCTGTTTCCAGCTCCTTACATGTTGGTAAGTTTTCCTGGACTGGTAACCACTAGACACATTTTTGTATAGCTGAGCTGTGCATTCGTCATGTACCTCATCAATCAAACTAAATAGAATACTCAAAGCTACTTTGTGAGGAGTGATTTACAGTATTTTATTTTGTTATCCAAATGTTGAACTTGTGAAGCCTGCAGACTTTTTGCTTAAGTTGGAGGACCAAGCTGAATTCTAATACAGAGGCAGAAATGGTAGCTCTCAGCAGCTTGCAGCCTTACTGATGCTTAGCAGTTCAGGAGCTGTATGAGGAATGAAGGCAATACAGTTGATCTTACAAAGACACAATGATCTGAAGAAGAATTAATTTTTCTTTCTCAAAGCATGTGAAAAAGACAACTTTTCTATTCATATGGCCAGAGATTCACTCTCCTGATCATCTGTGCCTGGCTACAGGCAAACTAGGCTGGAGAAATCTTTGCTGAAGAGAAAAAAGGACTATCCAAATGCACTGACAGGATGTGGAATGTATGTGGAAACTCCTAAATCACCAGGCAAGTGCTCTCACTGATTGATCTCCTACCTTCTCCAGTCCCTGCAGAGGCGGATTCCTGCTCCTGTACCTCCCTCTCTGTCTGAGTCTCGGCATTCTGTAGCTGAGGTGCCAAGGTCTGGGTACCCTGTGATGTCACAGAGGTGGGGGGATTTCGGGGTTGTAGGCCTATGGCATTCATCAGGCCCATGTCCCTGTCTGTCCTCCATGTAGCTCTGCTGGTTCTGAAAAGAGAGAAAAACAATTTAGACCAGGATCATTGGAGGCAACATGCCCAAGCAAGACTGAAACATGAACATGAGGCTCTTCTTGCTTGCTACTGTGAGGATGGGATGAAAGGAATTGTGACCTGCACTCATTTATACATGCTGGTCTCTTGAGCTTTAAGCCAATGGAGTCTTAGATTCCACTCACCCTTCCACAGAAGCAGCGTGCCTTACAGGCACAGAGAGATATCCCTGCAGCATCACTTAGCCAGTAGAACAACTGTCCTGGAGTCACTGCGTTGAGGAGGCAACACAACGTGCAGTGCAGAAGCAGAAACACACACAAAACCTCCTGCACAGCAGGGCAGTTTTAACTCCCATGGATGCAGCCTGTATATATCCTTTTCCTCCCCTGGACTTCCCTAGATTGTCAGCATTGCACATGAATGCACTCCAGCAAGCATTTCTGCCCATTCCAGTCAGACAAGAGAAATCCTGTGTTCTCAAAAGCAAACAACAGGAACCACCTCAAGGCTCATTAGCTTCTCAGACTCCAACAGCTGAAGTGTACGATGCTACAGCTGAGTCTTGATAATGCTGCGATGTTCTTTTCTAAACTGACCTCTAGCTCTGGAAATGGTAAAGAGGTTCAAGGAAAGGCTGCCTCACTCACAATATTTTATTCTTAAGGCTTTGAAACCTGCTACACTTTTTTGCTCTCTCTTTGAGCATTCTGGTCCTGTATTTCTGCCTTCAAGCTGCCATTATACCAGACTGAGTATGTACTGTCAGTACTTAAGTAGTGGCAATATCCACTCATACAGCTGAGTAAAGAATCTCTACTGCTTATCTTTCACCCACAATCAGACCAAGGCTGCAGGACAGCCCAGACATTCACCTTACCTGTAAACAAGCTCACAACCTCCTTGGTATGCTGAAGCTCACAGCTCAGAAACACAACTATCACCCTCTTGCTGAGAACAGCTGGCTTACAGAGGAGTACTTGTCACTATGGCCAGAAGCAATTGACTGCAGCATCACCCTTGAGTTTAGAACAGCAACATGTGCATCACTGGACAGACTGAAACAGCCAATGGGGACATCAAGGGCTTTAGCTTTATTTTTAGAGTTTATTGCTGAGAAACAACTGTCCCATGACCAGTAATTAAAAAGATGAAAATCAGCCACCAGGTCGGCACCACACATTTGCCCTTTTCTCTGTGAACTCCCCTGTTCTTCAGTTACCTTCCAAAAGCCATTTGCTTTACATGGTGTTTTTGATGCATCAAGCCCCACATGTTCCTTCCACAGCTGTTACTGGGACCCTGAATGACACATGCACTTCATTAACACTGGCACTTTTGGGCACTGAATGTCACTTGCTGGAAGAAGGCCAGGTGACCCAACTAGGCAATGTCAAAGGGGGAGAAGATTGCATATTTAAAGCTGGCAGTGGTAAGGCAACAAAGAAGTGATGCTTTCAGATCTAACAAAAACAGCAGAAAGGGTCAGGTCTCTCTAACCCAACACCCAGGAGACTCACCCGGGCCGCTCAGTATTCCTGCTGCTGGAATGCACAGTGAAGACATTCTCATTCAGCTGGTCCCAGTGGTACTCAACTCCAGAGTTTAAGGCCCTTAAAATGCCAAAGAAGGAAAAAGATATTAGCATGACAGGACTCTGTTCAAGCCAGCACACATTACACCCCCACAACATGAAGAATAGTTTTGATTCCTGCCCTACAGAAACTGCAGATCTAGCTCAGTTCACATTTTCATTAAAATGGCTCATGACAAACCACCTTGCAAACACAGTGTGCTGTATTACCAGATTACTCTGGAATATTCCATTCATTTCAATTCAGCATTAGCACCAAGACACAGCAACAGGAGTAGAGAGATTTTCAGGAAATGAAGACATATAACTGTATGTATAAAATCAGGTTACCCTAACTCCAAGTAACTAAACAAAGAATTGGAATGGAAAGGTCAATTCTCCCTGTGGTGTCTGCAAGCACTTCCTGCACTAGGTAATGGTCAGTAAGCTTATTCAACATTTAATTTCTTTGCAAATGATTCTCATTCTACCTATAAATAATCTTTATACATCCCTCTCACTGACAGCCACTGTGGAGCAAGGACAGATGTAGAGGATATTTTAACAAGTTTCCACATAAGAGCTTGTACTGCATCAACAGCATGTGTGCCTGAAAAGTCTAAACTTAAATTTTATATCTAATGCTACTAAGTATAATGGAACAGCCAATGCTCTGGAAAGCTCCCACAGAGCATTTTCTCAAAAGATACACCAAATCAGGGCTTACTATTCACAGGAACAGACAAGGTTATCAACCATTGCTGAAGACAACAGGCAATCACAGAAACAAAATTACCATAATGCTGCAAGCACACATCCCACCAAGAAGAGGGTGAGAGTGAATCCAGCTTACTCTGTGCCACACAGGAATCTCACAGGATGGGCACTCACTGCAGTCCAAGGCAGCACAGAGATCTCCCACCCACTGCTGTGTTCCACCTCCAAAAGCACTCTGGGCTGCATTACCCTGGAAGGCACTTCCTGGAGTGTTTTGCCACACTATTCTGACAGCTCATATGAACTGGCCTGGAAGTTTTGAAATGGTGTTGTATGGTGTACATGTTTTGAAATGGTATGTATTTGGTGCACCACCACATGGCTGATGGACTGATGGTGCTGGGTGGAGAGTTAGCAGTGCTGTGCAGTGGTCACAGCAAGGCAAGTGGGGGGGAAAAAAACCCAAACCAACAAAATAAGACCTGTTCATACACAAGGGAACTGTGTCTGAAGAGCTGGACTTCCACCACCCTACAGACAGTCTCAGAACTAGGGGTAGTCCCATAACCTGAAGGAAGGATTCAGGGCAAATAGTTGGTAGATGGGCAAAGCTCAGGCACAAATGAGATGTTTCAGGTACATATAGAAACTGCTGTCCCTGTAAAGAGATGCCTCAGCAGAACTGGTAAGAACCCCAGCTTAGAGGATGCTGCAGGTCAGACATGCTGCAATGGGAAAGCAGTGTGTACTGGAGGGCTGGGGGCTGGTGCCATGATGACAACACCCCAGGTTAGGACCCAGCTGAGAGATGAACAAAATTAGGTCAACAAAATCACACATGGAGGCTATAAGTAACCAGTCACTGCTTTTTTATTTTTTGTGCTGAGCTACTCCTGTGCTGCATTATATCCCAAGAAAGCAGCTGCCAGTGAGACGCCAACTTACAAAGGTTTCTGAGTTTGCTGACAAATAGTAACTTGTTGCTAAAACTCTGCCAGTCCCTCTGGCTGCACCACCCCCTGTCTAATATACTGGCTGAGGCTTAGCTGTCACACTTCGCTGTTTGCAAAGCAGCACAGTTCTTAGGCAAGAGAGACTTTCTGACCTCGTAGTCAAAATTTCCATAAAAAGCCTAGTGTGCTTGGTATCTAAAGCTATTACACAACACAGCTAAGGTGACCTGTGATCTCCCTCCTCTTCCACACATCTTCATGCTTCCCAAAGAACAGGCATGGTCCCCCACAGCTACATACATGACTGGTATTCCTTGCCACTGTGTGCCTTACTTGACTTTGCCAGCTTGCCAGCTCCGCAGACAAGAAACCAGAAGACCACAAAGCTTTCCCCCAGGACAAGATGGGAGCTGACAATACCGTATTTCCTCTCCTCCCCCAAACACCGTCTTCCTCTACCACACAGAAAGTCCAGCTCCTGCACACACACACTTCTTTGAGTGGATCAATTTCACTTCTACAAAAGCATCACGGTACCAAGCTGACACGCAGGGCACCAGATGAAAAGCTCCTGACCGTGCTCCTACCTATTCTGCAGAGTCTCACTACTGTACAGTTGGGTTGTTGGACAGCAAAGTCCACTCCAACTCCATGCTGTCAGTTTCCACATGGTGAAACCAACAGGCATACAATTTAACGCATAACTTTTCATACTGGTTTTCAACACTGCCATTTATCAACTAAGCTTTGCTGCCAGGATCCTATTAGCTATTCCTTTACTGCTGGAGAATCAAGGGCTTTGCCTTCCTTCCCTAGAAGGAGGACCTGTAGCAGATGGTGCCACTGCTCCTGCTGCTGACTCTGGGAACACTGATAAACAGGCTTAAGCCAAGGTGACTACACTTGGCCACGATGGGGGTTCAGCATTCTCAGCACCACTTTAACCTGGCTTTTTAGTTTGATTTAAGTGTGTCTCCCTGCTGGGTAAAAGAAGGGGTTCAGATTAAACAGCTGGCACTCCCTGCAGCAGCAAGCATCTTCACTGCTACCTTTCAGCAGTCTCTTCCTTTAGCCAGCTACACAACTTACTCTTTCCCAACTCTACCTCTTGCAAAAGCCATAAGGCCCTCAGCACCATCTTTGTCCTCTTTCATATGCATCTGTGCATCTCTGAGCTGGAATCCACATTGGTCTCTTCAGAGCCCTAAGATCAGTATCAATATGGCTCCTGATTAGGTTTTCCAGCCTTTAGACGATTGATTGAGCCTACAGAAGAGTTGTTTCAGACTGCATCAAGATACAGTGAGGAGAGCATACACCTGAACTTAATAGAGGGCACTGGTTGGGCACTACCTTTTATATGAAGATCATAATTTCTCTTCTTAATGAATCAGAATTACATCAAAGAAATAATGCTATTGTGTGGGCTAAATGCCAGTTGTAACACCATGCTTGCATCAGAAACTTTCACATAATCACACCTTAAACCAACTTCAACAACACAACAAGATGTGTGTGACAACCACAATTAGCTTGGTTTAAATCAGATTTTCAATTAAGCTTAAGACTTACTCTGGTTTAGCCACACCTATTTAAAATAGTGCAATCTCCCTTTTCAGAAAGCCTAAAGGTTTTTTAGCTCTCATTGCAAAATACTGCTTGAATTTTGTAAATGAGCAGCCTTTCACAGTACGTTTCCCAGGAGATTTGCAAATCAAGGCCTGACGATTCATTCCAAAGGAGCAGAGCTTACACTGGAGAAATGAATATTTTTCAGGTAATGTAAGCATTTAACTTTTGCTTCATCAAACTCTAGACATAGAAATGCTAGAAGCACTTTACATTTTTCAAGGCATAAGGTAGCATGGAGCCACTTGGATGTGGATGCAATAAAAAGAACATTTGTTGCCCAGGGCTTTAGGGTGAAAAATTGCAATTCTCCGCACTGTGTCAGTCATGGACAGTGAAGTCCACTTAGTCAAGTTCTTACTTTCTTCCCTTTTATGGCTGTCACTAAGCTCTCTAAGCCCTCCCTGGAAATTTCCATTAGCTTTGTTATATGCAGAGCTGCTCACAGCCTGGATTTCCCAGCAGGGATCTGTTCTAAGATGGACTTTTCCTTCACGCTTGTGTCCAGCTCACGTTATTAACGAGCTTGGAGAGGATGAAGGGCACAGACTTGCAGGCTTTGCTGAAAGTCAAATAAGGATTCAGAGTGGAGCCTGCTAAGTACCAAGAGCCAACAACTTAGCAAGCCTCTCCCTCTGCATGGAGGTATTACCTATACCACTCAGTTATGTCTCCAGGAAGAAACTAGGACCAAGTATTAGGAATTAACGACAACATTATTAACAAATTACAAGAGAGCTGAAATACAATTTACTGCATTTACTGCTTCAAACCAGTATTTGAAGGGTAAATTGACAAAGCACAGGTCAGCACAAACAGACTCAGACATCTGGGTAACTCCCTCCAGCTGGCATATGCAAAACTGGGAGTTGAAGGCTAGGAGGGATTAGGATGAAAATTCCCCAACTCTGCCATAACAATACAGCTCTGGAGCATGACAGCAAGACAAAACAACCCATAATTTGCAAGCAGTGTATGCATGTCCAGGAAGGTATAAATAGCACTTACTACCTTTTCACTTATATCATCAGGGGATCATTTGAAATCCGAAGAAGGCAGCAGCAATGAACAAATGCACTGCTCTCCTCCTCCAAATGGAAAGGCCCAACAGCAGCCCACTTGTTTGCTATAGTACTGAATTAAATTTTGATTACAACATTGCTGCCTGCAATCCCATCTAAAAATATCAGCACAACCTCATTACCAGAATGAAGACTGTGGCAAGCCCAGCACAGAAAGGAAGCTGCACAGTGATGCCATGCAATGCACCTGATTTTCATGCTGCCAAGTTTGCTTCCTCCACAAAAGAAAATACTCCTTAAAACTGATTTCTCAAACATACTGTTCATTCAAGATCACTAAATGCAAGCATATGAAACTGGATTAGTTTAAAAAGGATTTGAATTTCCCAAGACATGCTTTCTTCCCTTTGTGTAAACTTGTCCTTCTTAAGCCATTCAAACTGCATCAAGGAAATAGAGTGAGCTACAAGAGAGGAAGGTGGCACTATCCTAAGGAACAGGAATCTATTGTCCTGGTTTGGGAAGGAAGAAGCAGCACACGGTATCTCATGCAGTGCAATGCAATGCTGGCCAGATTCCAGATGCATCCTTGTCAGCAGCTCATTATCTCTTCTGCCAGCGTGGTGATGATCAGCACAGCAAGCTCATCCTTAGCTCCCATGATTAGCTATGCAATGGTATTGTTAGTACAAGGCGAAGTTTGGCACTCCCAGCAGCTGCCTGCATAGGAAAACAATAATTTCTAACGCCCTACTTCATAAATATTTAGCTTTCTGTGCAGGCGATGAACCACGTGCAGAGACAAATCGAAGTGAAAACTGGCTGCAGTGCAAACTGTATGGAACCAGCAACCAGGATTTCTGAAGTAATTCTGCAGGGCAGTAACTCCCTTTGACCAAGAAGAGGTGGCAGCTTCACTGGTGCCAGCCCATGTGTAACTAGCCGGGGAAGGGCGAGTATAGGAATTCAAGGAACACAAGATCTGCAGCTTGTGATCGACAACCACAGATATTTAAATGACGTATGACATCATCCTGTTCATCACATTGAGATGAATGCTGCATCTAAGAGCAGCCTCATTTTTACTCCTCACTTATTTTCCAGAATCCTGCAAGTTTTGCCTGTGTGAAAACCAGCAACCATACAGGAATATACCCTGACACCTACTTGGATTGTCCAAGGGGCTGCAAAAGCAGGATAGCAAGCAGCTTGGTGCAGCTGGTAGCTGTGTGCCTGCTTCAGGGAGGTGCCCGCTCAGCTTGGAACACTTTGTGAGATGACTGGTTCATTTGATTGCAGTCCTGCCAGCTAGGTTAAATGTTAGGATTTTTGAAGATGCTGT
This sequence comes from Aegithalos caudatus, assembly GCA_013389925.1. Taxonomy (NCBI): domain Eukaryota; kingdom Metazoa; phylum Chordata; class Aves; order Passeriformes; family Aegithalidae; genus Aegithalos; species Aegithalos caudatus. Next base: position 201,634 of record WEIU01010306.1, read on the forward strand.
ATTCAAACTCACACCATTTATATGGGGTCAGCCCTAAAAAAAGCTGGTGGCACCAGTAGCTAATTCAGTAGCTCTTCTGCCTCAACAATGTGAACACATACAAGCTCTGCCTACCAGTGGACACCCAAGGCTGGATCCAGTTCATGATCTTGTGGCCAGTGGATAAGATTTAGATAGAAGGCACACTCCTAACAGCCATCTTCCCTGAGCAAAATGTTGGTATTTCAGCTAAGGAAGAGAGACATCAGTCAGCTAAGCTGGTAGATACTTCAGAGAGAAAGAAGAGGGAGTGAAAGAAAACAGAAATTAATACAATAAGGAGAACACAAACAGAATAGTTTCTTCTGATCAACAGGACCACTGGAGCTAAAAACTACATGACTTCCAGGAGTCAGCACTTACAACCTACCTACAGTTTGTATGTAGAAGATAAACAGACTCAAAATAATTTGAAAGGGACGACACACCACCAGAAAGCATTAAGAGGAGTTTGTCTTATATTCCATGGGAGAAGTCTTGAATTAAGAATCAGTCTTCCAACACGTTCAACAGGAGTAACAAATGGAAATTAAGCACTAAGACAACGACAAGCAGAAAGAAAAGAGTTTAGTATGAAAGTGTGAATGTTTGATCATCTTGGGACTCAAGTACAAACAGTGAAGTTCAGAGTGCTGCCCCTTAAGGAATGCAAGGTTGCATAGAAAATCCTGTGTTGAGAATCAGCAAGAAAAGTCCCTCTCAGACAGCCTTCACTCTTCTGCCAAAACACCAAAACAGTTTTTAAAAGACATTTTCTCAGAAATTTTTTACATTACTGTCATGTAAACACACTGTGTTTACATACAGTCTGACATAGGAAGTTGTAGCTTGTATCATGCTTATGAGAAAAAGAGCACAGCACCCAGGCCAAATAGCCTGGAATAAACAAGGCAGAAATAGACCAAATAAGAATTTCCTGAATTTTTACTGATTTTCTTCTCACTAACTCTTGCCAGTATACCATGGTATCCTCTGTATCTGGCTCCAACCACACCAAGCACCAGGTAGGGACACCTCTGGAAGGTAAATAAGAGACTTCAAAACTTCAGATTCCAGGTCTTCAAACAAGCACGATTCAGCTTGATATTATCATACATGCAGCTCAAAAGATGGATAATTTGCTTAAGTCCTCTAAAAACCTAAAGGCTTGTTTAACTGCTTAAAGTGCTTACAGGCAGACTATATTCCAAATAAGCTTTGAACCCTCAGAATATCTTAGGCTGTTTATGATCTATTAGCTCTTCCAGTGACTTAGACAATTCAGGCTCTTAGGAGTTTTTGGAGGAGGGCAAATTGCTTACACTTTCTAAAGGCTTAAAACATCTTAAACTTCTACAACTGTTCAGAGCCGAAGTCACTCTTTAGTCATATTTGAACTTTCATTACTGTTTTAGCAGACACTAACATGGATGAAGTAGGCTTGTTTTGTAGATGTTGCATCAGCAAACTAAACCAGGAAAATGCATTTAGAACAGGGGAAAAGCAACAGGAGAAAGTCAAAATAAATGTTTAAAGTTAGCAAGCAGAGCAAATGCTTATTTTTAATAGAACATTGGAACACACAGACACAAAGCTGCCAAGCTTCAAAACCAAGGTCTTGGTTTGGTCAAATCTCAGTGAGATCCACAAGGCAAGCAAAGTTTTATATTTTTAATCTTTGGCAGCTTTGAAATTATCTAAAAAGTATTCTCTTTAGCATACAGGGGAAACCACATGAAAAAAAGAAAAGGGGAAAAAAGAAAAAAATCAGCAAGAACCCAAAATTGCAATTATTACTACAATTACTCACAGTTTGCAGACATGAAGTTAAGACCATTTGCAGAAGAATTTAAAATAGGAAAACAAAATTTTAAAAATAATTGGTTGTTTTATTTGCTAGCTGGAAAACAGGCATAAGGGACACCAAATAAAACTGGACAAATAATGTGGATTAAAGATCGGAAAATTAAAGAAAATCTTATTGAAAAGCCAAGGAAGTAAACAAGTGAACAAGGAAGGTCTAGTATAGATCTGTGGAGAAAAGAAAGGTTATAAGACAGTCAGAGAACTCGTGCTGCAGGAGAGGGAAAAGACATTCTAAAAATAAACATGAGGAAAATGGTATTAGAATGAAAAATGGTCTATTTGTTTGTGAGGCTAACGACAAAAATCAATGATGTTTCAAAGTGGACAAGATATTGAACTCTCTTCTCTGAAGTCTCCACTTATAAAATATCCAAGGGTACTTGTGTAATTAGGGAGTAAGGAATACACCAGACATAGCAGCCAGTTGCACTCATTTAGAAATTTTTTTTAAAGTTAACTTTCTTGAGTCATTCGCACCTGTTTTTTAATACATTACCAAAAAAAAAGAGGAAATGACAAAAGGGCAAAAAAGTCAGCTTAGCAGGATTCTTCAAAAAGAAAGCCTTACTTAAAACTATTATTGTCTTCTAAGTAACTTTTATTCTTAAAGAGAACAATATAACAAATAGAAAAAAGAAGATATATTGAAACAATGAAAGAGTGAGCCACATACAGTAGGCAGTTAGTAAAATAATTGCTTGCATGAAATTTAACTTCTTTTGAAGACAGAATTAGAAAAAAGTACAGGAAGAAAAGGTGGCAGGTGTGATCCGAATAGATGGAAGTGAAGCATTTGGTAACTGTTTTTACAGCACATGGCTGTGCTCTTACAAAGAGTGTGACTGAAACTGAGAACTAGTTAGGACCTGCAGATGGCCAGTGATGCAGTACACAAACTGGTAAATACCAGGCTATGATTTCTTAACACAGAGCTCTGCACAAAGTTCCCTTTCTCATGGTGGGAAATAAATGTCACTAAGTAGTCACTGCTACAGTATATTTTGCAGAATTGGGTGAGGGAAATGAACTTGCTAATAACTGAAGATTTAAAGTAGCTTTCAAAATTGATCTTAAGGAATCATAGACATATTAAGTGGAATTTTATGAGGGCAACTTTCACTTAATGCCATCAGTCATCCTGGATATCTCATTCAAAAAGGGAAAAATAATAAAAAATGGTATCAGAATGGAAATACTGTTTCAAGTCTCCACATTAGCACTCTACTTCTGCAACTGCAACGACCAAGCCTCTTGGCACTGAGCTTACCTAGGCTTCCCTGCAGAATTTGGAAATAATTAATTTACTTTTTATCTTAAATGCATGAATAATAAAATCCAAATGTACACTTGCAGGATGCATCTATAGTGCAAAATTGGCCATCTTTCCTCCTTTTCAGTCCTTTTATCAATCAAAAGCATCTTTTATCCTCATTTAGACAATTCAGTGTATCTTGTGGTTAACAGGCAGAAGTCCAACACAGGCATTCATTTCCTTGTTAAAGACCCAGTGCAGATGCTGCCTTTCAAAAGGCCATTTGCAGGGAGGACTCAGACATAAATAGTATCTCCAGCAACCCCAGTTAAGAGTTGTGAGAACGCTCCCTATGCAGGGCTGATAACATCCCTTGGTTACACATGAAGGAAGACAGCTTCTCCTTCTGTCTCCTTGTTTACTCCATCCTCCAGAAGCTATTCCTAAGAGGCAAAGGATGCAGCTTATGCTGCTGGGGGCATCATGGCTGGAGGCTGAAGAGCATGAGGAATGGAGCCAGCCAGCGGCAAGACATGATGTGCCAGGCAGCTGCATAGATTACCATCTCTTTACCAATGCTGATAACTAGATGTAGACACATTGTCCCCATCAATAGATGGGAAACATCCTCAGAGACAAAAAAAAAAAAAANTTAAATGCAGTGATTGCTTGCAAAGCTTAGGAATTTATCATAAAGAGAATTTTCCTGGAATAATTTCATGTTAGAGGCAGATCTCATCCCAAAGAATTAAAATATGCACATTGAATAGCACCAAATCAGTTTGAGATTATCCACACCTACTTCCCAATGAGAGAAATCTAAGGAATGCTGCCTCTGAACCAGACAGATCATCAGGGGTATATGAATTCCATTACCAGAGGCTCTGACTGCTGAAGAAATCTTTCCTCCCTTGTGGATGCCTGCATTAAAAAGCTAGCCTTAGACAAGGTGCTTCAAGAGCTTGAAGTTTTCTCAGAACAGTGAGGTTTCTGGAATGGTATTTGCAAAAGCACGTGAGCACCAAGCCCTTCCAGAACCTGCTCCTGAGCACAGGGGAGAGGACACTCAAGATGAAACAACAAACTTTGGATACTTGGATCCCCTGCCTTTCTCCCATGGCAATCCTCACAAGCAAAGATAGCAAAGGGCAGCATGCAGTCCGCTCCTCACCACTTTTGGTCTCACCTGTTTATGTTTTGCAAGACAGTTCATGTTTGAGATGCCCCACCACAGATGTTGCTGAAGGGGAAAGCTCTTGTTGGGATGTGACAGGATAGGAAAGGTTATGAGCATTAAGAATCAAATTCCTTTTTAATTCAGTGTGCATTTAGTAGATATGTGCTTCTACCATACAAGACAGACACCGAGGATTTAATTCCATAATCAAACTGATAAAGCCCTGGTAAAGACTCCACACTGCAGATTTTCTTAGGTAAAATGTTCTGATCCCACTACCAAGTGCTCTAAGCTACTGTGCCAGTTAAAATGAAAATTTTAAAATATTCCAGGTTATATATCTAGCTTCTTCTACACCCATATTAATATTTTGCCATCTCTGCTGTTAAGCATCTTGTAGCTCATCCTAGAACTAATTTTTTTCTTACAGCCTCGTGTATTGATGGCTTAATCACCTATAATCAACCAAAACCTCAGGTCTTTCTCCTCCTCCGTCATTTTATCTACTGAACTCAGTGTAATTAGTCACTAAGTGCACTTTGTGCTGTTAAGTTCTCATTTCTATAGCTCCAGTCACTTTCACAGCAATCCAATTCCTTTGCAATACTTTGATTTTTCTCTGTAATGACAAAGCTAATGTCACATCTTCAGAAAAATTTTTCAGTGCACCCTTACCAGCCATTAGTGTAAATAGTATTAATCAACCAGTTCCAGAACTGTTTTTTTAGAGAAGTTCAATAACCTCTTTTTTGACAGAGTCCAGATGTCAATAATGTTGTATTCTTTCCCTTAGCCAGGACTTCACCCACTCTTTACCTGATCTTGTTCTAATTCTTTAGAAATTAACCAGATTTGTTGTAGTTGTTCCAGTACAGGAATTGCCTTACTAAACAACTGATACATTAGACTTGGAGCAAATCCTTGGTTGACCCTTTAATTAGAAATAAAGACAAAATTCTCAAGGAGAGGTACACAACCTGCTGTACTCCACTTTAGTCAAATCACAATGCATTCAATCCCACTTTCCATGATTTTTATTTTACTTACCTTCAAAATATACCCTATAAAGTGGTGTACTGAGATTACAATTATGGACTGCCAACATAATATGACCTTGCCATTTCCATTTCTAAATAGGATTTTTTTTGAATGTTTGGAGGACTGCTTGCATAGCATCCCATCACAAGTCCATGGAGCTTCAAGTTATGCCCCTTTTTTTCCTTTTTTTTTTTTTTATTTTTGGTCAGCTTACTTCCAGTTTACTCACTTAAATCCTGTATTTGAGGAACAGCTGCTATTTCAATCTGTTTATATGATTCCTGTACTACTTGGTTTCAAATACCTCCATTGTATATGGGAATTAAGACCCAGGGAATTATGAAAATCTCTGTTGTTTGCTACTGACCACAGTTTTATTTGCCAAATTAGAACAGTGAAGGGGCTTCAGCAGTACAGTGTTTTCCTGCTGTTTGCTAGACTATCCTCCACATAGTAGTACTCTACCAATTGCTGAATCCTGCATTTAGTATTTGTCTTCCACTGTATTACTGGGTATGGAAATGACACAAATATTTTTAATTTTTCACCCTCACTTTTCAAGTTAAAGTCAATACACATACCAATCTTAAACCAAGGTTATTAAGCCAAGAACTACGGAGATGGCATCCACATGTCAGGATTTTTCCTTTCTCTAAGGATCTGTCAAGTAGATCTGGAACAGACACACAGCTGCAAGCCACTTCTACTCTGACAGAGCCTCACTCACCTTTGTGTTCTGATGTTAGTGCCTCAATGCAAATTATACAGCTCAGTGAGTATCTACACCTTCATGCTGAGGTTTACAAGTCACTCTTGAGTGTTTTTGGTCTATAAAATGGTGCAGTGGAGAACAGAACACATCAGGTGTCCTGCTCCAGAAAGAATGCACCAGTCCATGTGATGTTTACAATTATCACCAGAAGCACCAATCACTCCAATCCACCAGCAGGAAATCTGCTGAAACATTTTTGTCAACCCCCCAATAAATCTCCCACCTATACAGCCACCTTGTTTCATGTTCACATACAAAGCACCTATTTTTAATGGAACTGTGCATAACTAACATGGTGAGCTAAGAAGGCTTTTCATGTTGCATGAAGGGCTAACTGTGCTTCCATAATATACCATGAAAGTGTTCATATTGACTCTTTAATTAGTGAGGTGCCAAGAAGAGATATGCCACTCAGCTTTGGGGTACTGCAGTTGTAATGTGGGGTGTGTGAAGCCAGGACAGCCAGATCAAGCTTTACTCTGCAACATTCAATCAAAGAATCTACCCTCAGGGAGACTTAATTTCCCTGAGTTCTTATCCAAGTTCATCTCATGAACCATAATCAGTAGATTAAATCTTAACCATTTTTCTATACTGAAAATATCTTAGAATAATTCTCAAGTTCAAGAGAAGAGTCATTATTCTTGAATAATTCTTCTGCTTAGAAAATACAGCAACTGCTCTTAAAGAAAGCCACTTATCCCGAAAGAGAGTGATTATAGCTTATTCCATAACAGTAACTTGTAGGACTTCATGTATAAATAAGACCTTGATGAAAGATTATGTTCAAGAGAACAAGAGGGCCGTTTGAAAAGCACTGCCATTCTGTACTACCAAAAGTGGTCCAATCTGAATTCCAACCACAGTCTTCACAAGAGGGCTGTGCTGAATTAGTCATTGTTATAATTGTATGTATTTATTCTGATTTAAGCTACTGGTTCTAAACTGACAATGTAACTCTCCTCAAGCACCACATGCCTGATGTCATGGCACAACAGATGGAGTCCACCTGCATGTGGTATGATCACCAGCAGCGCTGCAAGCTTCTAGCTGCCAGCTTTTAAGTTCCAAGGAACTTCAACATGTGAAGTACAACCCAAAAGAATACCAAGGTAGTTTAGTACCAGCAAATAACTGAAGCAGAGAAAGCCCTGAAGTAGGCCCTGAAGCCCCTGCAGCATAAAAGAAATGTGGTTCCAAAACAACACTCCGACAACACAATGAAGAAAAGGGTTTCAACAAAGTGTGATGCAGACACTGCCCAAGAACACTGAAAACAATGTGTCACTGTTATCATCTGTGTCAGACCACAACTAAATTAGCCTGTGTTGAATTGAAAGGTTACAAAGTGGAAGTTACACCTTTCACAGCTCTATACAAATTAAAGAGAACTGAAATGCACATGTCACACTACTGGGCTTTAAGTGAGGATACCAAAATAATTCATCGGCTTGCTCATAATCACAACAAAAATCTTTGCAGTTCATAGAATCTCTTGCTTGAATACTGTAAAAAGTATTTCATAATTCTAGGTCAGCAACTTTCAACCTTTCCTCAGCTTTCAAGAGGCCCTTGAAAGCTTCCTGTCACTTTAGAAGTCTATAAATCCAGAGAGGCTGAAAGACATTGCGCTAGTCATACAAGAAACAAAGGATCCAGAAATCTTAGTAAGACATGGGAAATAACATGAGCTAATGAGATGCACTTCAAAGACTCTCTGAAGTTTACCATCAGCAAAACAAATACTGATGGTAAGAGACTCATGTAAACACCATGGCAGTCCAAAAGAAGTATTAGGGATCGGGGTTTATGGGTCCCTCAAGCACAGGAAAAGACAAGTTCTCCCCAGTCCCCTGAGAACAGAAAGCAGTTCTATGTCCATGTAAAGCAAGCACTTACTCTGGTCGGCAGATCACCAGGTCCCCTTTGTTGGTGCCATACGCCAATCCCAGGCCCGGCTCAGGCAGCCAGCGAGCAGAGTTTATGCTGACGTGTCTTCTCTGGTCGGCAGGCATTGGGTACAGAACGTTGAAAACTCTCTGGAACAATAGCAGGAGATTATTTGACAGGACAATACAAGGCAGGAGAGCCAAGGAGGCTCAAACTAATTTCCCTGCAGCAGCACAGATGGCCATAGAGACATGCCACTTTACAGGACGTTGCAAGAAAGCACTAAAATTAGCAGTGAGAGTAAGCAGCTGCACACATATATGTGCCCTTAATCTTTAACAGGCTGACTGGCACACAGCTGTGAAGCATCCAGCAACCAGAACTGGGTATACTGACAACACTCCATTTAACCCCAAAATATGACACATGTAAATCATAAAAACAAAGGCATGGGAAACAGATAAAGCAGTAATGAGTCAGTTTGGCTACCTAGAACAGACAGGGACAAGATGCTTCAGCATACTGGGCCTTTAAAGTATCAGGACTTCAAAAGGGTAGGACCAAAGACTGCATTTACAAGACTAAATCATTAAGAGAAATTTAGCTAGTAAACTGTCATCACTGCAAGTAACAGACTTTGAATCTGGATTATCAATTGGATGAATCCAAGGCGAAAGGTTTTCATTATATTTTCTAGTGGGCAAACATCCAACCATCACAAAACCTTTCCTCCAGACTTCACAGAAAAGGGGATGGTGGTGAACCAGTAAGTGGGGAACGGAATGATGGTATGCTGGAACAACAGATAAATGTTGATGGAAATGCACATGAACCACTACTGCACTGCTGAGGTGACTTGAAGTAAATAATTAGAAGCCATTAGGACGGGACTTATGAGCTATCATAACAAACTGAGGCCATTTTACTCCATAGCTCTGTTGCCCACTGTATATCTTGTCTGTTTGACAATTTAACTTGAGAAGCATGAGTCAGGGATTACTTAACTATGTCCCCTCCGATAGCTGGTACCCAGAGCCTTCATCCTGACCATCCTATATGCACACAAAGTAAGTCAGAGCAAAACAATATAGCTACATTATTTCCCATCACCAGTAACAAATGTAACTGCTCCTCTGAGGAGGTCACATTAGACAAGAAAAAAGGATTTCTCTGTATGGCAGAAGTTGGACACTCTTTGCCTCGGCTATCACTCGGCAGTTAGTGTACTCAGAGAAGCTCAGCATTTGAGCAGAAAGAACAGGTCTTTACGGGTTTAGCCAGGACTTACCCATCTCGCCATGTTGGTCCCATTCCCCTGCCCTGACTGCTGGGGCAGCAGGGAGGGAAGGGCAAGGGGAGAAACAGAAGGGGGGAGGAATCCGATGTACGATGGTTAACCTGTTACCATGGAGATTAGGGTGCACTCTCAGATGGGAAGACTGGATTGGAGGAGGAGGAGAAAAGAGGGGAGAGGGAGGGGTCTGCCAGAATCAGGAGAATAAATTCATAAAATAAGCATTCTGAATCTCCCAAGACTGCAAGGGTCTTCCGTCATATCCTTTTTTGGCAAGTCAGAAACAGTTTCTCTTCTACTGAGAATGGCTTTGTCACATCTCTGGAAGCCATCACCTTCCTGGGCTAGCAGCAAGCTCTCCCAACTGGCAGGTCAGCTTGCACAGCTGTTGTCCCACATGCTCCATAACCAGCCACACCAAGGCAGGAGACTTGCTGGCTACAGCTGAGCTTCACTGATTTTACTGCTTTGCAGTAAAGAGCCACCCATGGAAAATGCTCCTCCAAGGACGTGAGTCTGGTTTTGGCAACCTGCAAGTGCTGGCTGAGGGCTGAATCTCAAAGACAAGATAGCTTTAAAATTCTGCATCAGAATAGTTGCTTCATCATTCCACTCCATTCAATTCTAAACAGCTTGTCACGCTGAAGAGCTCCCCTCCCCTGCTGCTTCCCACTCCCACGCTAATGGGACAACTCCATGCAGTGTTAAGGGTGATGACATCCATGCGTGTGGTAATTAGTACATAAAAAGAGAAAGCAGCTGTACTGGCATAATCACCACTCGCAGCAGTAACCAGGACCCAGCTAATCAATCTGATGCAGTCACAGATACTGTCTGTTGCAATTGCATCCATTAGCAAGACCCCCTACTCTACACATGGAGTGGAAAAAAAATTTAAGTTCCTTCAACATCAGCAGGTCCTTCTCTTCAAAGAAGGTCAGAACTCTGCCAGGAAGCATTATTTGCCATAGATCACAGCTAATTACTTTGAAATTTTTTTTTTTCTTTTCTTTTGTCTTGTTTTGATTGCTGAATCTTATAAAAAGATACTGAGATATTTCAACCAAAGTAGCCAGCCTGAAAACATACCACAGACTGACCACACCTCTTTGCTGTGGATTGTTCAGGCTTTGTACTTCTGAACTTCTAGGAAAAAATACTCAGGTTACGATAGGAATCCTACATAAATACAACTCTCCAGCTTCTGGGTCAAGTGATTGCTGCCACCCCTCAAATTCTTAAAATTAACAATAATGTTGATAATTCAAGAGTTTCTTTTCATTAGGGCTGGTCCACAGATTAATTGCAGGCCATGTGTAACAGCCATGTTGATGGCCAAAGGTTCAGGAATCAGTTTAGAAACACCATTGCAAAAGTGCAGTGATTGATCTTTAAGGTACCCACCATACTCTATCAGAGTTTCCAGAGAGCTCATTTTTAATAGTGTAGCACTTTCAGTTAGGAGATACCATATTGCACCACATCTTGTCAGCCCATAATCCCCGTGAGCTGTAACAGAAGGCTTCCATGCTCTTCACCATAATCAATGTCAACCTCACTCTTAACATCACTATACTACCAATTCAATAATACATAGCCACACCATTAGATGTGGCAATTCAGCATTTTACAAAGTGGGGAGCTGCCTTTATGTCCAGATGCTCTTCTGAAATAGAGTTTTGAATGGTATGTTTCTCTAACCACGAACATTGTGAAGTCTGAGGAGTGTGAGCTTCAGAACATACCTTTAGAAGCTTTTAACTCTAACAGGTAACACAAGTATAGAAAGCTGTACTCTTCTTGCAACAACAATGACATATAAATATCACTTCGGTATACATGGTATGTCCTACTCCTTCCCTTTAGGATCCCATGACCCATCCTCAATTACACAGAACAGTTGCTTGACCTATAGTTATGTTTGTAGAAAACTCTGTCTCCGGTGATCTCTCCACACTTCACCAGGGAATTCCAGCAGTCTTCTATCATTTCAAGGAATCCATCTCTCCTTGAGTTCAGGGGATGTCAGGAAGGTAAAAGTCTTCCTCTAGAAAAACCAAAGCTGTCTAGGTAGCTAAACTTCTACACAAAAGGTAACTCATACCAAGGGAAAGCAATACTCACAAAAGAAACAAGTTGGTTGCTTCCATTTAACATCTTTGTAATCTTGAAGTGTGGGGAAAAATTTGGTTGAGCAATTTTTGTCTGCACTTTTCTGTTTCCAAAAACTGTACTAGAGTCAACTACTTATCTCTTTGGTGTGCCTTTTCCATCCTCACTCAACAGGAGTGGGCATGTACATCATGCACTGAACTCTCTAAAGCTCCTTTCATTGCTCCATAGCCATAGGAAAAGATGTCTCAAAGAAAGCGGGGCTATAAGGCATGAAGATAAGGAAAAAATAGGACCTCAAATTATTCACAAACAATATGCATTTGGAGTGCAAAGGCCACCACAAGCCCACTGCTACTGCTTCCCCTCCAACTTGTCACTGCTGTCACATCAGTACTGTCTCACCTGTCACAGCCACGAACTTAGGCATTTACTTATGGCAGAGTGCCAGGAGAGGCTGCATGACAATCAACAGCCTCAAGGAATCTTTCTCAATGATCTCTTCCTCAATGTCAAGCTGACATGCTCAGGGCACAGTACATAAGCACAGAGCTAGACAGTTAATTTATACCTGCCCTGGAGGGGTAAGAAAACTTTTTGCTGAAAGTCTCTGCTATGTACTCGTTATTGAGCTAGTCCTTCTGTCTTCCCCTCCCATTCTGTACTAGGGAAGCTGCTGCTTTTTAATAACCCCCTTCCAATTCCGCCTTTCCCCCCATTTCTGGGATGTGGCAGCACTAAAAAGCTGGACAGAGCAATCGCCAGGATCCTGTCAGACATCAAAGCAGCAGCAGGCTGTCCCAAGTCTGTGCTCCCGTTGCCAGTTGGCCACGGTGCTGCACCACTCTCCTGATCCCAGTGGCGCCGTGCCTGGCCAAAGCAGAGGCACCGCATCATCTGCACAGCCACCTCTTTGCTCAAGGCCTTCCCACCTCTGAGGAGTGCAGTGAAAAGAAGGGGAGTGCTGAACACTACTTGCTTGGTAGAGTGAGACCTTTCTTCTCTCTGCCACTCAAGAAAGAACAAACATGTTTTGAAGCTGGAGAAGAGAAAGTTTTGGCACACACAGGCAGGAAAACTCAGCAGGAACTCTTGCTTTTTATCTTTTTAAATTCAATAGAGACACTTCTGCTCTTGACTAGATGCATCTGCTTTCGAGATGCCAATAAATTTCAAGCAATTACCTTTGCTTAGCCTAAGCAGTAAGCTAGCTATTAGATAAGCCTTGATAAAGGCTGCTTGGGGAGGGGTGCAGCTGTCTCCTTTACATGGGGAGATCCTGACATCCCTGAAGCAGATAAGGTGGGTTTGTAAATCATCAGACTAAACCATAATTATTAATTTTCAACTGAATTAACACTGTCACCAAAGGCTGACAGACAATGAAAACACACAGGGAAAGGAATATCTGATGTGTTAAACGCTATAGAAACCTCTTTGAGGGCTGGTAAAATACACAGTTTTGCAGCTACTCTGACCCGGGTTGCCAAGGAAGAGATTCAGAAAGGATCACTTATCTCTGCTAGATGAGTATAACTGTAATGGCAGCCAATAACTGTACCTCTCACCTCCAGAGATGCAAAGTTTGTATTGGTAAACAAAGTGCTCTTCATATGGGCACGGGTTATACAACCACAGTGACTGTAGAGGCTGCACAGCTTTGTCAATACAACTGCAGCTATACCAGAGGCTCTGGCCAGCAGAGGTGCCTCATATCTCATTTAGCATTCTAAGGTATGTGAAGTATGTCACAGATGCAGCCCTAAAATCATAGCCAATCCACAACACTGTATTAAGTTCACTGAGAGTACATCTCCAAGCAAGGCCAACATACAGTCTGAAACTACTCAAAGAGCATTAAAACAAATGCAGAAAATGATGAAGTCCAATTGTATTTGCCAGAACAGCAGATAAGATGCAGTGACAGCATGAAGGCATAAGCAGTGCAAGTTTGACTTCATTTTGTTTGATTGCAAGAACCCTGTGAAGACTGCATTTAAATCAATTAATCTTTTTTTGCCTCCTCCCAGTAGTGTGTTCCCACTGAAATATCTTGCCTGACATTTTTATAATGCCAATACCTCTGACACTGTTTCTATAAAGCATCTACCACTCCACTGAACACACCACGTCCTCTGCCAGTAAACCTACATCGGAGACTTGTATTATGCAGTCAATTAGTTTTGTGCTTTTTGAAGGCCCAGAAGTATAATAAGAAAAAGACATTGTAACCTGATCTCCTTAATAAATAGCACAATATTTTTGCTTAGATTACATTTTTTATGTTGCTGCCTATTAATGAATTTCACAAAACATGATGCAATTCAATATGACAAACTTCAGAACCCTCTACAGCAAAATTCAAGTCTAGCTTGTCTAAAGCAGAGCAAAGCAAAGCAAAACAAATACTCCTTGGGATAACTGATTACTCAATACATTTATTCATAAGACATTATATACCAGCATTTTGAAACATAGCAAGTCTCCCCTTTGTTTGGAAGGAGGCTCTGTGCCTATATGAAGGTTCAAAGAAAAAGGCACCCATTTTCCATGATGAGATGGGGGAAAAATTTGCTTTCTTGCTCCCATCCCAGTCTCTCCCTATTAGGTAGGTTGGTCTCTGCTGCTCAATCCCTCCCCCACAGCTGATTCCTGCTAACAACATACACATCTTTCCAATAGATCTTCTCTGTTAAAATGGAAGAAGTGAAAAATAATGCACTTATCCTTTTGGATTTGTCAGTGCTATCCTCAAATGGATTTTATCGTCCAGTGCTCAGCACAAATAAAATTTCTTTCAACTCCATTTATCTTCCTCAGATGCAATAGGATTATATATAAAATTTTTCTTCAGTCTTTATCAATATAACAAACCTCTTTCTGCCTTTTTTTGCACCTGTTGTCCATGTAGAAAATCCTAGCTTTGCTTTCTGAGCCACGGCAAATTAAATGAGAACTCTTAATTTTCAGCAACAACTGAAACCTTAACTATGGATAGTTGATCCAATTCCTAAAACAGGCCAGCACCAGAAATTCCTGTTGGATGGATTGAGAAACTCTTCAAATGTAAAAGACTGATGGTTCTTCCTGATCCTGGCTGATCACATAAATTATTGCTGATATTTCAAATTCAGAGAAGTCTCATTAAAGCATACCTAATCCTTTCCTTCTTTAGGTGAGTTCTTTGCATTATCAGCTGGCACTTTATTTCACAAGCCTGCAATGCAACTACTACATTTAAAAATAACTAGTGGGAAGGTCTCATGAAGAAATGGATCACCTTAGGTAACAAAGCTCTCACTCAGGAAAATAACACACTTGCAGTGAAGTGGCTCATTATTTTACTACTTGTCTTTCAAAGGCTGTAAAACCAGGGTAACAGCTCCAAAAACTCCCTTAGGGGACTGGTCCAAACCCGGATCTGAAGCCTAGGGCTTGGTTTCTTGAGTAAGCAAGAAATTGTTAAACAAAACAATTATCCTTTCATTTGCACATGCACATGGTTGGAAAAGATGAAAGGAAACAGGAATGCCAAAGAGATTGGAGTGACAGAAGACAGATATGTATATTCAGTACAGATGCACAAGCAAACGGAACTGTGCAAACAGGACTGTATCCCACTGCTACTCTCTCTCGCAAAAATCACCAACAGCTCTCAATGCTGCATCAGTCTAACAGAGATACGGTCATTTCTTTGGCAGTAGGAACGACAACCTTTTTCATTTTTGCCCTTAACTCAGACTGCAAACCAAAACCAGTATCTGTGAATTCCTCATTAAATGTCATGCTGAGACTGTACCAGCAACATCTACAATGTGTTAAAAATCCAATGACAAGAGCAAAGGATTTGCGCACAGCTGCCATTCCACTCTGTTCTCCATCTGCTGAGCCTCAGTAGAATGGCATACAAGATCAAATGTCAACAATATGTTGATGACAGAGCTACATGCATCCTCATCTAGGTGAAAAGAGACTGTCATCCAGCTGCCTACATGTCTGGAAGGAATAAATACTAGAGTAAAGAGTTGGCTCAAATTTAATTCAAGGAAGATGGTAGGAAGAAGTACTGAAAAAAGTTTTTATGAAATAGCAAATAGCAATTTCTTCTCAGTCCATGCCCAGTTCAATACAAATTGGTAATAATTCACTTTGGCTCCCTTCCCCCTAAATGACTTGGGCAAGATAACTGCACATAAATAATTTCAGATGTGGAACCATGTTTGCCATAATTTCTTAAATCTAGTTAAAACTATGTACCAAACTGCACCAAAGCTAACAGTAGCTACTGCAGGGCAAACAGGCTCAAGGCCTTATCTGAACTGCAAAAGCTCTGCTCTCCAAATATTGGACCTCATATTAAACAAAATGTCCTGGCTCTCAGTTTCACATCCCATGAAGTAAAAACATCCTGAAGAGATGTCATTTGCCTTTTCTTCACACCAGTTTGCTAAAACAGACATTGCTCCCATGTTTAACTATCACATGGGATATTAACACAGTATTTTATGAAGGGTTCTAATGAGTTTTTAGTTTCCTTAAAGCTCTGTCTTAGCACATGTCAAGAAGACACAGCTGAATTGCTCCTACATCATACTATTCCTGCATTTTCTGCATCTGTACTCAAATGTGCACATCTGTGCAAATCTTCATGTCATCGGCACCCTCAAGGTTGTGCTGCATTTCCCATGATGTTGAATACAGCTCTTTTTTACAGCACCCTACATAAGCAGTGTTTACCAACATGGGTTTTGCATATGATCTCTTTTCCTAAAGATACCTGACATAATCTGCCAATACACAGAATATATAAACTACTCGGCCTCAAACAGACAATTATGCTCTACACTATTAAAAAGAGGGATTTCCCGTTTCAGTCAAAAAAGGGTTTTGTTTCCATGTTCTCCTCTTAGTATCAACAAGTGCCTGCAGTCTGTGATTTTGCATGGCTTTTTGAAAACCTGAAACACATCTATGTGGTTTGACTTCTGCCAAGAGTGAAAAATTTCTTTGAGCAGTAATTGGACATAATATTTAGAGTTTTACTTGGAATTGTCAGAAGATTGCCCTTTGACCTGAGGATGTCAAAGCTTTCTTAAAAGAAGACCCAAGGGACCACACCTACACATTCTTCAACAACACAGCAAGAGGCTGGCACATTCTTTTACACTATTCTTGTTCTCAGAAATATGTCAGTTCAAATGAACACTTTCACTGGAGGTAATGTGTTGTAGTAAGCCATCTCCTCATATTCTCCTAACCAGTTTTACTTTCACATTACCAAGGAGTCTGACAAAACTAACTTGTGCCCCAGTGAAACAGGTGTGCAGAGTATTTGCTTTCAGGCTTCAAGCTTGGTTGCTTATGGCTGCAGGAGCTTGCATAGCCCACCCAGAGAGTCAGTGAGTGACCTTTGCAGACCACACTGGATACATTCTACTGACACTTGCATGAAGCTCAGAATGCAACAGCACTCAGGAAAACTGTGCATCTTTCCACATATTCTGTGCATTGCACTCATTAGGAGTTAATATGCTAGAACAAAAAAACCTGGCTTTGTGCTAAAACTCTGCAAGTCTTTCTGTTTCAGGCCCTTCTTCCTGTGGTATTTGGAATTCTCCATCTGTTTACAATGGAAACATACACATGCTCCTTTCCATCCAGGCTATTGACTGACCACTTAATAGGAAAGTTTCCCAAACAGCAGCAGTCGTGTCAAGAACTAATTCTGGATCTCCACAGCCTGAATTTTTTCCACATTCAAAGCAAGTGCAGCATTTGAGATGGGGATTGGTTACTTTATCCCCACAAATTGTATGATTTTCTCTTCAGCTTCATGTCAATCAAGTTTTTCTATCACCTACCCCACTTTTTGCATCCTCAACTTAAAAGCTACTTTCAAGGTTTTATTTTAATTTGGATTCCAGTAATTATGTTTTGCTGATATTTCCAAGTTATCTTCCTCTGGGTAGAATGAAAAACATTAAACATTGCAAGGGCATCAGCATTTGTGAATGCTAGAAATAAAACTACCTTCTGGCTGCCTTTCTCACTAGTACCCACTGCCATCAGATCCAGGGCAATGTGATCCTTACTCTCCCCATGTTCCTAAGGACCTTCAGCTCTGAACAAGCTTCTCATTTTGTGTTTTTCTAAGTCCCTTAACATCCAAATATGCTTGGAAGCATATGGAATTCAAAAATCACCCTAAACTGAACAGCTTGAAAACAGACACACTTTATTTAGAGACAAATTCCACCTATGTTTTCAAAACAGGCTACAAAACCTATCCTTTCTCCACATTTGGAATCCTGTCTCCAAGCTTTCTATCTCTGAAACTCAAATTGCAGACAATTCCCAGCATCACTGCTTTCTGTACCACCCCCAGGGTAGGTATCTCCTAAAAGCAATTCCTTCCCTGTACTCTCCAGCTACAGATACATTTCAGATATTTGCAAAAAAAATCCCCCAAGAACACAAGTATCAAACACTTAATGTTCATGCATAACCCCTTCTGTTAGAAGCCAACACTCCTAGAGAGCTTTTGTTTTTCAGACTGAAGTTTAAAAATTGTTCTTTAGCAAAGCCAGGTTTCCATGTGAAATGCTAATCTGAAGGGAGTGAACAGAAAAAGCATGAACCTCTAGCTCACAACTACCACATTTGATGACAATTCATGACTTTATTTCTGAACGAAATTCGTAACTGTCAAATCATGACAGCCCTGACCTGTTGCGAACTCTACCCAATCTCTCTGAAATACTAGCAGCAAAATGTATACAGACAATGTACACTTGTATAACCAAGGTGCTCCTTAGTACAATCCCAGTGTTGTAGCTCTCAGAAAATGACATCGATGGCCAGTGGATTTCTAGTACCATTAAATGTATTGAAGTTTCATGTAACAAAATGGATTAATTGCATCAGATACAAGATAGAAGAAACTCTCCAAGCAATAGGAATCTGCATTCCACTGACTGCCAGTTAAGGCTGTAGAAGAAGGGTTAATTTGCATCAGAAATAATCACTGTATTGCACTGGTCAGCAGTGGCTTAGAGGCCATGCTGCCAAGCCCTGCTCTTCCAGTTCACTGACTGCAAATCCAAAGCCATGAGGGAGGCAGGGAGGTGGGCAGGAAGGAAGGCAGGAAGAACTGTCAAACAACTTATAAGAATTCTCAAAGAATGTAATGTAGCATTTCTTTTGGGAGTTTTGGAGTAGGGTATAATTAAAACATCCACAAAATATTGCTTCAAACATGGCTCTGACTCATTTTTAATTAAGAGTTTGAGTAACAAGTGCTTTGTATTACAAGCTGTTGGCAGAGAGGCAACAAAAATGCTTTCTGATTCTCTCTAAGGTGCATATTAAATTAGATATTGAAGAATACAGATTCACCAGGTTTCCTAAACCTTTTTTGTATTGCGTGCTGGCCAAAATATAAAAGATTTTTACTGAATATGAATATGTCAGCCACTATAAGGACAGTGTGCTAAGAATATGATAAAGTTTCCTACTTAAAACTCTCTTTTCATTCTGCATGTCTTGAAAAGTATTAAAAACTTATGAAGCAGTCTTATTACAAAACTCAAGGCAGAAGAAATACCTGTGGTAGTTGCACTAATTTTTACAACTAGATGGAGGAGTAGTATTTAATTAATTAATTTAATTTATGGAATTAACAGCTGTATGCTTTCTAAGCCTTATCCTGTGGACTGCACAAAGACAACCAGTAGCACACCAAAATGTGGAAACAATCCTCAACATCACTCAACAGGAAGGTTCTTCAACCAAATTAATTCAAACTGATCTAGGTGTGACCGTGTCACAAATGCATAAAGCTTCAAGTCCAAAGCAGTCAGAAATTAGACATTTTTAACATCTTTAAACATGATTTGGGTAAGGGGTAAACAGCAATATAGTTAGCAAATCCTGCTAGACTGGATGGATTTTAAAACGTGGGGGAAAGGTTTTGGAAGCTATAAATACATGTGCAGAAAGATGAAAAAAGCAACCTTTAGAATACATGCAATCCATCTGGAGAAAAAAAAAATCCAGAACTACAGCAGATGAGAAAGACAGAAGTGCAGTGATGTGGAGCAAGTCTGAAAAGCAAGAGTGGGAAAAAACAGTAAAAAATTTTCAATGCACCACGACAGCAACCCCCCCCCGAAACCTGAACCCTCCCTCGATGATTTTCGATTGAATAAGTAAAGGCTGTCCAAAAGAAATAGAAAAAATACTAGCCTCTGTGGGCTTCTGGTAAAACTGTGCTTATCACATTATGTACATTTAAACACATCTCGAGGGGGAAGGGAAGAAGGAAGAAAAAAAAGAAGGGTTTTTTTGAGAGAATTCAAGAGTGAAAAAAATGAAAGCTGGAAGATTAAATTACAAGAGAAGATTAAAGTATACAATGCATTACTTCACTAAATGGTGACTAAGAGCAGGGGTACAAGCATTTGAAGACATGGAGATGAAGAAACATAAATGAAACATTTAGACAGTGAGCTTGCTGATCTAGCTGGCTACAGAAAAATGTCTCCAAAAGTAAGGGCTAGAAGCCATAGCAACTGGAGTTTAGAGCAAATGTAAAGGACAGATGAGAGGAAGACATGATTTTTGCTAATAGGACTTCTCTGTCTTAACTTATGATATGGTAAAAAGACTGTGGGAAGGGCTACTCCAGTTTCTGGCAGAAAAAAAAATATTCATTTCACTAGGATCTTAAAATAGCTGAAAAAAAAAACATTACCAGGGCAAACTAGATTTTTAAAAGGATCTAACAGGATGCTGAATCCATGTACTTTGTGATCTTATACCCACACAGCTTTCACCAACTGTACCTGTAAAGCAAATAGTACTTTTTTTATAAATACATTTTAATTTCTGTCTTAGTTTGAGAGGCTTGTACCAGAATGGTAGCTCAGATCCAGGTCTGAAAAAGTGCTGACTGGTGCACCAAAGAACACCTCCATTATTTATCTTCCCTTGCCTTATAATATGGAACAGATTATTACAATAAACAAGAGTTTTAGATCAGCTGATAAAACGACTCTCTCTGAATCATGAACAGGCTGAATAGCAACTACAGAATCCAAAGGTGAATCAAAGAATTTCTCCCAGTGACGAGTCCCTCCCCATGTCAGGTCACTAAACAAATGTCTCACTGCAACCCTTGCACATTGGGAAAACAGTGTATGGCCAAAAGTAGTAATAATACTACTACTAATAATAATACTAAGAATACTACTAATAATAATAGAGGTCTTAAACAAAGAAAGAAAAATATTTTAGAAAAAAAATTACAGGAAAATAAGATGTCTTATGGAATGAGTTCCACTACAGTAAAGTTATCCCTCAAAGTGAAAAGTTTGAAGATTCATTTTTCATCTCCTAAAACAAGTCACCTGAACACATGATCTAGAACTTGAATCCAACCCAAATTTCAGCTTTAGGAATTACTTAGTTCTGACTCCTTAACTCTCTTTGTGCATTATGAACTAGACATGGCTTTTAGTACCTAGAACTATCACCAAACAGCTGTTGTGCTGCACTCATTAAGAAAGCAAGACACACATGTTCTCAACTCTGTCAGTAAAAAGATAAAGGTTTTTCCTCAGGTACTAAATGAGTCAGAGTGGCTCAGCTCATGGTTCAGCTGTCCCACAAAGCAGAAGAACATAAAGATCATTACATTGCCAAAATATGCTTACATATACGTTAAGAAGTAACTAATAAATAGCCAGCAAAGCCTGTTTGGGAAAAGCATGGTCAACTTCACTTTGCAGATACAATATGAAGCTTGGCTCCTACCCTTCCTGAAACTGGTGGTGGCTGCTGTCCTAGAGGTCAGTTGCTTTTAGGAATGGTAGAAAATGATCCTGAAGCCTCAGCTGATACACTGCCTCAGCAAAGCCAACTGTAGTACCGTGAGCAAGACGCAAATCACCCAGAAAAATACAAAACACCTACTAGGTACTCTGAATGATGTCTAGCCCTCAGAATGTATTCCACAACATGGAATGTATTTGTCTGTCATTATATTTGAAACAAGAGAGATGTTTCACAGTTCTGTTTTATTTACATTCTCCTGCCACACTTGCATACCTCTGCAATAAATTCCTTCACGTGTTTATTATTCAGTGGGTCTGGAGCACGCTGCCTCTTTGTTATCATAACCCAGCAACTACTTACTACACAGAAATAGAACACATATACTCACCCTCATAGAGGTTTCTCCACCATGGGGCTGTTGCAGCCTGAAAACTTGAGCAACCATGTGTTCTGTAGTGGGGTGCAACAGGATACGTCGGGAAGCCAGTCCCACCATAACATATCTGCCCATTGGAGACAGGCTCACAGAAATGGCGTTAGGTCCTATGAAGAGAAGAGGGGTTATTTCTCTCATGGGTTGACATCCTGCCCCATGTTTCATCCTCACAGCTTTTTCATTCCCTTCCAGCATTCTCATAATGTATGCCACACTAATCTCATAAGGGGTAGAGAGTAAGGAGACCTGCACACGTTACAAATTTTGTAAGACATTTCCTTGCTGCAGGTGCTCTGTCTCCAAGATAATGAAGTCCTTTAAGGAATAAAAACTATTCTTTAGCAGCTCCCCCTTACCAGTACCTTACTTGTCCAAACCATACCATGAGCCTCTCCCCAGCAGTACTGTGTCTGTGGCTGGCTACATGGCCAATCAAATGTTTCCTGTTGCCACAATTACTGATGTTCAGGCTATTGCATTTCCTGCTGAAGGCTGAAGTTCTGAGGTTTCCTCACCCCCACCCACCCTGACTTCTTGCCGTAGGCTTACCAAATCGCTTTGTGTAAAGCATCTCGCCCAAGTTGTGGGGTGCCAGAGAATAAACAGCCAGTATTCCTTCATCAGGGAAGCCCCTCTGACTGCTGGGAATGAAGGCTGCCAGCAGCTGTCCATCGGCAGAGATATCACAGCTAGCATCATTGTAAATCTTGCAGTTTTGGACAAGCACATTCACAGAGGCTGCAAAGAAAGAAATGAATAGTCATTAAAGTACTAAGAACAGAATAAAGTAAGATTTAAACTTAATGTTGGACCATGGACAGTACACGCAAAAGGCACTCAAGACATTTAGCTTCCTCCAAAAGTTTATGAAATGTTAATACCCTGATTAATGTATAACTTGCTCCAAAACGGAGATAAGCACAGCAACGAGCCCAGGAAATTAAATTTACTCACCTCCTGAAGCCTTTGGCCAAGAAATAGTAGCAATTGCATTTTATCAACCCCCTCCCTGTGTTAAGCATAACAGCATCCTTTGCAAAGGACAGCACAGATTAAACAAGTCTCAAATCATGACACTGACAAACTCCAGCAGCATTCTCATTAGAAACAGTACACCTTAATTCATTTCCCCTTTGCTCGTGGAGCGCCTAGTTCCCGCTCTCCTCATCTCCAATAAACAGGAGATAAGTGAAAAACTCCTCACTGCAGATACAGACATTAATTTCTGACAGCTGATTTCTACACTCATCTTGGATAAAGGCAGTGAGAAAGGGCAGAGACTTCTTCAGCCAGTCCTCCATTTAATTGCTCCAGTATTTGAGACACTTATGCATATCAGTGAAGTAAATGTTCAGCAGACCAGTGAGCAGCAATCCACAAAACAATAGTTTTATTTTAATCCCTGCTGGTAAATTGCTGGGTGACCTCATCCAAGTGTTTTCCCCTTTGTACCTTGCATATGAAGACTACAAGCTCTAGTACAATGAGATTCCAAGGCCTCTAAGCACAATCTACACCATCAATTCAGTGGCACCTTGTTAAGACATGGCTGGAGTGATGTCCATTCTACCAGCCTAACCTAAATGCACTTCAGTTTTTCAGGAGGATTGAAGCTGAACCTGTATACACTATTTTTGGGATAGGGAAATTTTAGGTTCTAGTATTTTCAAACTCAAGAGTATAAAGATACAAAGATATAGAAATAAAGCCCACGCTTGCAATATAGAAAGTTTGCACTCTAGAACACCCCACTTCACATGTTTGAAGCTACAGCAGCTGTAGAAATCAACGATGTAGAACACTGTTGATTTCTACAGCCCAGAAATGACCTTCTAAACCACCAGACTATGCCTAGCCCAGAAGAGGCCTTAATATGTTCAGCTACAATTGCAAGCAAGTTTATGGAGGCACTGGTTAGTCTAGATTCCTTATTAGTTTAACAAGTAACAGTACCAAGAATGCTTTGTGCATATTTCTAAAAGTCCAAACTCGTGAATCAAATTAAGACTATGACTCAATACTTCAACAAATCCTACCCTTTGTTTCCAACACCTGTGTGGAAAAAAAGCTGCATCAGGGAACTGCTATGAGAAATTCTGACTGCTGTCTGGGTCATTTTTTAGCCAGAACAGTTTCCCAACCCAGTACACCCCATGGCTGCATAGATGCTTGCAGCAGCACAAAGAGTAGTCATGGGAGGGAAGCAGACAGGACTGTCCTTCTTACAGCATTGCTGATTTAAAGCATTCACTGAGCCTCATCTTTAATTCTTCTGGTCTCAAAGACATTTCACTTGGGAAACTGCTTTCCTCTGTGCTTGAGTATCAACTTCTATCTACTGTTCCATTTAGGAAACTCTGATGAAAAAGAAGAAGAGGATTAAAAGTGGACCATGTAATTACATCCTCTACCAAATCACCTACATCTGTAACCTAAATTTATTCCAACAATTTTCAGTCTTGAAGCTGCTAAAAACAGTAATTTTCAGCCTAGTATAAACAGAAAGGTGCTGAACAGAAAAAGGTAAATAATTATAGTCACTATCAAGACTGCAATACCAGTACATGAAATACACACAGCCCTTAAAGAACAGGTGGTTCAAAAGATGACAAAATTCCTGAGTGCTTAGTCTGAAGCTAGTTGAACAGAAAGACAAGAGAATAAAGATTAAAGACTGTATGGCTTAATTTTTAAAAATAGATTTTAAATGTGCCCTTAAAAAAAATCTAGGCTTTATTTAAATACTCAGTATGACACCACAAGAGAAGATGGGCATCAACATACGAACTGCAGTATGTGCTGTGAACCAGCTAATGGGTACATGACAACAGATTGCACCATTGTAATTCCAGTCAATCTGGGAGGATTCCTGCTGAGTGACTCATTCCAAAACCCATCCTATTTATTAGCTTTATCAATGGACTAGGCACACAATGGAGCTGGTTGATGATTCCTCTTGATAAAGCTGTGTAATTTCTTTAACAGAGCATGACCAGACCACACAGTAGTGAAGTACATAGAGACAGAAGGAAAATGAAAGAATTCTAGGTTGTGTTGATATTTATAAACTTCTGCTTCACCCAGGAACCAGAAAACATGAGAGAATCAACTTTGGTTATCATAGCAAAACCTGAGCCATCAGCCAGCATAACAGTGAAAGGGACAGCAATCCTAAACTGCACTAGGGGGGACAATTCCAGCAGAAATATCAGTTCAGATACACAGCCTTGCACTGAGAACACATGCAGGACCCCTGGGCACAGTTTGGGCCAGCCATGTTCAAGACCAATTAAACCCTAAATGATAACATGTCCAGCAAAGAAGATGACTGGGGAAAATGAAACACGAATTTTACATTCAAACAAACAAAAAACACCAACACCAACCCTCCCAAAGAAGAGGAGGGAGGAAATGGAATTGTGTACTGTCTTTTCAAAAACTACAGAAAGTAAGTGCCATAAAAACACCAGTTTTCTGCAAATAATGTTGAAAACTGACCATTACCCACTGTGTGGGTTAAAAAAAAAAACAACAACAAAAAAAGAAAACTGTCAGGTTTTTTTTACACAAGTGGGTAAAAAAAAAAAAGCATTGAGTTTGGAGATTAAAAGGTTTCAACAAAACTAGCAAGATTCTAGAACAGTCTTTTCAACAGACATGAAAGGAGCAAAGAATTTAACCAATTAGAAGACAGAATATTAGGAACTACAGTATGTGCTTGCCTAAGGCAACAGGGAGCTAGTTTATTTGGATAAGGGGTCCTTTCTCATCAATTCCTTTGCAGTGCTACTCTAATCAGCAGTGGTCTAAAAAATTGGAGGAAAAAAATGATGGAATGGGAACATACTAAAAAGGTGCATATTGGGACTGTCACAGCCACAAGACTTTACTTACAAGAGAGCCACGCAAGCAGACAACAGAGCAAATCAACATAGCATACATGGAGAACATTTCCTAGGGAGACAACTATGAAACGTCCCCACCACCAACCCTGAAAAAAAAATCTTGATTATTGGAAAAAAAATATACAGTCCAGTCCAGTTTTTTGGGGTCTAAGAACTGTTATCTCTTATTCCTATTCTGCAAGATATGAAAGTCTGTCCTACACCTCTGGGGTCTGGTAGCAGTTTCCATGAGATAGCCATGGCATCTCAATATTCTTAATTACTGTCATTTGATGCTCAATATTAGAAGTCACAAGATCATAGACTTGTTTTCTCACAGTACGGGTGTCGGTGTCATTTTATCATAGGATGGTTTGAGTTGGAAGGGACCTTTAAGATCACATAATTTTAACCCTCCTGCCATGGGCAGGGACACCTTTGACGAGATCAGGTTGCTCAGGACCCCATCACACATGGCACTGAACATTTCCATGGATGGGGCATCCACAGCTTCTTTGGGCAACTTGTTTCAGTGTCTCACCACCCTCCAAGCAAAGAATTTTCTCTTAATATCCAATCTAAATCTTCCCTCTTTTAGTTAAAATCATTCTCCCTTGTCCTATCAGTATATGCCAAGCAAAAAGTCTCTCCACCTTTTTTCCTAAGGTCCATTTAAGTACCAAAAGGCTTCCTGAAGCCTTCTCTTCTCAAGGTTAAACAGAACCAGCTCCCTCAGCCTGTCTTCATAGTAGAGGGTCTCCAGCCCTCTGATCATCTTCATGGCCCTCCTGTGAAAAAATCTAAATGTGACAGGTGGAAATCTCAGCAAGATTTCATCTTAGGGACAGTATTTACAAGGTTCTCAAGAGATGAGAAACATAAACATATCCATGCATTTGACAAAGCCAGAGGCTATTTGATTTCCTTGAGCCTGAGGCCTGAGCTATGAAGATGATGCCAATAAAGAAGATTTTAGGGGGAAGATTATTGCTATTTTTAGAAAACTACTTGCAAGAAGACTGCCCTTTCATCTCCTGTTTTCTTTTGTCATTAATGCAACCACAAAACTAACAGAACAGATCAAAAGAAACATCAGAGAATAAATTAATCAAGCTGTTGTGCCAACTTGGAGTGCTTACACCTACAACATTAATTATGCTTGAAGCTGGGGAAGGCCTGGAATGCTGGCAGCAATAGCACTGTTTGCCAAAGAAAAACTGTACTGGACACACCATCCACTCCTTAGCCACACTTAGAGATGGCACTCTCTTAACAGCTGCTCCTATTTAAAAATTTGTTCAGTATTTTTTTTTCTTCTACTAAGTTACCCTGCATTCCACTGTGGATCAGTAAGTATTGATCAAATCACCTTCCTCAAGACCCAAGGAGTATTAGAAGAGAACAAATTTCCTGATTCCTAAACGAGACTAGTTCAACACTAGAAATTGCCAAGAAACTGAAATTAAGAGCAGTGAGTAGCATGAGAGAAACTACATTAAAAATATAAACAAGACAGAAAGCCTTCAAATATTTTACTGTGAAGAGCCTATATTCTACACTGTTTTCAATACTTAGTTGCAGGAATTTTAGGATATGCAGCAGTCACTAGAAGAATTTTAAATAAATGCAGAAATAGCATTGTCTCTGCTGTCAAATAAATTCTCCGCCCCTATGCTGATATGACTGACAATTTCAATATAAGACCGGGTCATGTTTATTTCAGAGCTATTAAAAGCTAAACTGGCAAAAGGAGAGAAGAAATCTGAAGCTATCTTTTTCCATTTTGCAATTAACAGAGAAAGGGCTAAAATTCCACAAGTTCCTGCATAGCCATTTTCCCAGGATTGCCAGGATCCACTTTTGTGTGCTCTTGCTGTACTGAGCCTCAGTGAGGTTGCTGCTGCAGAGCCACATCCTGAGCCCAAGGCTTCCAAGGGTGCTGGGACCCAGACACTGAGATCACAGGACTGCACTAATCACGCTGCTGTCACTTAGTCAGATGCATCCGCTTCAGTGGAAAACATCCTACTTCCAAGCTATCTTTTCTTTGTTTAATTGTTACAGGAAGAAGAGCTGCTCAGAGATGGAGGTTGGCCACAGAGTTACTGCTTTGATGGACAGAGGAGCTGGCAGGCAGTCCCAAACTTCAGCTGCATCATTTCATCTGCCTGAACTCCCAAACTACTTGTGGCTCAAGCCAGTCCCAGGA
This sequence comes from Aegithalos caudatus, assembly GCA_013389925.1. Taxonomy (NCBI): domain Eukaryota; kingdom Metazoa; phylum Chordata; class Aves; order Passeriformes; family Aegithalidae; genus Aegithalos; species Aegithalos caudatus. The sequence goes on from WEIU01010306.1 coordinate 229,416, forward strand.
GGTACAGTCCCCTCTCTGTAAGCAGATTATTTCACAGGACCACCTCTGATTTACAGGAAACAATTGGAGGAAAAAGAGGACTTATTGAGGTCACATGCTTTACTGGGAAAATAGTTTATTTCCAATATCATGAAGAATCACAAAAAACTCATCCATCCACCATTCCACTGTTACTCATTTGAGAATATGAGAGTCATGAACATTCTGAGTTGGAAGGGACCCACAAGGATCATCAAGCCCAACTCTTGAGTGAACAGCCCATATGGGGATTGAAGCCACAGCACTGATGTTCTTAGCACCATGCTCCACTATCTTTAAGTCGTGCACCTTGGCAAATTTGCAGCTTTGCCATTGTTCTATGCCTCGGGAAGCTTGGATAATACCTGGTTTAGCATAAGCACAGCTGCTACATCTCCATACATCCCTACTACACCCTGGCAGAAGGAGATAAGGTTAACAGAAATGCCAGGTTTGGGTTCAACATATAGAAGAAGATTAAAAGTGAACATTTCCAAATGGTCACAAGACAAAATGGACAAGCTAAGTACTATGAAACACAGCGTGGGGAGTCAGAAGGGCTGGGGATGGACTTGCAGCTGGAATGTGGCCCACAAGAAGGGCACAATGACAACAGAAACCATAGCCAATTTCCAGCTAATTGTAGGTTTTTTCAGAATAAAAGCATCCTGGTAGGTGAAAGGAAGAAGATTGAAATACTGATGTATTGAGCAGCAGATGGTTCTTAGTTTCTATGGGATTTTATAAATTATAAACAAACATCTTATGTTGGTTTGTTTTGTTGTTTTGGTTTTTTGTTTTTTTTTTTTTTTTAATTAACAGCCTTCTCCTCAGCAGCCAGATGAGGCAAAAAAATAAGCTGTAAGCAGCTGAAGCACTCTTCAACCACTCTACAACTTGCAGAGAAGTCCCAAAGAATTTAAGTTACTTCCCCCTCTGACTTCATCTTTATTCTGTTCCAGAGTCTGGCAGGACCTCCAGAAGTATTGCCACCAAGTGGCAAAACTTTGCCTTGAGCACAGATCCTTTCAAGAACCTGGGAGGGAATATGGTGTGGATGGGTGATCCAAACTGTTCAAAAGGATCTTCCACACCACAGAACATCATGCCCAGTGTATAAATTGGGGGAGTTTGCTGGAAGGGCCCAATCGCTCTTTGGATAATGGGATGGGCACTGGTCAGTGGGTGGTGAGTTGTGCATCACTTGTGTTTCTTGGGTTTTACACCCTGCCCCACTTCCCCTTTCTCTCCTCTCACCCGCTCTTTTTCATCACTACTATTGCTGTTGTTATTATTAACTTTATTTCAATTATTAAACTGTTTTTATTTCAACCCTTGAGTTCTACCTTTTTCTGCTTGCCCTCCCTATCCTGAAGGGGCAGGAAGGAAGTGAGCAAGTGGCTGCATAGGGCTAAACCACAACAGCCAAGCTGGATGGAGCTTTGAGCAACCTGATCTACTGAAATATGTTACTGTTCATAGAAGGGGAGGTGAACAAGATAATGTTTGTCCATCCCAGACAAAACAATTCTTTGATTCTGTGATTTTGATTCTCTGCATCTTTCCTGCTGCAGTGTCACCATACATTCTCCTTTTGTGGGTTCTTTAAGCAGCAGAACACTACCCCACAGAGACACCTATTATGCAATTTCTGGAAATGCAGAACACACGGAGCTGGGACTGTGAGAGTTCTTCTCAATTCATTTTAGTTACTACTGTGAAAGCACAAGTCTTTCTGAAAACAGAATCCCTATTCTCCCTAAAAAAATCAGTCCCTTAAAGTAGAACCCAATCTGCTTTTGATGAAAAATCAAGCAGTGAGTTTCACATATGCAGAGATGGCCTAAGCTAAAAATCACTTGCACATAGAAACATTCATGAATATCTACCTCCTATCTTCATCCCAGGCTGCCATAAACATTTCTGCAGCTGTGCAACAAGCTATATCAGGATAGCATTCTGGGTTAAAAATAGCCTTTCTAGTCAAGTTAGTTTCAGCCCTGAAAATGTCACTCTTTGATCAGCTGACCATAAGTATCAAACATGCTTGTGCCTGCATAAGGAAGTCTTTTCCAACATGAGAGCTAGCTTATGCCACAGAACACATGTGAAACTATGGTCTAATTTTCACAAAATGAAAGAGAAAATTAATGAAATCAGCAGTATTGCTCAGATTCCTGATTCAGAAATAGGTTTTGCCTGAGAAACAGGACGAGTCACTGCTCTTGCAAATTACTAGAAGGTGTATCTACTTCCCTGGGGTTGCAACACTGTGGTAAGCAACAGACTACAGTCCTGATTCCCAAAATGTATTTCAGCACTTTAAGACACACTAATGTCAATAACTTAGGGAAATCAGACACAGTTCATGAGCAGGTTGTAATTTAAAAGTATAAAGACAATATTTCTTTAGAAACCTGTTAGTAAGAGAATGAAGACATTGAATACAGAATTGTAAGAGAATGCATTTTTGATATAAATGACATACTTTTTAACACGGTACATGAAAAAGACAGGCAATTACTTGTATATGCCCATGAAAAGGAACACAAAAAACAAGCCTTATTTACACATGGATTTGCTGATTGCAAGAATACACAAGATAGAGTGGGAACAGCTCTACAAGCTTTTAGTCAACTTCCTCAAAAGACTAAACACTTTACAGTTCCCAATGCAACATGACAAACAAGACCTGCAACATACAGCTGCCTTTGAAAGATGCTAGAGCTTACCCTAGCTCTGGTTAGCATAGACTTCTAATAAGGTACTGGTGTCTTTTCCAACTTACCATTGCTGATTTCAGGCAGATCAAACTTAGTGAAGTCCCACCACTGGAGCCGGTAGGTGGTGTTGGCAATGTTGCTGGCCACAGCTGACTGTCCATCCCCAATCACAGCACCTACAAAAAAGGGGGAAATAATTGGAAATTTAACCTCTACAAGGATAACCAGAAAAAAAGCTGGGGAGACAAAACCACAGAAAACCTTTCAAAATCCAATACTCAAAACTCTAGATTCTTAAAGGAATCTTATTTACAGAAATGGCAGCATGTCCTCAATAAGCTGCAGAGCACAGGAAATTAACAGGAAAGCATCTCCCTGCAATACATTTCTGAAAGAAAATGAAGTTGATAAGAGATAAGACTTGCCCAGAAACACAAGGCAGAAATCCTAATCAATTTATTTAGTGCAAATGCAATCAACAGTAGTGAAGCTGTATTTTCACAGACCCAAAATTGTCTAGTACAGCTATGAAGGCAGATCAGAATACAAAGGGAGAAAAAGCATTGCCCTGGCAAATTACACATATTTGTGGATATAATCACTGCTCCTACTGTAAACTTCACTCAGGAGATACAGGTTGCTTACAGCACTTGTGACACAGTAAGAGTTGTAACAAAATACTGGCCTGGACGATCTAGGAGCTGGCCCTTTGCTGCTTTGTGTGGCCCAGCTGACAGCAGGCAAGGGCTGCTCTGACTCCAGGCAAACACCATGACCCTTGCTAACTGCCCAAGGATTTGGGCAGCAGCTCAAAATCAGAAAGCTAAGCACAATTCTTCAGAAACTATCATAAAGACTCTATTTTTCCTGGCACAAAGGAACAGCCACTGGTTACTCAAATCAGCACACAGTTGAGAAAGCTGAGATGCATTAAATGGGATTCCCAGGGAGACAAACAGAGACAAGAGACAGCTCATCTGTAGTAGTACTACAGTCAGAAGTCTCATGCTATTTGCAGTCTCTAAGGCCTTCATGGACAGGCAGCCCATGTATTACACACTTATCCTGGCCACCAGAGAAATTCAGCATATTAGAATTTCATAAGAGAGAGCAAAGCAAGATCACCCCCAAGCACAAATGGCTAAAAGCAAATCCTCCAGTGTCTATGCAGTCTGGATTTCAGCATCTCTGCAATGTCTCCAGTGGGAAGTACACAGCCAAGTAAGTGCCTTCACTCTCCTGGAAGGGTTGGCTCAGGACTTTGCTGCCACAGCAGCAATAATAGAAGAGACATCACTTTGACAGCTCTGTCAGACACCTGTGCAGAGTTAAGAGCTTGCTAGTAAGTTAAACTGGTGTGGAGGAAGATGGAGGGGAAGGGTCGCTGGATAGTTACTTTCCTTATCAAATCCCAAAAGACCACTCAGGCATGGGAAGAGAAAGGAAGAAAGAAACCCAAAATGCCTGAACACACAAACACACCAACAGTTTTTTTGCTTTCTCATCAAAGCAAATAACAAGGTGGGCAGGGCAAAGTAAGTAAGCAAATTCTAGACTGGTGCTGATAAATAAATACACCAAGAAAGCTGCTTGAGTCCTGATTTTTGGTTCTAGAGAAAGCTCAGAAATATAGAAAGAACAAGACTTCAGAGTAGACAGCTTTACACTGTGCACTCAGCTCTGTCAGGCCTCCAGCAAGCAACCAACCTCCACTGCACAACTGCTCCATCTCTGTACCTGCCTCTGTCAGACATGCATGGATCACTTGGAGAGCAGAATTAAAAACATTTCCATTGCTATAACATATGCCCAAGGCCTTGTTCGCTACATCCCTCAAAACAAAGGGCTCCTCTGAACAGAAGATATGCACTGGAGAAAGCAGATTCAATGAATTAATGAAATTACACTCTGCAACCAGAAGTAGAAGAACAATTGAGTTTTATGTTGCTTCATCTTCAAAAGTCTTCTCATTGCATGCCTGGATTTGGTACACAAAGGCAGATCTGCTGCTGCCTTGCCTTCAGCCCTTAGGAAGGCAAGAGAAAAACAGGTGCTCTACAAATGTGAAGCAGTGGGTCTTCCTGCAGGGAAACAGGAAAACTAACATCACTAGCAAGGTAGCAGCTGCCTTATAGGACAGTCAGGCAAGGAAAACACTCTGTCAAGACAGGCAGCAGAAGTTCTACTGCGGACACATAATTCCAGAATATTAATCTTATCACAGGTGACCATTACAAAATTACATAAACTGTTTTGCAATGAGAACAACCTTCACAGGTGTAACAAACAATATATAAAATGGAAAGGAACATACCTTAGGAGAACAACCATGCTCTCCCTCTACATCAGAGAAGCTTAGCAAAATCACTAACTGCTCCACAAACAGTAAGTTCATCTGGCTCATACAATTGCTGCACCTACTGCTAGAAGTACCATAAAAAGCAGCTGGCAAGCCAATAAGATTTTTTTTTCTGTAAAATTTCTCATCTTTGCATCCCTTTCCCTGCAACCTTCAGCTTAGTTATGGTGTTCATTTAAACCTTACATCCTCTTCACCTCCAAAGGCAGTCACATCACGTGCAGAGAAATTAACAATGGAAAAAAGCAGTACTCCCCACAGCAAATTTCAGAGCCAGCACAAGCTATTGAGTAATGCTAATGCTTCAGGTAATAGGTACCGTTATCGAAGAGATTAGGACACAGGCAACAATTCTTGGTGTGAAAGGTGCATGTTTAAAAAAACTTAGTCCATTTCTCAAAGGCTTCAAACCAGTGTAACTAACACTAATCAGAAATCCATGATCTACATCTTTTATTAAGTAATTATCTCTACTTATACTAATTATGTAATTGAGGAGTGTAATTATTAAATTATATCTATGTACATATAACAAAGTGGAATAACATTTGTATCACAAGTCCTGCCAGATGCCTCCCACATGCACGCATGCACTGTCCTACAGCAAAGATTATTAAAAGCATGTAAACATTTCAGACAATGAATTAAGAGAGGAACATACCCCCTAGCACAGAAATATGCTGTCCTAACCTGTATTGTCCTCTTTGGTTTATGGAAAACATTTTAGACCACGACTGGAAGACTTAGGCAAGTTAAAATCCTCAGTACAGAGCTTTTGCTCACCATGCAGCATGAGAACTCATTCTCAGCTGGGTTTGCCCAGTCAAGGTTTCAGCAGAAGGTGCTGTTGCTTGTCAAGTTGTAGTATATGTAACCTGGAGGCAAACAACACACTTCAGCTTCTTAAATTTGGGGAGCAACAGATCAGCTCTTACAAGCAGCTGTTCTCACCGAGCACCTGACAGTCCCGATTCCTGGGTCTTCCGCTGTTTGATGGGACCACAAGTGACTGCAGTGGGTACCCAAGGGTCTTGGCTTGTCACCCTCACAAACAGAAAGACCTTTTTCTGCAGAGATGATGTAGATTTCAAAATGCTGAAATCCAAAGCGAGGGCCAATTGAAATGCAGCGAACGTAGGTTTGATTGGCAGCTTTCCTGCGTCTGTCTATCACTGCGTAATAAACACTGGATGATGGCAGAAATGAAGATAAATGCTTTCAGCAGCCCCCCTTTTTCCCTCCACCATCCTGAACTCCATCCACCCCCACTCAGCACATGACAAAAGAGTTTAAAGAGTGGGGGGGGAAGAAAGTCTTAACAAAGACTTAAATAAAAAAATCCTCAAATCTTTTCTTATAGGCCACCTACACGTGACAGATATTTATCCATCAGTCTCAATCTCCTCAGAGCATCCAGTGTATCTTGGCATATGGAGAAATGAACCTTTGCCAGTCAACTATTGCTCATTTATGAATCAAGCCATGCAAGCCAATGTCTGAGTTTAGACTGAAAGGGGAAAAAGGGGTACAAAACCAGTTCACTTGGCACTCCAGCACTCTCTCAGTGAAAAGCAGGCTAACTTCAGACTACTACTATCAAACTCTCAGAAGAACAAGTAATACTTTAGAGCTACACAGGCTTTGGGGTACACATTTTGGGAATATAAAACATCTTCAGAGTATGAGAATTTCTTTTCCATGTATTTAACAGAAACTAGAGTTCAAATTTTTTTTCTAGGCTAGATCCTTTAGCCTTAATTTATTAGTGTCTGGCAGGTCCCCTTGTAATTAGAGAAAAATTTATTATGATGGTTACAGATAAGCTTGAGGAAGCTGGAGAATCCCTTTAGCTAATTTGTGACTCAGTTTGAGGGAGTGATTAGGCTCTGGTATACAATTCCCTCTAGATTAGTACTTGCATCTCTAAGCTTGAGTACCTTTCAAAAGTAGTTACCTCTGTATGAAACCATTTGTAACTGTAGCTGATACTGAGGTTAATCTATACTTGTAGAAAGGATCTCTCAGAATTGATGGGTTTTACATTTACTTGTTGTAGATTTACTACAATCCAGGCTCCAGGAAGTCCAAAACACATAACAAATCTATTTGACAAACCAAGGATAAGACCCTTTGCTGCAAGAATACACCAGATTATTTCAACCAGTTCTGAAACAGTTTGAATTCAGGCAAAATGATTACTGAAGTCTAGTGGAGATGCAACAGGTTCTTATGTATTTCTAACCCTCAAATATTTTATAGGACAGACTAGTTTGGGGGGACTGCCTTTGATGACAGTAAATATATTAAATTCTGAATGTGAATTGGACAAGTCCCAGCAAATCTCTGTGCCAGGCTACCTCAAAGACACAGCCTTTGAAGCGGACAAGCTAACTAAATCTGGGCCAATGCTGTAGAAACAGTATGGAGAGCAACCAGGTATTTTCAACCATTTCTTTTGCTTGTTCTTCAATGTACAAGCAAGCTGTAAATAGGAAATGGACAAAATTATTTTCATGAATAGATGCACAATATGCTACTAAGAGTAGTTCAGCGTATGCTAAGCACTGAAAGGATCTTAGATTCAACATTAACTGAGAAAGCCTCTAAGAGGTCTATGCTCACTGAAGGCTGAGCCTTCAAAAGGCTATTATTTTTCTTTATTCCAGATGTATAAAATAAGAATATAATTTCCCATTCATGTTCATTCCTACTGCAAAATTTCCTTTTAAAAGGCTCAATATTTATCATGCTGAGTTCCACAGACCTATCAGCTATGGGAATTGGAACAGGGCTCAGCTGTAGGTAAGTGAAGATGACCATCCTAATAGGAGCCAGTCAAGTGCCCAGGGGGTCCACTTACATTGAAAACAATGCAAACATCATATAGGAAAGGGAATTTTTCAGCCACAAGTTTTAGACTTCAAAAGGAAATCAGTTAATCTGCAACAAGCACAAACAATAGAAGAACAGATGCATGGCCAAAAGCCTCCACCTCCAATAGAGTCATGATGGTTGCCTGACATCTTACCTTCCTATATTTTATTTCTTTGTCTGATCATCTAACAATTAATAGATTAATGTGTCTAGTAAGCATTTGTCTTTGATGGTAGAGTCCAATTTCCCCTCAGGAAAACTAGAAGGCATTAAGATCCTTTTCAAATGCATCGCCTCTTATCTGTATTGTTTGCATCTAATCAAGCAAGCTGGCAATTCTTCTCCTTAAGAGAATTCACACTCTGCAGCTGTTCACTATAGAGATTCCCCTGTTCATGTCACCCTGCTACACATGAAAGTTGGAAAATCAGATATACAACAGCACAGACAGTTTCCTGAGCAAAAATTGAGCCAATATTTGCACAGAATAGAGGATGAGGAAAATCCTGTACTCTGTGAAAAATAAATTATCTTATTACAGCCTTTGCATATACACATTGGAGCAAGCAGATGTCTCTGTTTAGGAAGGTCTCATCCTACTCAGGGTGACCAATAATGAACAAGCAGTTTCATTTCCTTGCTGTAGCTACATCAACCCTCTCAGCTTCTGGTAGGGAAAAATTGTGGCCTGTTGACAAGAACTTTCTCCAGCCATCCAGTATCAGATATGCACTGCTGAATACAAAAAACCCAAACAAATAAACAGTGAGGAATTAATAGAATTGCTTCCTTCTACCTTCCAAATCTCTATCAATCAGCACTTCAAGTACAGCATTGCTACAATAAAAGACCAACAGGATTTAAACAGTATCTGCATACTATCCTTTATCTGTAAGATTCATAATCTCTTATGCCATAAAAGAAAAAAAAAACCACAAACGAACGAACAAAAAACCAAACCCAAACCAAACCAAAACCAACCAACCAAATAACAACACCCCCAAACCCCCCCACAACAAAACAGAGAGAAATACCATCTGAACCATGGGCAGGCCAGAGTATCTTACTCACACATCACCTTAGTGTTGAGTTGGGAACAACCGATCAACAACTAGAAAGGAGAATGGATGAACGAGACAAGCGAGATCTTGATTTTGGCAACTGAACAGAAAGTAACAGTTGTGTGTGATAATGATACATAATTATTTAGCTTATGCACAGTTTGAAAGTTCATTCTTTCAGGGTAGTAAGTACAATTCACCAGAGAACTGAAAATCCTAACTGCAACAGAAGCAGAGATCTAAGTCTTAGTGATGCTCTTATATCTGTACAACTCAAATGAAACTGTTAAATGCTACTTTCTTCTTTATAAGAAAATCCTCATGAACAAGGACTGTTTAAGTTCAGCTGTTTATGTTCTCATTAGTCATTTATGATGCTTTTAGCAGCAGTGAATGGGAAGTTCCCTGGGAAGGCTCCCCTACACTACTGTTTTACACTGTGTGGCAGCATGCATGCATACATATTTAAAGAAGCAAAGCACCATTTATGTAGGGACAATCATGAAACTCCTGGAATTCTGATGCTGGATACAGCAGTGGAATGGCACGTAAAGAGATGCAAGTGCTCCATGAAGCCCTCAGGTAAAAAAAAAAAAAAGTTATGGATCTAGACAAGTCAAAATAAATCTTTCTGCAAATTGAGGTGCTGCATCATTGAAAGAGTTTAGCAGGAAAAGGTTATGGATATAAAAGAAACACCTGTTACCCGTGGCTGAAACAATTTGCAATCTGTTTGAGAAGTGGGTGGTCAAACAAACTCTCTCTTTTTTTCATTTAGGTCCCTTGCTGGGAAGGATAGTACAAGAGTTTTCCTATCAGCAAACTGCTGAAGCTGTTAAACTTGTTTTGAGATCCCTTCTCTATTTCCATGCGATAGCAGCATGTGTTAAAAGCATGCCTCACACTACCATATGATTCAGGCAGTAAAACATGTTTCCTTCAGTATAGCCTTTTAGGGAAAATATTCTAGCACTAAAAATATATTCCAAGCTGCATTTCGTTTAACTAATGTTTTGGGTTGAACTTTTCTGCGTACTTGCAGCCTTTTATACAATTTGTCTGTATGCATTTAAGAACTCCTAACATAAAACAATGAGTAAATGCTTGGAGAAAGGGATTTATACTTTCTTCATAATTTCTGTTACAAATTTCTCTGATATGTACAAAATGAGCTGTAGGAGCCATCAAGCTAATGCCCAGGAATGGGAGTCTGAAATCTACCAACTGGAAAATACTGGGGAAATAAAGACAATCTATCTTGTCAGTGTGAGGAGCAACAATTATTTGGGTTACAGGCAGTTCTGCAGCTGGAGGTCCACATCAATCTACTAAAAAAATAAGTAAGACAATACATTTGAAATCTGCTCCCAAGCAACTGATTCTGCAAAGGAAAAAGGGTTTTGCCAATTAATGGAGGGTGAGGCAGGGGGAGTAGTGAATGAGTCCAAGACTTGCTGATAGATGAAAAGGCAGAAGAGAAATGACCTCTTCAGTCTCTAAAGAAATGTGTATTCACTTCCTTCACCTCTGAACCCACACATGCAGGCATGTTCACAGCCCTGCTTCCTTGTAAATTTCCAGAAATAGTAGGTGACTCTCCAAACCAAAATGCCATATCTCTCCACCAGAATTCAACAAAATCCCTGGTAATGTGAACTAGGAAGATCTTAATAGCTAATGTGTGCTCTGTGTGTCTGGGGTTCCTCCCTCTGCTTACTCTGCAACTCGTGATGCCTCCGCTCTCTCCCATCACTAAGTCCCTTGCACCATTACCAAGCCCATCATTAAATGCTTTTGGAAGTCCGCTTTTTAATCTTCACATCTGTGTTTATTCTCTGCACAAAACCAGAGTGGAATCTATGCCTGGCAGGCATTTCCTTTTGTAAAACTCCTTCTCCTTTCCTTTTCTGACTTTTCAGAGCATGAAATGTGCCTGCTAATCCTAATTGCCGCAGATGGAGAGTCTTGCAGAGACTAGACAAAGGGGGCATCCTTCCACCAAGCAGCTGTAAGCAGGCATCAGACTCCTAAGTTCTCCAGTTTCCAGAGCTCCCATCTCACTGTCACATTTCTGAAGAACACAAGGACAAACTTCCACAAGTAGCCATACCAGGAATGGGGACTTGCCTTCCCAGACTTATCCTCTCCTGCCTAAATGCCCTCCCAGCAAAAAAGCACAACTGAGCTAATTGTGTGTGTGTGACTCAGGGTGGGCAGTCCTCAAAATACTGCTGATGTCAAAGAAAAAGGCAAAATGTCTGGCTTTTAAGGGTCACTTGCCTGTCTATAACCCAACATCAGCTCTCTTACCAAAGAAAAACTTTGTCAGGTCCCACTGGCACACCCACACAGTTGTCCTTTCCATTAGCAGTGCCTCAGCCAGTAACAGAGGCATGGATATACTGAATTTGGTACAGTATCAAGACATTTTTGCTGCCAACAGCCACTGAAGAGGTTACTTTCTAACTTAGCAGTGTCTGGATTCAGAGGAATATTTCCAGCACAGCGACAAAAATCTGCTTCAGAGGGTTGCTGTCACCTAACCAGAATATCCTAACCACCCAAAGCTAATGTTTGTGTCCTCCACAGTTGCCACACCACACTCTCTATGAGGTCTACTGCAGTTCAATCATCTAACATAGGTGCTAACACATATCAGACTAATCCAATGTTGCCAAAACTGTTGTACACAGTTGTAGATATTTCAGATGACTTGCAATTTCTTGTTATTGAGACTGTGTGCCAAGACCATTGCCACCTCTAGCCTATATTCCATGCAGGTTATACTTGATCATCAATTCCATTGCTTGTTAGTGTGGCCACAGTTTTAGTTCACACTAAGTAATTCCCCTTCCTAAGAGGCTCAAATAATGTAACAGTACTCCCATTTAACCAATATAGCTACACCAACAGACAGATGTAGAATAGGCACAAAAATAACAAGTCAAAACTGCTTTACACAAAAAAGCCTTTTCCATTGTGAGTGTGCATTTTAACTACATGAAATCCTAATAATCCAAATAAATCAGCAAGCCAAATTCCTGCTACCGCCTCTGCAGCTCATACTGCAAGAATGTGTGCTTAGTACAACTTGAAATGTGCATGTCTTATGCCAAAACACCCATCTGCAGTGGAGAAAAACCCTCAGCAATATCTTTGTAGAGCACCTGCATGCCTCATCAACCACCACATTGCAAAAATACAAACTTTCACTAATCCAAGAAGCAGTATGTTCCCTGGAAGGGTTTAAATTCTGCAGATTTAACTTTGTATAAGTACAACAACAAGCTTCCACAAGCCACTTTTCATTGTGGAAATAGCTGTACACAGTAAACAGCAGTACAGCAGTATTAATAAAAGCACCAAGCACAAAAACATATTCAAAGGCTTGTACTTGCCAGTGAATAGAAGACCTGCAAAAGTTATTACTATCCTTAAACGTATTTCAGGACTGCTGTATTACAACACCAGCCCTGTGCACCCAAACTTGTAATGAAAACACTGCGTCAGCTTAGTGACACAGACTGAGCTGCCACCACAACAGAGAGCACTAAACATGCTCAGTGGTGAATTTTCACAGGAATAATATCCTGTGAGCAGGACACATAAAGAAGTATCACCAATCCAATGGGAAAGAAGAAAAGACAGGACAGGAGCTGGAAAGTAAGCAGACAGACTTGTTGTTTGCTGGGTAAAGTAGTGAACAGACACACAGCCAAAAGAAAGCAGAAAACAAGCAACCTGAGAAAACACAAAATCTAACAGTAGTTTAACTCATGCAAAAGCAGTTTAAATTTAAAGCATGGTGAGATGGAAAGGAGGAAGCCCAGACTGAAAGAATATAATGGGGAGACCACAATTATTCCAGCTGAAAGAGAACAAAGTGAAAGAAACCTACAGCAAATAAAGTACTTCACTATCACAATGTTCTGAACACTTTCTCATGGAAGAAGTTTTGACAGTGGTTTGGCATGATCTAGGATGACAGCAATGGAAACAAGACTCATTCCTTACTGTCACTAGCTTTAAGGCACAAAGCAGGTTGCTGCACCCAGGCAAGTGCACAGGGATCTCTGCTTGAAGCCAGTGCAGATTCAGGCTCAAGGGGTGACCCAGATCCAAGGATGTACAGAGCAGGACTGACACAGCATGTTAGTCCACATCTTGACAGATCACATGTAAGAACATGGAAGTAACCATGCAACATTTGAACAGTGAGGCAGGGTCAGGGCTCCCAGCAGTCAGGGCTCCACCAGGAAGTTTGGCCAAACTCACAACCTTGCAGTGACATCTCTACATTGGTGCCACAGCTCAGCTCATCGCAGACAGGTCCAACCCACTGCAATTACAAAACTGACTCCAAGATGAAAGGAGTCTGTATCCCATTATTTTTAAGAAGTGTTAGAAGTCAAACTCAAAGCCACATCCAGAAAAACGAAGGCAGAAGAAGTACTTCTTAGATACTCAGCATGCAGGTCTTGCACTACACAATGAATGCATACTTAGATGGGTTTAATTTCTTTTTTAGGGCAGATTTGACCTTAATCCATCTTGAATTAACTCATAATGCTTCCAGAGGGTCCTAAGTAGACCTGCCCAAGAAGCTGCTGTACAAAATAACCACCACAGCTATTCCATACAGCATTTACAAGCAAAAGTGGAGGGAAATTTCATATGATGAAAATAGGGCAATCACAATTTATTGGTTTACAGTAAAATTTTCAATTATACTCAATCAAGATTTTGAGCAAGCCATCCTTTACTGGAGGGTAGGGGTCACAAACTAAAAAGGAACTGTGGTGAAATGTTCCAGGATCTCACCCTCACAACAGCAGTCACAGGTCCAGCTCCCGGCAGATCAAAGAACCAGTAGTGGTACACTCTAGAAGATGACAAACACTCCAAGCCAGCCTCTCACTAGGATTCAGTGTAAAATTACAGTTCCAAATGACAATTTTATTAGGCCTCACAAGTCATAAGACAGCAGAAGTTAGGCAGTAGCTCACTAAAAGCACAGGAGTGATCAGGGAGACCAACAACCACTTACAGCTAGTTTCTTTGCTATGACAGGGCTTTGCCTTCAGTTTTCACTGTTTCTTATGTCAACAGACATGCAGGTATCAATGAATTCTTCCTGGAACTTCCATGGAACCTCATCAGCCAAGCTGGGCCAGGAAAATATAGAAACGCTCCCCCCCTTGCATAACCTACATGCCTTCCACATACAGAATCCATTAAAGATGTCAGCAAAAAGCTTTCTCACTTTACCTTTCAAAATCTGCAAATTTTCTCACTCCATTTTGCTTGCAAGGTCTTTCTATAAACTTTATAATTGAGACCCTCTCTGTCACAACTTAATGCCTTCCAGTGCTTACCATCACCCCTTCTCTTTTATTCAATCTTGATATGATTTCCAGTCCATAAGCACTGTTAGTTATTTGTCTCCTCTCAGACTTGTATCTCCTATGCCTTCTTTTCCTTCCACTCTGGCAAAGCACTTTTGGATTTCCCTTACACTTTTCAGTGTCCTTCTGATGGGGTTGTGAGGGATGTGTATGTATGTGTTGGGTACTTGCCTCCTTCCCTCCCCACTAGATTTTGAGCCTGACCCACCTCTGCAGTACCCTTTCCACTATCTATTGCAAGACAACACTAATGAAAACTGCCACCAGACCAATTCCCTCCACTACACTTTTCTACTCTGGCACCTCAGAGAAGCCTTGAGATCTGACTTGGTTTGTCTGTGGCGAACCAAAAGACAGATCATCAAACAGCTTCTGTGTGCAGCACACCAGGAGACATCACATGGATGGGTGCATGCATGCCCACACCAAGAATGTTAATATGAACAATTGTTTGAAAGAAGACAAAGTGTTTCTCCAGCTTAACTGAAACCCACGCCTGCAATCCCAACTACCTTTGACTCATTCCTGAAACCCTCCCCTCCTCCAGCTTCCATTTGTCTCTGCGCAGAATCTCAGTTGCTTATAAGAAAATTACCAAATGACATGACTTCCTCTACCTTTTCAACCATCCCCTCCTGCAATTCTTCCCACAACAGACACAGGCATGTTCCTAGCCCTTATAGCACTCCACTGGTCTCTATGATTTTTTCCTCTTTTGTATCAATTTCTGTTCCTTGCCATTTGTCAGTAAACATGTGCATGCTCTTCTCCTCCCTCTCACAATGCAAATATACATTAATTTCTTACATTTCTAAATTTCCAAGTGGCTTTGGATCACAGTTTGGATGTCTAGGATAAGAACAGGACATGCATTATCCCATATGTCCTTATCATCTCTAGCTCTCAAACTGTATATGAATTCCTGGCAGTCACTGTTCTTTTTCCTCTCCAGCACATCTTCCATCTCAACTACTACTGAACCTGCTCTACTTCTAGTGACCCCCTTGCTGGTCAAACTCAGGGCTAGTAGTCTAACTCTTCTCATTAACTCTTTCTTAGCAAAGGTACTAACATTTTTGCTCCTCCCCTGCCTTCTGTGAATGGCTTCTACCTACCACTACCACTCTAACCAAACCCAAAGATGCTGAAAGAGACAACCAAGCAATTATGACCATCACTACAAGTTCTTCCTCACTCTGCTGCCAGCCCTGAAGTTATCTAATGGGCCATAAGCCACACCTATCTACTCCTTCCCATCTATTGCTGCAAAACCTGGTGGGTTGAGGCATATGAAATGCAGCTGAAATTGTACCTTGTTTCAGGCAATGCTTGAAGCAAGGGGAAGAGATGTGAATCTGGTTCCCAGGGCAGCAAGAGTGAACTCAGAAGCCAGGCTATGAGAGAACTCAGAGTCCAGAGCTGTTATATTTGCAGAGGCTGGCTCACAGCTCTCGCTGATTTTGAACTCTCAGAAACATAACAACTCCTGCCTGCCAGGCTTCTGGATTACAGCCCACACTGAGCTCAACAGGAGAGCGTGTCAACCTACTGCTCAAGAAAGCAAAATACAGCTTCCTTCAGTAGCACTAACTTGCAGCTCTTGCTTAGTTCAAAACCAGCTCTGAGCTCCCGCAGACACTGGAGACCATTCCCACTTCAGCCACATTCCAGAGGTGGTGGGTGCACTAATTAAAAAAAAAAAACAAACAAAAATAAACCAGGAATGGAGGGACATGTATGAGGTACACCTCTGCCTCTGGATCCTGTTTATATTTTCTAGTGTACGAAATCTCCTGCTGTCTTCATTCACTTTTGAGTTCTAAGGCAACGAGTTAAAAAGCTAATATGAACTTACCTAGCACTCTCATTCTAACTAGAGCCTGTGTTTGCTGCTGCACAAATGCTGTTTGGATTCCCTGCTCAGTTTTCTTCAAGAACTTCCCACCTCATGCAAGACACTTAACACCTTCCACACTTTCAACAACCCAAAAGCACTAACAAATCCAGCCTTTATGTTTTGAGGAAAGTCTGAAGCCTAAATTTATTTCCTAGGCTCTGCCCTTGCTACAGGCGTTTTCTAAAACTCCTCCTGGTTCTACACAGAGGGCAACTTATAGTGACTCATGTTAAGGTAAAATACCCAGGTAAGATAAACCCACAAGTCAGAAGTAACTCTGAGGAAGTAAGCAAGTTGTCACTAATCCTGCCAAGATCTTCCCATACATCTTCCCCCAAGGAAGCCAGCTCCAATCAAGGAAAGCCAGCAGACCAGAAGCATAAAACCAACAGCACTAGCTGAGTAACGATACTATGTGGAGGAAAAACCACTACTGCAGAATTTAACAGCTTACACAACCTTTGATATGTATACATTAAGTGATAACAGATTGAGACATTAACGCTTAATTACAAATAAAACATCTAATGGTACAATCTTATCCACCTGCAAAAGGGACCAGGAGATCAGCATATGGCATTCTTACCAAATCCATTATTCAAAACACAACTATGTTGCCATAGCAAGAACTTCCTCCATCTTTATGGCAAGGTGGCTATAAAAACATCTATGAACATATTCTGCACTGGGCGTAGCAAATCTGGCTTAGGGTTTGCTTTGTGGTGTTGAGTTCCCCCCTCCAACCTGACCCATAAAACACATTGGTGAAAATCATGACTAATCTCTTCAAAGATGACAGCCAAATGTGGCAGGCCACTGAGGATTCCTATCCCTCTGCACGGCAGATCACACGGGTTCCTGCCTCCCCTCTGCACTCTGGAGCGTGGGTAATTTTTAAATTATTTTTTCCCCTTTAAAAAGGAGGCAGCGAGCTCTGGGAAAATACTTTTATGGCTAAGTGAGTTTTACCACCCACAAAGAGACAGGTCCCCAAGGGGCCCTCACCGCCCACAAAAGATGAGCACTTCTGCAAAGCCTTACCCCTTTCTGATATAATGATATCTAGAAATTCATCTCTTGAACAATGCACACAAAAGGAATCAGCCTGTACCCTTCACTTTTAAGAACATGATCACCTCTCTCCAATGCCTTTCTAAATCTCAAAGGCAGCTTTAGATTCACCAATTCAAAGAAAGGCTTACTGGGACAGTCTGCATCAGAAAACACATTACACAAGCTTTCTCAGATGCAATGCTTGCTTCCATCGTGCAGTACTGGAACAGACTGCAGGTTGTGACACAATGCAAATGGCTGGAAGAACCTCTCCAGCAATGGGACTACTGAAGACACCCTATGAAAACTCCTGTACATGTACCAGGGACTTTGAGACCAGTACTATGGTCATAAATATTCCTTTGAGACTAGGCGATAATTTTGCTAGTTTAAGTACCCCATGTGGTGAAACAAAACCTGTTTCAGCAACCAGTACCTCAAGGTAAGTGGAGAACTTTTTGCGTCAGGACTTCAAGAAATAAAAAACCTCCCAACACCACTGCTCGTATCTTTTTTTTTTCCCCAAGTTAAATTGTTCTGATATCAGGTTCTGCATCTTTTTATGCCTTTTGTCTATTGTATTAAAGGGTGCTCTATCAGAAATCTTTCCCCCACAGATACATCTATACCAATCAAGTAACAACTACCTACTACTTCTTTGATTAGCTGAGTACATTAATCTTATCTTATTCTATAGCTGAAGTTTTCCTCAGTTGATTCCTCCTTCACCTCTACTGAGTCCTTCTGAAATGTAGACACAAAGAGTTGCATATGGATTTGAACATCATCTGGAATAATGTTAATAAGACCATATAAAAAGACAACAGTAGTTTCATGCCCAATATTGCCTGCCTACATAAGGCTGTAGAGCTGTAGCACCATGACAGGAATTCATACACCATTGCTTCATGCACAGCTCCCCAAAGCCATTTGCAGAGTCATTACATTGCCCAAAACAAGACTTCACAAACTGCAAATGGGGTACACATTACTGGTCCCAAAGTACCTCATCTCACTGTGGGCTGTAATAGTACTCAGTCACAATGGTATCATTGCTTGGATTACCACTGGGAACAAAGCAACTGCAGGAAACATTGGCCCTCCAAGTAAATAGATTTTCACTGCCATTCTCACACTCCATATTTTACTATCTACAGTCAGAAGTGGATTGACCCCAGATCCCAAATATGTGGTTCTTTGAAAGGTCAACAGCAATTAAGAGAGCTTAACAGCTGGTTTGTTTGACATATATCTTGCCTCTATCCCAGCCATTCCACACATTCTTTATCTGTCCAAAATCTTCCCTGTTGCTTCAGCTTAATTCAAGGGCTCTGAGTACCACTGTTCCCATTTGAACAGTCTTCCACGAATGCATATGAAAGCCTATGAAGTGCTTGTAACAACACTGCAATTGTACCATCATCTCTTCTGGATACATGATGGTAAAAGTGCAATAAGCATTTCAAGTCTCTGTATTTGGGGCCTTTTAACCCTTTAATATGGAGGAGAGTTGTACACATTGCTCTAATTTCTCTCACAAAGGACAGCACACAGAAAACAGTCTCCACAATTCCTGAAATGGAGCCAGTCACAGACAGTATCTGGCACGCTTGAGTAAACGCAGATCTTCACAGCTACTGCTAACCTCACTGCAGTATCACTTCCAGATACTACTCAGGAATCCCCTGTTGCCTCAGACCTCATCAAGCATCTCCTGTGAAGTGGCCTGCACTCACTCTTACCAGAAGAGCTGTGCTCATTCTAACCTCACTTGCCAATGAAAATTGTAAATTATGTTCACAATGTACAGCCACTGATCTAGAACAAGTCTTTCTATGGACACTTCTGCTACTTAAGCAGGCAACTGAGAGGTTTTCAGCTTCCAGTTCCCAAAGGGAACACAAAATGAGACTCTGGGCACAAAATAAACAAACTCATGGAAAGTTAGTAACAAAGTGACTCCATGTAACACATTACCTGTTGCTCCAGTAACATCTGCTTTCTCAGGGCAAACCTTGAAAGAGCCAAAGTCCTCTGCAGTAACAACCATCATAGTACAATTAGTGGACAATGCCAATACATACAACCAGGAGCAGCTGCACCTACTCCTGCAACACAGTGTTTAACAGAACTACAACAAACTCTATTCTCTACACTGAACTACAACATCATTTCACTGTTCCTGTGTACTCAGTCAATTCAGAGAACCACTAAAGACAGAATGGAAAGGACCTCTGAGATTCTCTAGATCATTCCTGTTCAGAGCAGGGTGAATCACAGCAGGTTACCAGAGACTATCTGCAGTCAAAGTTGGATATCTCCAAAGATAGAGATAATCCCATAATATCCACAAGCAAACAGTTCCAGAATTCGACCACTCTCACAGAAAGAAAATGTCTTCTTGAGTTCAAACGGAATTTCAATTTGTGTCCATCAACTTTTGTCATTTCACTGGGCATCCCTGAAAAGAATCTGGTTCCCTTCATTCCCTCAGTTATTTATACATATTGACAAGATCCAGTCCAAGCCCTCTCTTCTTCAGGCTGAAGAGTTCCAGGCTGAATCTCTCTCAACCTATTCTCTCAAGTCAGTCTATAAACCCTTACTCATTTTCGTGGCCCTTCACTGCACTTACTCCAGTATGTCCATGCCTTTCTTGCACTGGGGTTCAGAACTAGACAAAGTACTACAAATGTGGTCTTACCAGGCCTGAAGAAAAGGATCACATCCCTCAATCTGCTGGCAATGCTCTTCCTAATGCAACACAGTACACTGATGGCCTTAATTTCTGAAGGGCACATTTGCTGGCTCATGTTCAACTTGCTGTCTACAGAACCCTGAGGTCATTCATTGCAAAGCTGCTTTCCAGACAGTAAAGTCCACAGCCTGCAGTGGTGCATGGGGTCATTCTCCCCCAGGTGTTGGACTTGGCATCTCTCTTCACTGAACTTAATGAGATTTGCTGGTCCATTTACCAGTCTATGAAAGTCCTTCTGAACCGCACCCTAACTTTCTGGTTCATCACCTACTCCTCCCAGTTTTGCTGTGGGTTCACTCTGATCTATCATCCAAGAGAAGAATGAAGATCTGCTCTTCTAGGTAACATCCTTTCTGACATCAGAGCAGGATGTAGACTGCCTAATTTTAGGCATCTAAGTAACCCACAGCAGAAAAGTACTCTTCCAAAACTCTCTATCTAATCAGTGTTAAATATACTGGCAGCTCCACAGAAGATTCAGAGCACCTCATTTCAGCTCACTTCAGGTGATGAATCCTCAGAGCAGAAGCTTCTTTTCCTCTGCTAACTATACAGGAAGCTTGGCCTCTAAAGTCAGATGACCCCAAAATTACAGCGTAAATACCTCCCATAGTGCACATAGCTGTGGATTCTTATTTCCAGTTGACTCACAGTCCTCTCAATTAACACATTCGCAGACTTAGCAGATTGTGATAAACTATGGTTTGAGTTACAAAAGCATAAAGGAAAGACAAGAACAAAAAGGACTGAGCTTTAATGTGCTAATAGCATGAATTTGATTCCTTAGCTCCCCTTTACTATGCAATATTTAAGAGACTTATGGAAAATCTCTAGTTCTCAGGTATGAAGACATAACATATAAAGAAAAAAAATTATTTCAGAAATAAAACTGCTTTTGCAATCACTTAAGCCTTTAGAGTATTCTAGTCTCTGGAACCAAATAGGGGATAACATCTTACAAGGGTTGTGATGCAAGTTCATTTGATCTGCCCTACAATCTCTAGTGCTATGCACACTTAATGTCCCAACCAAAGAATTCACTGTACCTGTTCACAGATGTAAATAGAGCACATCTGTTGCTAAGTGGGAGATACAAGTGAACAGAGACACAGAGCAAGAAGGGCATAATAAGCAGGAAGCCAGATTGAAGTTATTCCATACAGAAAGTATCCCGACACTTTCTGGCTGTTTATGCTTTTTGTGTATGACAGTGTACAGCAGGAGTGGACATCAAAATAAGGATGAGTAACTGCTCAGACTTCCAATGCACAATTTGATATTTTGGATGTGAGGGAAAGGCTAACTGGAAACAACACACACAACCTCTTCCACCACATAAATGCATATATTAACAGCTTTCTCTTAACACTACCTATCACACACTTTCAGGAGACATCTAGGTAGACAGGAATAAATTCTGTTTAGCTCAGAGGAGTAGTCATCTGCATCAGAATGAATGCCATCAGCTTAGGAACATTTCTGGGGCTCTTTGCAATGGACTAGCATTTCAGAAGAGATTGCCTGTAGGTCACTCAAAGGCTAATTGCATCAACTACCTATCAGCCTTCACTGTGACAAGGTACAACATACAGGATGACAGAGATTACAGCACCCGAAAAGAGGCAGCTGGACTGCCAATTAAAGCACAGAGCCGGAAAAAAACAAACTCACTGGTGTCTTGCAATACAGGGAAAAATTACTAAAGTACTATAAAGATGGGCAGAATGCAGCAGCAGTGGAGCAGCAATTTGATCCCAGTGTCACCAAAGTTGTGTATTACAAGTTGTTTTCTAGGCTTGTTTTTTTTTCAGCATTAACCAACTGTCTTCTCTCTTCTGTAAGAGGGATTTCATTTGAAGAATGTGTGCTAAGAAGTTCACCTTCTGACCATACTCATGATGTGGTATAATCCTGTAGCCACAGCTACAGAATCTGTGAACTGGAAGTCAAGGAGGGATCTAATACTAGTAGAAAGTTAACCCACAGTATATGACTTTCTTCTGCATATAGGACACTGAACTACTAGTATTTTATTTATGAGATACTCTACTGTAATTGAGCAGCAACATTAAAAATTTCCATGGTTGAAGGCTGATCTAGGAAAACACCAGCTGGTGAGAGACAAAGGCAGATATGAGCTGAGGTGCAGCAGCTAACCTTTGAGAAAGCTCAAGGGCTGAAAGTGTGTTTTTAGAATACACAAAGGAAATTTATAAGTGATCACTTAGATAAGAGGACACCATGCAATTAAAGCCTTTGCCACATTTCCAAAATCCTACTGTCTTCAGAAGCTTAAGTACCATGCTGGGAAAATCAACATCTCTGAGGATACCTCCCACCAGTCCCATGAAGGGACACTCTCCATCATGCCCTCCTGTAAGAAGTTCATTCATTTGCAATTCAGCCATACAGCCTCTTTTCTTCCTTACATTTCTGCATGAAAGGCTGCACTTTCACAGAAATTATAAACTGTTCTCAAGTCTGTAATGAAGGTGACAGGTATCTATAGCTCTCAAGTTGCAGAAGAATCTAAGGCATATTTTAAGCCTCTTATATCATTTAGTGTCCACTAACGTAGATCACAGAAAGACCATAAAAATAAAGTTACTCAAAGGTTCACATCTTTCCATATTTAGCAGTACCAAATAGACTTATAACAGAAACATGCAGCATAGAAAGCCACACAGCTATGTTCATTGATTCCATTATTCTAAAGAACTGTCTACTGTGAAAAGCAGGATTAGATCAGGACACTAATTCAAATTCACACAGTTGTCTCAGATGAAAAGGCAGAAGCAAGCCAATATCAGTAAGCCAGTGATGGACAGCTGAAGGTACAGATTCAGAATAACACTCAAATCTCAGGGAACTGTACAGAAAATACATAACTACTAATACTGAGAAAAACATGGGTACATTAGAGACAACTGGCAATGTGTCTTCCCATCAACTTCTGCAGGCATTCTGGAGTTCTCAAGTTATATGTCTTACCCTGCACAGCTGTGCATCACTCCAAGCACATTTGAGGGATGGGAGCATCTCAAAACAGAATTAACAGCATACTGTGGATGACAGAACAGGATTAGGTCAAGATCAACTGAGCCACAGGAGGCAATCACACCTGAAATGCCAGAGGAACTGGAGATGTGCCTTCAACATGGTTTTGAAGGCAAAGAAGCCTTTTATCATGATGACATCTACCATTAGAGCAGAAGTGAAAGGTTACTGTAGGGCTATCTCTACTTGCAATGGCAACCAGTGCAGCTGCATATACCACAGGCTCACCAATATGCATTTAGCTGGCTTTAGGTTAGAGCCATTCACTTGTGAACATTAGCCCTAAATACAGCTAGAGTGATTAACAGACTGGGAATGTGCACCAGGAGGCACCTTCACTAGCTGTGGTGAGAGGCCATCACCATAATTCTTATTAGGAGAACTATCACATGCTCAATCACATACTTCCTGTCCCAAAAGAATGACATTTAACCACCTTAGCTAATTTTCACCCTGACAAAACTTCATACACTCTAACAGTCGTGTGTTAGCAGTTGCTGGCTAACAAGTATAGAAATTCATCACAAGTACAGAAGTATAGAAATTCACCAGAAGACACGTGACTTTGAATTCTCTCAGGAAGTAAAACTTTGAAGAACAGCATAGCTTATGGGATTTTGGGAAAACAACAGCCAAACTTCACACTTTGAAATTCTAGACATCCATTAAAGGGATCAACTGATTCTTAGCTTCATCAATAGCCTCAGCCCCAGCCCAGTGTAACAAGGCTACAGACAGCTTGCTTTGGCTACTCCAGCAGAGATATCCAAAGCTGAACCATTATTGCTCTTGTGGCAGCTATACCCTGAATAGGTGTGGGATATGGAAAAATCTGTAACCAAGCTCATTCTTTGACCACACGTAAGTGTTCAGTCTCTGGTCTGAATTTATTACCCTGACATAGCAACAAAATCACTCAGAAACTGTAAATGCAGATTTTATATCATTCAACCCTTAAGCCCTGCTGAATATGGAGCCCCCCAGAATGCAGAAGACTCAGAGCAACTGTGCTGGATTGTGTTTAAACAGATAAAAGTCCGGTGACAAAGCCAGAACAAATAAACATGACCTATGACCACACAAGGAAAAATATTTTGTTTGTTGAGATACACGTAAGTGAATAGAAGCCTATTAAAACAAAGTGAGGCAAGACAAAAGCATTTCACAAAGCTAGGTAACTCTACCATAAACTTTCATCTGCAGATCTCCTAATGAGTAACAGAAATGCCAACAAAATGGCATTTGTGTCAATTTTTAAAGCCTTCTTCAAAGTTCCTTGGGAAACACTGATTCTCTTCTTCCCCTTAGCTTCCACTGAACTGAAACTAAAGCCTTCTTTGTTTCATTATACCATTAGCATGTCTATCCATCCCAAAGCAGTCAATTACTATAAAGCCTGAGGCAAAAGTTCACAGAGGGAAGCAAGAGGTCACAAGCACTTCAGAGGCAATGATGTAGACCTTTTCTTTTAAATGTATCTGCTGATTTTACAAAATATATTAAAATGGACATCCTGGTCTTTGCTACCAGATGCCAAAAATATCTCTAACTTGGCCATCAACAACTCAACAGCGTCCAGCTTCACAATGCAACTTAGGACAAAGAGAAATTTATTAAAAAAACAAACAAAAAGACCAAACCAAAACCAACAAATAAATGAACCAAAGAAACAAACAAACAACAAATGCAAACAAAACAGTGGGCAGAAATACTCTGCTTACAGAAACATTTCAAAGAAGCAGTAGGAGGTAGTAAACACAATACTGAGCTGCGTGTTCCTTGGATGTTTTAACACTGCTGAGCTTTGCAGCAGTACTAACTCCCACTAGAAAAGGGGTAACCTCATCCCCCAGAACATCTCTTTCGTATCTCCTGGGAAATGTAGGAGTAAAAAAAAAAAAAAAAAAAAAATTCAAAAAAGAAGGAAAAGGAAAACCTAACCAAAAATCAAACCGCCGCTCTGTTGGCCCACAAATGGCAGAGAACCCAAGAGACTCCAAGACTGAAATGGTCTCATGATGCAGTCTTCCACCTGTATTGCCACATGCAATCAAACAGCCATACTAAGTGAGAAACCAAAATACATTTACTGCTTTCATCACCACTATAGCAAACAACCAGTTCAACTAGCTTTCACTACATGGATGTTTCCTTGGAGACCACAACTCCATCACTTAGGGCAGTTCACCAAGAAGAGGAGAGTGCAGAGGGTGGCTTGCAGCCCACACTGCCGAGAGCCTTAAAAGAGCTGCCAAATGAACTCTCAGGTTTCTTGATGAGTCTTGAAATAAAGGGGAATATGGAAGACTGAAAAATATGCTAGTGTTATACCAGTATTTTAAAAGGTTGAAATAGGATGAGACTGTCAGTCTTGTCAACCTGACATTGATTCCAGACAAAATAATGAACAAGCTGATATAAGACTCAGTTAATAAAGGATTAAAGGAGGACAGTGTAATTACTGCCAATCAACGCAGACTTTATAGAAAAATATAACTTGTCAAACTACCAACACTTTTTGGTATGATTACAAGTTTCAATGCTAAAGGTAACAATGTTGATGTAATATATTTTCACATGGTGTTTTACTTGGTGCCAGAAAGCACAGTGATGCAGCATTCTGTATCAGCTGAGAGATCTGAACTGCACCAGGAGATAAGGCAGGCAGGTGCTACTGGAGTTGCTGTTCCAGTGCTCCATGCAAATTAGGCTGCTGGCATGGAGATCTCTCTGTCTGTCATGTTGACTGGTATCACTTCATTCTCCCCCTGAGCTCCCACCTACTCTACCCATCTGTTGCCACCTTTCCCATGCTTCTGGAAGTGCCTTGGCACAGGGATGGCCACCAGCCCCCTGACTAGTACAAAGGGCTCTGGTTTGACCTAAGCTCTGCCTGGCATGTTAGTCATTCTGCCCAACCCACTGCACTGCTGTACTATTCCATCTGCAGAGATAACCTGTAATTTTTAGGGGTTCATTAAACTTGACTCTAAGGATATAGTCTCAAGGCAGTCTTACCCAGTGTGTCTTACCCAGTTGTCTGTGTAACACTTGTGTGAGAATGACACCTAAACAACAGAAAGCTGTTCACATAAAGTAGAGAGCTGAAAGTAAATGGACAGAACCTGACAGTAAGTGCTCTGACATTAAGAAATTTAGTCAGCACACCACAGTTAGCTCACATACTAACATCTCCATCTGCTTCTTTGATTTCCTCTCAGCATATAGCAGTAAATGGGGCAGTGGACAGAAGCAGAAGTATAATTGGATGTATTTTCCCAAACAGCAGCTCTCACTCATACTTGATCACAGAAGTCTACTGTCAGTTTTTAGAAAATTGTCAGGTTAGCAATACAGGGTTTTTTTGGAATCTCTTCTCAAATGCTGTAAAGGTTACATAAGAAATACATTTGGCATTTTTGCATTTAAACATAATTCAAAAATGACAGTCTGAATACATGGCAGAATGAAGCAATTCGAAGCATTCAAGCTTAGATTAGCCTGTGTTAATGGGAAAATAGATAACTGATATTTTCCTCAGCCAAGGCTGTCAACCTCACCCATAACTACCAGACCAGGGTTAAAGTACTTTTGAGTTTGAACAGAGGTTTTTCACCATGATACTGAAGAAAGAACTACCACAAGCCTTGGCCCAGGCTAAATATAAAGGAAAATATACTATCAGCACTGTAACTTTCAATGGCTCTGAAATACAATACTGAAAACAACAATGCTGCTGACCAACATAACAAGTTTAAGAAATTCTCTGGCTATTCCACAATTGCAACCTCATCTTCTAGTTCTTGCCTGTCATGCCTCCACCTAATATTTGCAATTTCAACTCTCCTTTTTTCTGCAACATATGAACATATGAAAGTTTTTGAGCATGAATATAAAAAAACACTTTGCAAGCTGAAAGCATGAGTAAAAAAACCAAATATTAAAACAACATCACACAAGCAGCTACCGGAAGAATTAATTTTATATTTAAGTCAATAAAAGCCTTTACTGTGGAGTCCCAGCCATTCCAGTGTGAGGTTCCACAACTGCCAGAGCTAACAAACCTTGCCTTACGAAGGCTCAGCACAGCATCACACAGAAAAGACTGATCTTGTTTTCTGATACTCCCATGATTACAGTTTCTCTCTTTGTTATTCTTGGCATACACGCAAGAAACAGTAAGCATGCATGTTCTGGGGCTCAAATTCCTCAAAAAGCTTAGATGAAAAAGCCAGGCTATTTCCCAGCCACAATGGAACAGGCAAACTGCAAGAAGGCCTGGAGGAGGGATGAAGGCAGGTGTCTCCAGCAAAGCTGGGCGACACAAGAGTTCTGCAGTGTTGCCTGGCAGCAAGTAATTATCTGCCAGTGTGCTGCTTCCACGTGCCAACAGCCAAAGCCCACACAGGCAGCGAGCACAGGCAAGTACATGCGTCAGCTAATGCTGCAGGTTAGCTCCACTGTTTCCTAAGGGATACAGGCAGAGGTGCTTTGGATGAGACCTCGGCTGAATTCTTACGATTATTGCAACAGCACTAGAAACCACTCAACCCAAAATGTCCAGGGAGACAGAAGTCTGGAAGATGATGGAAATCTATTACCAAAGATGAGACCACTGCTGTACTAAACCAGTATTGCAAAACCAGCAACAGTTCTACCCCAAAATGATGGGAAAACTCCAGTAAAAACAGGTTAGATAAATCTTATCAAAAATGGCTTAGGTATAGTTGATTGTGCTTTAGGACAGGGTAAAGGGTCATGCAGGCTTTGAGAAACCTTTCAGCACTCCTTTCAGTGATGGTCCTGTGATTACCTTAAGGAAGGAGGAAAACCACATCCCAACCTACCTGTCCATACATCATCTCGTGTTCTTCCCCAAGCTCCAAAATTACTCCCCCGCACTGGGGTTAATTACAGAGCAACTCAGACCCAGCCAAAAAAGACTCACCCTCAAGATACGTGTCATCTATAACCATCTCATTCATGAACTGCCAGACTGCCATACTCCTCCTCCTCTTTCCCCCACCTCCCTTCCCACCTCCGCTTGCCCTCTAAGGCTCTGAAATGCCTGTGTGCTGTATGTAGTGGCAGCTGAGGTTTTTAATATGCACTTATTAAGATCCTAATTGAATCCCACATTGCCTTGTGTGCATCTCCCTAGCCGGAACATGAACAAGGCACCCTATAATTCAATTAGAAGGACCTGCAGCAAGCTGATCATTAGTCTGTCAGGTTGTTTAAAAAAAGACATCTGGGAATAGGAGAAGAAGTTAAATAAAGGGAGAATTGTTAACACCTGTCCCCAACTTACGCAGACACTTCCTCACGTATACTTGAGGAACGGAATCTGCAATGCTCAAGCACTTGAGTAACAGCTTACTACATCAATCCAACAGTCCTTTCTCTTGCTTCAGACAACTTAAATAGAACCTCAAAAGTTGGAACTGATTTTCCTCATCAATCCTTCTCTGCTCAGATTCATGAGAAAACACCACTAATATACATGACTACTGCAAACAAGGAAATCTCATTACCTGCCAAGACCCTGTTGACAGAGGAATGGGTGGCCAAGCCAGGCTGTCCCCGTTCATGGAAAATCCCAGCATAAGGCAAGTACTCCGGCAGCAAGAAGCGTCTGCAAAACAAAGAGTAAAACATGGAGAAAGCCATCCTGTGTACTACAGCCCTGAAGAGCAACTGCAATTACTTTCAGGAAATATGACTACATTCCAGCAGACTACAGTAGAGGGAAGGCTGGAATCCTCTGCTTAGCCAACCACTTCCCTGCTTCAAACAAAAAGTAAATTACAGATTAGATCCTCCTCTGATCAACGTGGCTGCAAAGATCAGCACTAAACAAATCCTCTACCTCCCACAATAGTTTCCTAACCTCAAACCAGCACACTGTGCTGAGAATCTCTGATCAGATTCTTTTCTCCTCCTATTCTGCCTTCACACTGTGACCTCAACCTGTATGTAAAAAGCACTAAGACCATGCTATCTTTCAAACATCACAGGATGAGCAGCTCACTCATACTAATCTCACACCATCCCAGGAGTCCCAGAAACTGCAAACCAAGGATAAAGAAACCCTGTGCAAGAAAAGGAATCCACCTGAAAGCACCAGAGAGCTGTACTGTAACTGGTACCTCCAGGATTTCCACACCTTTTGCTCTTACACATAGATCCTTACCTCGGGACAAAGCGCCCCAGCGACGGTGCAGACATGCGGGCATTCCGGGGAGCTCGGTGCCTGGATCGGTCTCCATTGTCCCTTCAGCAAAAGGAAGAAAATTATTGTACAGTAAAAATACTATGTAATAAAAGTATTTTCCAAGAAAACAAAACACCACTGGCATCACCTAGTCAACCTGAGTATGCTAGAGATACATTGGTTCTTATGCTTCCAGTATTCCAAATTCATACAAGTAACTGTGCCAAATCTTCTTGACAGTTTTATATAAGGGTAACCTTAAAGTCCTCTTTCTTCACTGTTTGACAATGTCTCAAAAGTATCAACAAAACCACAGAGTCAGTGAATCAGTGTCAGCAGCTGAGCAAATGGAAGAGAAACCTCAGAATTTTGACCAGGAGAGCAAAAGGCAAGCTCACCCCACTCCTGAGAAGAACCTTCTGTTAGTCAAAGAGATCTGTTAAAGTTCACATTTTCATTCCTAGAAGTGCAGGCAGAAGAGCATAATCTGTAGACTATTCTTTTGTGTTCCTTCCCTGAAGGCCCAGTTTAAGTGCCATCAGATCTTAGAACTATCTCACTTTTCATTAAGTTTTCCAGTTGAATCAGAAATGTTAGGTGGTATCAGACAACAGTGCACCTCCTTAACAGCATCTCATTTTGTTTCACAATATATGTCTGGGCCTTGGGGAGTGAGGGGAAAGGATCTAGCTTCCATTGTCTTACAGCAGACACAGGAAGGCACTTCCCCAGGAGGGCAACACTCAACAGGCTTCACAGAGAGGCTGCAGAGCTGCTATCCTTGTAAGTCTCAAGATAGGAACTAGACAAACTCACTGGTGGCTCAGTCTGATTTTGGTAATGACTGCTGTACAACAAGCAGGTCAAACTGGAGGACCTTCAGAATCCCCATCACACAAAATTCCTGATACTGCATTCCTAGGCCACGAGGGGACCTGTAATTATACAGCACCAAAACTGCAAGGAAAATAATGAGATTCCATTAGTGACTCTGGGGTTCTGAAAGAGACCTTGACAGCGCTTTCTTCTCTGTTCAGAAATTTACTCTCTGTATGACCTTGCACAAGTAACGAGGCTGTTCTCCCTGGATTCCAAGTCCCCATCTGTAATTGCAGCCCTATCTCCTTCCCAAGCAGTTGTGGGGAGAATATTACTTGCAGAGCCTTGAAATCATAGGAAACTAAATATTCCTTATGCAACACACTAGCAGCACATTTCTAACCCACTCCAGCAAGCTGTGCATTTTATAATTATTTTTCGTTTTGCTTTTTTAAAGTCAGTGAGCAAGAAACGTGGGCTGAGAAGAAAGTCTATTACGTGGCTGTTTCCCACACACTTGAGGAGCCCAGGAACACAAAAGCAGAGGTTCTTCTGCAAAGCTCGTTAGCATTTCAAGCTATTTCACCAAAATCAAATCTAAATCCAAGCTCAAAGCTTCCATTTCTCCTCCCACTATAGATGCAGCGTTTGCAGTTCACAGCCAAAGCCGCACCTCACCCTCAGGATTTTGTGTAACCAGCAGGGTTCCTGAGATCAGAAATGTAAAAGCTCCTGCTGTTCTTTTATCACAACCCTCCAGCCTATTAAGATGAAGATCAATAACAGAAGGAATCCTGCAAACTTGAGTGCTGACATATCAACTTTTGTTGCTAAAGAGAAAAGGCCAAAGGAAAAAGAAGTGTCATATTCCAGATCTTGCCACACACAGGAAGAGCTAGCAGAAGACAAAAAATACTTTTTAAAAACCTCCATGTAGCAGCTTTTGAAACAACACTGATATGCAACCCTGGGACAAAAGCAACAAAACAATTTTCAGGGTTTGCATTTGCTTTGGACATTTACTAGAACTGGAAGATACTTTTGAAATGGAAAAATATCAATCAGACAGGGGAACAACAGCAGGACTACACTCTACAGAACTCTCCAGTTGAAGAGAATTTCTGCAGCAGGTTTCAAAAGGAATGAGAAATTAGCTCCAGCAAACAAAAGGAGATAAAAGGGCAAAGTCTACAGACTAAATTAAGAGACCTAGAGGAACTAATTGTTCAAGATTTTTTAACTGCCACTAGGCACAAGTCTTAGCATCCACAAAAACATTTTCAGACACATTTTCTAACCAAGGCAACTTTCTGGTGTGAGAAGTCCATCCTGTACTTCCCTATTTATTTACTGTGCACACAATCTCCAGACAATATGGAAAAATGCCTAAAAGGGAAAAATATAGATGAGGCTGGTTTTTTTTCAGTTTTCACCATGACAGGGACAGCCTCTATTAATTCAAAAGACAGATATGTATTTGTAACATCCCCTAAAAAATTAAAACTCACATCCCAATGACCACCTGCCCTATAACTCAGACTGCAGGGAGTAAGAAACAGTTGCTATCCTTCAAGAATGCTAGAATTCCTATTTACTGTAAGTAGAAGTGTAAGATACACTACCCTGGGGTAAAGAAGAATACTACTAAACATTACTCTGAATTACTAATTTATAGAGTCATTTATATCTAAACTCCCATGCTCAACAACTACATGCAAGAGTGTCTAGTCTAGTGTTGCAAAGCTAGAACAGCTTTACCCTAGTGCCAGCTGAAGATTATTTCTGCACCCTCTAAAAAGGAAAACAAAAAACACCCTACAGATCAGTGAAAATGAGTGGCACTTTGTGTTATTTCTGTACCACATACAGCCTTTTGACAGAGGGAGGAGAGCAGATGTTAGCACACTGTGTGAAGCACTCCAGCAAGAAATGAGAAGTTTCCCAGGCTCCCTAAAGTACTGATGAAGATCTAATGCTCTACTTTCTATTTAGTGTCAACTACCTACAGATTCATTAGCTAATGATTCACAGTAGATAGTTTAATTAATATTACCTGCAGAAGTGGAAAGCAAATCCCTCAGTGTGTGTGTCTGTCTACATTAAAAAAAGCCTATTGTATAAAGCAACTCAATAACTTTGCTAAAGTAAATGAAATAAACCACAGCAAGGTGACAAGGGAAATGTAATACTCTAGTTATTAACAGACTAATTTGTCTCAGCAGGAAAAGTGCAAGAACCAACAAATGGCCAAAATAACTTGTAAGGTCTGGCTAATTCAGGTTATTCATCATTTATTCAGACACCACGGTGGAACGAATCAAAACCATGATGTGAAGAATAAAAGTTGGTAGGGGAGAAATAGTATTAACATTAACCTACAATGGAGCATGAAAAGAAAGCAATTTTGAAACATTGAGGGGAATTATGGACATTTAATAGGGCATAAGAAGGATGCAAGTTTATCCTAAATTGGATAAGACAGTCAAATTCCCTTGGATTTTTCTTCTATTTTGCTTGTTGAGAGAAAAATTGACCAATAATTTACCAATGTAAATTTAATGGATCAGCAATGCCAGCTCTGAAAACAGAGAAAGAGATACAAAATTTTGTGTCCTAAAGTTTGGAGAAAAAGGAATTCTTTTTCATCTGGTAACTTGGCTACTGCATTAATAACAGTGGATACAGAAGACAGTAAGGACAAAAAAGTGCCATGTTCTGCTTTTCTGTCTTGGCAAGAATTCACTTTAATATTTAGAGATTGTTGTTGTATCAGGAAGTGAAATTAAACACACAGCATGGGATTTCTAATGCAATCTGTTGGTCTAACTGTTCCCATTGTAGTCAATATTAAAACTCCCACTGACTACACTGCCAATAGAATTAGGTCAACAATGACCATTTTGAAAAGCCATTTAATTACCAAAGCCAGCACCAGTAAATCATGTAAGTTCAGAAGAATCGAATTATGTCACACCAAGCCAATTGTTTCATATTTTCAGCATTTTATCACATTTTGTGCAATCCAATTTAAAATGCTAAATCAATGTAGGAAAAAAAATTATGAAGGGAACATTACTTTTGCTGGGGGTTTTAAGAACATGTTCATTGCTTTCCAGCACCATCCTGATGGGTGAGGTAACATACACTGTTGGGAATGCTAAGACAGAAGGTTAGCTACTAGCTTCACCAATTAGAGGAGCAGCAAATACCACATATTAACACTTCAGTTTTTAATCTGTCTGCTTTAATCTGCAAGATCCTGAGCACCTAGCAGAAATCAATTTAGAGAAAAATGGGAGCGCTTCTAGTAAATAAGCCTCTCAAAATAGAGGGGTAAACACAAAATAAATAAAACATTGTCATTCTGAATGTTTTAGTGAGATGTAGGCATACTAGAAGACAGAAGGAAAAGCCACACTGCAAGTTGGTTGTAATTCTGCATAGAGGCATAGTAGCTAAAATAGCATCTCCTTGATCAGTTGGACTAGTGTCTTATTCAAAAATAAAGGTTCCATACAGTAGTTGCAACTTTATTTACAATCCTCAAGTCTTGGAGAAGTTACAAACTTAAACCAGGAAAAGGGGACCACCCTACTTCTGGCTCTGGGGACAAGTGTATCTCACCCAAAACCAGGATTATGTTAAAGATTAAGCATTAAAGACAACTAACTTATCTAAGCACAGAGTTAATTCCACAAGTAGATACAAAGAAGGAAGTCAGAAGCATATCAGAAGCATATCAAAAAGGGTACACATATTGACATCCACAGACATTAAAATTAGCGCATGGTTCTTTCAAATTATATCCAAAAGAACATACATAATCTGGTAAAAATAAAAGTTATACATTTATACACCCATCTTTGAAGGATATGACCATTACTGAGGGAGAAGTACATAAGACAGAACTGAAGGAAACAAGAAAAACAAGAAAAAAAAGGGCATTCGCTACACAAAGACTTCCCTAGCACTAAATGTATGACTGTGGATCAAAGTCCTAAGTGTAACACAGGAAGCCAAAAACAATTGAAGAATAAAAATAGTAAAGAAACTACAAAGAGTAATGGTGGCCAGCTAGAGAGACAAGAACTAGAATAGATTTTTAACACAGTAATTGATAAAGAAGTTAGGCAAGTCACCCAAGCCTTTCCATCATTCTGTTCTTCTGAAGGCTGAAACGCCAGTCTCTCACTAGGAGCTTTTTTAAAGGAACTCCAGAGAAAATGTGTATGTATTTATCAACTATAACTTCCTATAAAACAGCAGACTGCTGAGTTACTAATGGCTCTGCTGACCAGAGAGAAACAAACCCCCCAGCCTTGATTACCTCTCAGAGCACTGTTCAGGGGAAAATGTATTTACAAGATTAAAAATGGTACTTCAGAAGATCAAGTGTTTGAGAAAAGCACCACATATGAGAGGTCAAGAGAAATAGCAGTACTTGCCTGTGAAATGCCAAGGATTAACTGCTTCGGAGAAAGACTGATTTGGAACTAGAATGAAGCACTCTTTTCTACGTGCATGATCCAGACATTTCTATTTTAATCACCTCACTGTGTAGTGGGCTCACAAACTGATGATGTTGTTTTAGAATAGGACTGATATACTTCATAGCTACAGTGAATCATTAGTAAGCAGAAACAGCAGCAGCCAGACAAAGCTAGAGAGGCATCAACTTTTGTCTCTTTAAAAAAAAGAATATTTTACACTGTTGTGCTTCCAAAGGAAACAGAATTGAAACTATAACTTCAAAAGCAATGCTAACCTGTTGGACCTATGAGCTTCAAGAAAGCAAATCACTACCTG
>WEIU01010306.1:269356-307692 GCA_013389925.1 Aegithalos caudatus
TATTTCTGCTCTTCCAGACCACAAAGATGCTTGAGAAAATGAAGAAGAGTCACTGTCTAATAGCTCATCTGCTCTCATTTCAATTCTACACAAACAAAGCCACAATGAGAGGGAAAGACATTCTCTCACCCTGAACTTCAGAATATTCAATTGCTGGAGCATGATATGACAGCTTCAGAGAAAAACTTTCTATGAAAAAAACAGCCTACCACCACTTAAAAGTTAGAAAGGGATTAGTATCTTGCTCTTGGGAATAGCTAGTGTGACTGGTGTCCTTCATAAAGGGACTTCACCCTGTCACAAAGGACATGGAGCTTTAACAGCATGTCATCTCAAGTATGTGCCACTGCAGCAAGTGAAAGTGCAAATTAAAATAGTAGGGAAGTTGACAGCATCCTTTACTGGCAGCTGCAACACAACAGATTTTTTGAGGAGTTCACAGCTCTCAAACACACCTCCCTACTACACTATAACTATAGACTGCTTCTACAACCATGCTCAGAATTATTCTGTTTTAATTGCAGTATACACAAATTCAGTGAAATACTTGAGGCTACTCAGGGAAAATCCCATATTTAAAAGGAAATTTTTGAAGACAGGCTAGGAAGGTTATATTGTCTTTGCTGCTAAAATAGATTTTAATCTAAATTCCTGAGCTTTTAGTCTACAT
Source organism: Aegithalos caudatus (assembly GCA_013389925.1). Lineage (NCBI taxonomy): Eukaryota > Metazoa > Chordata > Aves > Passeriformes > Aegithalidae > Aegithalos > Aegithalos caudatus. The sequence continues at coordinate 270,027 of WEIU01010306.1, forward strand.
GCTATCTAAAGAATATATTACTACACTATTCCATTTTTTAGAAAGGGTTTGCAGTAAATTTTTGGTGGGATTACATTGGGTATCACTGGAAGTCCAAAAACAGATGCTGGAGAACAGACTTTAAAAGTTTGTCAGCAGAAGGAAATACAGTGGCTAACAGGAATATTCTTCTAAGGTTTGGATGGAAATCCATTCCTCACTCTGACACAAGAGGCCTTTTTGTCTCCTTACAGAAAACTAAGCCTTAACACAGATTCACAACCACCAAATTTAAAGGAAATCCCAAACCAAACAAACCCAATTCCAGGAATGTCAGCTAATTTGACAAAGCTAAAGAGACAGAGCAAGAAAAAGCAACAGGACATGTTTGTCTGTCTCCTATAGCCTTAGACCAAAGAACTAAGTCTTGCAAAGCCTCTTAGTAACTCTTGTTCAGTCTCAAGATTTGATAACTCTAGAGAACTCTTGGTTCCCCATCTGTTCCATTGGAGAAAAATATTGTCATTTTCTGTATTTAACCAGTCTTCTAAATGTGGTTGAGAATACCCTAATGTGTTGAGGGTAGCCTACAACATCCTTAATTTTTAAAACAGAAATGACAAGACCTATTTTTAGCAATCAATACTCTAATTATTGATTGAATTACTTAACCTGTTCCTATAAGAAATCTAAGGTGTCTTTGGTTGATAAATAGCAGGCAGTCCTGTGTTGACAACAGATGCAAGCAAGAGGGCCAGGCAGCACACACACTTACTCAAAATCTTCAAATTCGAGATCATTTCCCTCCACAGATGGGCTTGAGTTCTCTGAAGTGGAAGCAGAGGAGGAGGAAGAGCGGAGACGGTTTTGCTGATATCGCATAGAGCGCTGTCGAATACTGTCCCTCCGGGAAAGATACTGGATCATCCTCTGAGCGTAATAGGCAGCAGGAGACAACCTGAGCAACAAAAAGATACACAAATACTCCTTACATAAGTATAGGATGACAGCCAGTACTAATTTTCCTTTTGAACTCCAAGTGCCAGGCCAGTAACAGCCTATCACAAGATTGTCTCTTTGCACTAGAGTAAATAAAGAAAGCAAAGCCAAGTAATTTTCCCTTTATATGCTATACTCCCACGTGATCCCCTTTGCAAACAGAAGCACCACACCATACCTATAGACAAAAAGCTCATCCACACAACAGAGAAATTTGCTTCTTGGGACTCTCTGGAGCTCACTGATTCATTTATTACCAGTTCATTCAAGTAAGCTCAGCAAGCATCACTTATAGGAACCAAGCCCAGTCCCACTGTGAACTCTGCCTGCAATGCCAAACAGCAGCACTGTTCAAATAAACATTGAAGGAGGGTGCTGTTGTTTTGATGGTACTCAGGGAGTACCATGGAATATCAATCAGGAGAAAAAAGGGTTTCACATCTTTAACTACTTCATAATCTAAATGGTAGGGATTTTATATAGTGGCAATTTCATCAGATCCGCTAGGTATATGTTAAGTGGAGCTTTAAAAGCCTTGCATCCCACCTGAAAGGAAATCTTTCTGCTGTAATTAACTCTTAATTCTCTCACATGCATAACCTAGCATTTGTTTGCATCAGCTATCACACACCAGTATTACTCCCTTGAGACAGGCAAACATATAATCTCTTTTCCTACCCTGTGTATATCCTCGCATATGTTTTCTGTGACACACTCAGTGTTAAAATCCAGACACCTCAGATTCTTGCTTGATTTATCCTTTCATTAGTCTTATTTGATTAGACTTGAATTCTAATTTGGGAAGGTGACAAGTTTAGGAGACAGACTACAGGTACAGGAGTGTAAAAACTTAAGCCAGTAAGCATCAAATGTAAGAGGAACAACACAATCAGCTTGACTCCTCCTGAATCTTTTATGCACTGTTTAATGAGTTAAACCCTGTTGATGCTCACATAAAGAAGAAGGCTTTGCTGGACAAATGCATCACTTCTCTCTACTCCCCACAAGATTTAATAGGCCAAATACAAAAAAGCAAGGCATTACAGATGCACATTCATAAATGAGGAGCTGTTCTCTCCTCTGGGCTTTTCCATAAGCCAAAGCCTTTGTGCATGCCTAAATTAAATCTACAGCGTAATACGTACAGAGAAAAAAGAGAGAAACATGGAAACAAGACAAACACTGGAAAACATGAACAGTGGTCTCAGCAGCCCAGCAGTACAACCACTGAAACTTTTCTTTTTCTCAATATCACACCAAGGGAGAATTTTACAGAAGAATATGATGAATGAGTTTAGCAGTCTTCTAAAATTATGAAGGACACCAAAAGAAAAAATATGGTGATGCTTGTTAGAAGAAAGAGTAGGCAATAAAGAGTGGCCAGCTTCCTGACAGCACACGGTGTGTACACTGAATAGGCTGTGAAAAAGATCTCCAAAGACAACACAAGAAGCTTAAGTCTGATACACAGAGAGAAAGGTGTAAGGACTATAATACTTTCCAGCTGCTTTAGCTGCTTAGATTTTTTTCTAGAGATAGATCCACAAAACACCTGTGATGCTTTATATATGCAATCTGGGAGCATATAAAATACTTATTGAGTATTTCTATTTAAAAAAAAAATTACTATAGGTGTTCTTTGATGACAGCTAAATTTGATTCTTCTGCAGATTATTTTCTGAGCCCAGTACATATGGAAATTGTGGAGAATGACAGAAGAGCCAAGCAGACCTTTGTGAAGTTCAGCAAGGCCACTGAGAAATACTGCTGCAGTCTACATCAAAAATATTCAGTCTAAATCTCAGGGAACTTCAAAAAATATTCTCCCTGCCTCACTGCTGACCTAGGTTATTCAAATATAGCACCATTACAGACAGTAAACGCAGAAACAAAACTAACACATACACACACTCTCAAAAATAAATTTTTCACATCATGTAGTTTATGTACTCTTTAAAAAAAGACTCCATTGGAGATAGCTTGGTCTTAAGGAGGCATACATATTTAATATACATTTAAAACACATAAGCACACACAGACATATATAGATGTTTATTAATAGATGTGTTTCTTTCACCTTTGTTTCACTTTCCCACCTTGCTATTTAACTTCTCAAAGACATAACCTTACATTTGGAACTTATGATGCTACAAAAAAACCCCTTCAAAATGCAGTAACATTTCTTTTAATCACTTTTCAAATTTCTAACTGGTTAAAGGGACAGTTAAAAATATCCTACTAGCCCAGCACACCAGTAAGGTTTATGGAGGAAAACGCTAATCCTATCCCACTCAAACTTCCAGCTGGTACTGATCACGCCTCTATGAATTTCATCCTCTGAAAAGGACAGTGATATTTACTGGAGCGAATTCACCCTCTTAGAAGAGTTTTGAGACTGGACTTTTCTTCCAAGGCTCCTTATCTAACTCCAGCTACTATAGTTTCTACCACAATGTAAAACCACTTGAATTGTCACATGAAGAGCACTGTATCAGCTCTAAAATGGCTTCAAGGAGAAAAATACTTTTGACCATGCATTCCTTATGTTAGGAAATGTCTCAGCCATTGATCCCTTTTCATACATTTTATTGAGCTTCATCATAGCAGACATCTGACACAAGGGGAAAAAATTTCAGATACCTAGGCAGGCTCCCCTTTTATTTTTTAAAAGGCAGTTCCGAGAGAGCTAGAATCAGTTCTTAAAATCTCTGCTCTATCAATCTGCCTGCTTTGGACAAGGCATTCCAGTAACAAGGAATGGTGCACTTCCAGCAATATAGCAGCTTTTGGCACTCAAAAATTAACCTGAATGTAGTAATAGCTTTAAATTGACATTTGCAGAATGTCATTTTCATCTTTCCAAGTAAATCAATCCCTTTACCTGCCATTTAACCAACTGCCATTTAAAAGCTTTCACATTTATCAGCATTTCTAACATGCAGTTGCCAAGACCTTCAGCAGTCACCTAGGCTGATTTCCCAAGGATCTTATATATAGGCAGCACACTCTGCCTTACTTTCACTTCACTACACTTATGTCAACATCATTCCTAAGCCTCTGAATTATCTTTATAAGGCAACTTTCTTCACAATAAATGGAAAAAAGTCAAATACAAGATTTCACCTCTACAAGGCTTGAACTATAGAGATAGTTAGCAAGGGGTTATTTACCAACACCATCTGGCCAGTTTGCAACACAGACTTTTATGTCAGAACTTGTACTTTAGTGTATCATCTGTATAAAAATGCAGATTTTGTGGTTAACGATGAAGAAAACAAGATAAACCACTCCCCAAACCTCACAAAACAACAAAACTCCTTGAGCAGCTCAAGACTTAATTTTCAGTGACATTCCTGTACTCCTCTTTATGATAAACCCTAGTAGCCTTCAATTCACGCAGCTATGCAAGAGGTTCCCCAAAAGGCTAAATCAGATATATTTACACTTACTAAATTTCCTCATTCATAGCTTTCCTAAACCCATCTAAAGAAAGCTTATTTGTCATGATTTATTCTTTGAAAGTTTCCAAAGCTGCTTGCTGTTCACGATTCTATCATTTCTTCTGACAGAGTCTTTGGGTCACATTATCCCATCTGTTGCTTTCTTAATGCACTAAATAGAAACTGCAAAGATCATTTCTTTCCATTTTTGATAACTGCCACATTTGCTTTTTCTAGTCCTCTGAAACACTCCCACCTCTTTTAAAGATTAAGCAGCACTACAGGTGTTTCTATGTCTAATGTCAATGATTCATGACTCTTCAAAAATAATTGTCAGTATTTTGTTCTTAGTTAAGTATACATAACCTTCTGGCTGTGCTCTCTCTTGTACAGATACATTTATAGAGACAATTCATGCTTCCAAGCATGTTGTCTGCTCACACCAGCTCCTAATTACCTTTATTGCATTCATTCCTTCTCCTGAATAAGCTATTTGTTTTGAAATTCATTTTTCTCCAAAAGAGATTTTTAAAATATTAATATAGCTCATTTACTGTTGGACCTGTTTGCCACCTAGTGTTCTCCATCCCAAACGATTTCATGAATTCTTATGTGTTTACTTCAGCAGTAATTCCCTCCTGTTTTCCTCATTTCCCCCAGACTTAACAGCATCTGCTCACTTGTTTTGCTCTCTATCCCCATGGCAAATCATTAAGAAGGAGATAAGACCAATATGAGAACCATTGCCAGAGGTTTCAGTGAGTTATACTGAAGTTATACTTCTGCACATAAAACTTAAATGCCTTTAGACTGCATTTTGATCTTACCTAGCTGGATCTGGGTAGATTGGATGTTCCCGGGACCCTGCTCCATCATAGCGAGATAATGAAATGAGGGAAGACTCCAGCAACCTTCTGGAAAGGAAAAACAAATTACAATGTCAAAGACCATTCAGGAACATCCTTCCTATATGTGACCTACTTTCTGAAACCTCTTAAGATTATTTCTATCACTAGTGCAGAGAATTCTGCAACATACTGAACCACCCACTGATGCCGTAAATGTTTTCACCACACAGGTATTCTAACTTTTATATTCTCACTGCACAGGAGAAAGAACACCTCAGGTAAGGAAGAAGAGCAGTCCCATACCCTCTTCCAAGTTCCAAGAGAAAGATGTAGATGTCACTTCTCTGGAGACAATGTGTCTATAACATCCCAATATGTCCATCCCAATGTGTGTATAAACAACTACCACTGCACTGGCTGTCAGATTATTACCTACTCAAAGGTGGCTACACATGGAATGGGCTGTGCAGCACGGGACAAAGAACACATGGTAGCACGAGGATTTTAAGGGCACCACTGGTGTCTATTCATAGTAAGATCTTGAATCGTAGTCTCAAGGCTCTGAGAGAGAGATTTTCAACTACAAAAATTAAAACTGTTCTTTTCCTCTATATTGTAATCAGCCACAGGGTGAGAGACCAAATATTCACTCAAGAAATCACTGTATGCAAATGCAGCCAGATAGCCTGAAAATATGAGAAGTGAGACTGAGTCATGAAGGCAGCAGAATCAAAAGTATATAGCAGGAACATGTCCCCCACACTGGCTTCTACATGCACCTCTGTCTAGCTTCTGTCATAAATCAGAGGACAGCACTGTTTCAAGACTGACTCATGGCCTGTTGCAGACATTAGATTAAGATAAGAGAGATGATTTGGGGCAGGTATAGAAAGTGGAAAAAAACAACTCTCACAGTTTATAAGATTGCTGAGTTCCCTTTCAAATCTTTCTACCTCCAAACTCCCGCTAAATTTTGTTTTCCAGTCTGTAACTTAATGAAAGAGGTTGTGGTTTGAAAGTCAAAGAGGTCCAACACCACATCTGTTCTGCTCACTCACACACATAGCTTTTAAGAGATTTGCATCTTTCAGCCTTAGCCCCACACTCATAATAATCCATTAGCCTTTGCAGTGCAGGACAGCAAGTAACAACACAGGAAGCAGGAAGAAGGACCAGATAAAATCCACACCCAATCTCCCATTTCTAGCCACATAAAGACAGCGGAATTGCAAATGAGATGTCTTTTTTCCTAGCAGCAGCCCACCCATCAGGATCTCAAGAAAAAAATTTTACTGTCTCCCAGCAATGAAAAAAAAATTATTTCAATTTTCCATTATAGATCTGGAATTCAGAAAACAGCAAGAGATTGCTTCAGTTTCCCAGTTGGAAAAGTCTGTGTCAGCTCAAGAAACTCAGTACTTGCTGCAAAGCACTGACACTATGCATAAGGCAAGAAATCGCGTCCTTTCTAGAACAATGGTTGTTCGGCAACCATTTGTCTTATTCAAGAACAGTTATTAAATCTCTTAAACTTTGAGATTAATTAATTCCCCTGGTTCCTAGGTTGAGTCAAAAGCTCTAACATTCAATACTTCTAGATACTATGAATCCCTTGGCTACCCAAAAAGTCATTATACTTCAATCCTGTCTTACCAAACCCTTCCTTCAGCTCCAACTACATATCAATATGTGCAAAAAGCAGCCAACCAGAACAAACAGTGCTACAGCTTTACAAGGTATACCCGAAGTCCTATACCTGTGAGGTATACAGGTATTAACTATTACTTGCATCACAGATAAACTGCTTTAATTCCTTCTAGGGGAAAGGTAGATTAAAATTAGCAGAAGGGATATTTTACCCACTCAGGCAGCTGGTCCCTTCTAAACCACTGTCTCATTCAGAGACTAGGTTATTGCCACTGCAATACCAACATGCTTTTGAGAAATCTGCTTTTCTAAGCTGCTCCAAGAACAGCATTTTGCAAGCAACCTGGATATACCAAAGCCGCCACCCTAATGGAACATCCTGCCTGATAACTGGACTTAGTCAAAGAGAAAGAGCTTCCAGAGCATGCATATTCTGACAGGGTCACAAACGTAGAAACAGCAGATTCCCTCCTAATGCGAGCAATGCCTATGGTGCTCCGATGATGTGTACACACAAACGATCACCAAACTCTCCCCTATCAAAAGTCTTGGTGCCTACACACTACACGTTCCACCTTCTTTCCCAGACTTTCAGCATCTATCCACTAAGTGGCACAGTAAAATCAAAGCCACAAGGGAAGACAACCAGTACATGCTGCATGGCCCAGCAAACTAAGTTAGAAAGAGGTCTCCTGGTATTCTCCACCCAGTTTTGTCTTCTCACCTTTGGAAAAGCTGGCAACTGCCTAAGATGATCATTTACTTTGAGGGATCACCTTCAGAAAGCATCCAGCAGCTATACTGATAGAAATCAAAATCTATACTACGCAGAGGATACCACAAGGGTACAGGAGCAGGGCACACATCACTGTAACTTGGTGTGGGTCTGCCAGGAGACCCTCTGCTTGGCTTGGGAACAGCACTTTTGGGAATCTATAATTCTCACCACTACACTGCAACAGATCCTTGAAACAAATATTTGAAGAACCTTGCTATAGCAGGTACTTGGCACCTCAGATGAGAATGGGTATGGGTTACTCAGTTGCCTGAGCCACAGGATGGCCAAGTGTCCAGGTAAAGAGACTTCCTCGATGCTTCAATAGCCCTGTGACTTTACCTGAACAGGCTGCAACTCCATCCCATGTAGCAACAAAAGTTCCTGCAGCAGGAGCATCTCCTTCATCAGAAGGGCTTCATCGGAAGACCAGTAATTACTGGGTTGTAAGGAACAGGATTACAAACTGGTAAATACATTCCCCAGAACCCCCTCTGAGCTTGCACTGTCTGAGTTGAATGGGCTCAGTTCAAATGTCCTTTCCAGCAAGAGCCTTCCAAGCCTGCCAAGACCAAATCCAGCTCCTGCACTACCTCACACTGAGGTGCACAGGCCACATACTGGAGCCACATTCAGATCATGTGGACAAAGATAATTAATTCAGTTAACAGTAATGGATAAAAGCTGGAGTTGATTTTAAGTCTGATTAGTAGACGTTAATTATCCTGCAACTGATCCTCTCAGATTGCAGAGCAATGAACAGAGGGATATAAATACACATACACTGAATTTAAAAAAAACTCAAAACAAGGCAACAAGCAATCTCATGAGATCCAGACAGACCATCTCCATGCTTAATGCTCCAGAGAATAGCAGTATCTGTACTGAGGCAGAGTACTAAGCACAATTAAAACCCATTTTTAACTAACTCATTCTAGACTTAGCCCTTGAGACACAAAGTTACAAATCCAAACGCATTTAGTACTGACAAATGGGTTCAATAATATATACACTGCTATAATCATCAGTCTCATCTGTGTCACTGGTAATGTAACCTACTGTCCCTCAGGAAGGTGCAGATAAATATTCTTAAAGTAACTCATACTGCACTCAGCCAAGTCTTAGGTGTCACACTCATAGCTCTGGCACCCGAAACCCCAAAAGAGACACAGACTATTTGTTTTCAGTAAACCCAAGGTGAAACTTAGTCCACAGTAAATGTAAGGTTGGGAGCAACTCTGCTAAGGAGGACAAACAATCTATGGATGAAGAGAAGTAGCTCTGTTGCAATAAACTGCTAGCCACTAAACATTTAAGTTTCCAACAGAGAAGCATGAAAAGAGAGAACAGAAGTGCATATTGCTTGCATCTCCTTTTGAAACATTTCAGCAGATAATACTCAACTCCCAAATCCTTTCTGCAGCTTACAGCAACCTCCTCCTCTCCCACATCCCCCATTTTTGCTATCCAGATATATAACAGGCTAACACTAGGCTCTATGGAAGCAATTGCTCCACTATCTCTGTCTAGACAATATGAAATTGTCACAAATGACATCTAAAGTACAATTAACAGAGAAACTGCAATTTCTACTCTCTTCCCCCGCTCACCAGGAAAAAAAAAAATCACACATTATCGTCCTCCGGGTTGTCAGTCAATCCTGTAAATGATGAAGATTAACTCTGCTCACCCTGAGAAATGCTTCTGTTCCAACTTGCTAAATTAGGAGGAGGGGGATTGTAGTTTTTATTGGGTTTATTTTTTTTTTTATTAAAACTACTACAAGATATAAATTGCCTCTGTTCAGCAGCATTGAAATCTCAACTCTCTGACTGAGATCAGGCTCCTTTTCTGTCAGACATCAATAGCTCTGGAAGTGCTGCTCTACACTTGCTCTGTTAACTCAGGTCTGCAGCAATCACTAGCAAGGGGATATAGGAAGCAGACTCCAAGTTACAGGACACCTCTATACAAGAGAGAGAGAAAGAGTGCACAAATACAAGACATTACAAGCAAAAGAGAGAGATTTTCCAGGAATGAAGCTGAATGCCAGGAAGTGAAGCTCAAGGGGAAAAAGTTAATGAAGCAACCTCCTCATAGTACATCAGCCATTGGACTATACCCCCATTCTCCCCACAGAGGTGAGGATCACCACCAAAGCCTTTTGGGAAAGAGCAATTCATCTCAGCAAGCTTTGAGAAGACACTTAACTGTAGCAAATTTAACTTTTCAGTAATAGTTTAAAGATATGCAATCCCTACACTACATCTTAGATTTGCTGTCACAGCATGAGCGTTACTGAGTAACGCTACTCCAAGCGACACTGAGGGAAGGGTTTTCCTCCCCATCCAAAAGGGAGGTGTTAACAAACAGCATTGAGATTGTTTCCTTAGAATCAAAAGGGTGTTCAGTCAGCTGCCATCCTCCAAAGCTTCTCTACACCAACAACCAGGGCAAAATGGTAAAATGAAGCACTCTAAGGACAGCAATCACACCTACCCCTCCCCTACTCCCAGCCTCCAGCTATGAGGAGAGCTGAAAACAGAAAATTCCTAGTTATCCTTTAAAGTATACTGATGACTCTTGGCAGCCTCTGACTTTCCTCCCCTGGTTTTGTGTCTTCCCTGGAAAGACTTCTCTACTGCATGCTGCCCATTCGGAGGTGAAAATTATCACACTACATATTACATCCCTTTCTCAGCCCTCCAATTTACAGCCAGCACTCAGTTCCCCTGAGCACTCATCCCTGTGAATGTGCTCCTGTGGCTTCTCATAAGAATGTAAAGAATAGCAGCAGTTTAAAACTATATTCCCTTCAATCATCTTCCTCTTACAGCCAGGCAATGCATACCCTAAAGATAAGAAAGCTAAAGCATGAAAACAGCTGAATGTTCTTCAGCTGTCCAATAACACCAATACCCACCCTCAAACCTTGAACTCACTTAACTGTTAACAAACCAAATTAATTCTTGGAGATCAATTATAGCCTTGATAGAGCACTAGAAAACTACTTTAAATAAGCATCCCAAACAACCCAATCCACTGGCTTGGATATTCTTTCTTTCCCTTTTCTCAGAAGAATAGGAAAAAATTATTTCAGACATCTGTATTGTGCTGCCTACTTTCAAAAAGCAAATTGAAATCACGTAAGCAGAAACCATCAAGCATTTTGTTCCACAGCTTCATTTTCCATAAAAGTTTTGTAGTCCTTGTTAAACAGAAAAACACTATTGCTCTTCACCAGTTTCATTTTCAAGCTCAAAATAAAAAAAGCAATCAGTATGCAGTTCTAAAGACTGCCTGAAAAAATGATTTCTAAAATTAAGTTCTTAACATAATCTGCTCTGATACCTCTAAGCTAACATTTCTAGACTGCTTCAGCTTTCACATGGTTATGGTTAGACATATTTAGCCTGGCATCAAGACTGGATTAAGACAGGTCAGAAATTATGATTAAGAGAAAAAAAATAGTTGAACAAAAGGATCAAGCTTTTCTTAAGATAGTTGTAACCACCTAAAAGACAAATAACCTGAAATTATCACTACTCATTAAAACCTCAACTGTCACTTCCACAGTTCTGAGTTAGCTCCTCCATCCCCTTGTTCACATCTGTGCCAAACCATTCATCCTAGAGTTGGTGGCTGTCTTTCTATCCAAACCCTGTTAGGCATCCTTTTCACCACCTTTTTTTTTATTCCATATAATGAGCAACCTTTACAAGATAATTTCCTTTTTCTAGGGAAGCAGAGATGCAACACATGATCAGAGACAAGTTCCAAACACAGCCTTTGGCCTGTTTGTGGAAAAGAACTTGCGTTAACTCTGAAGATGCAACTAGGGACAGGGAAAACATCCTTCCCAGCTGGAGGTGCAGAGTTGTTCAGAGGAGCAGGTCTGATATAAAGCAGGAGTTATCACAGAAAGTGGTATTTTCCCCTTCGCTGATTCTAGGCAAGAATGCTGTAGAAAACAAACTGTAAGGATTTCATAGTCAGAAAAGAGACAGCACATAAGGTCTTCACCCAAGATGGGAAGTAGTGCAGAGAAAAAGATCACAATTACACAAAACAAGGACGTGTCAGTAAGAGTTTGAACAGCAGAAATGAGTGTTGGGAATTGAGTTCTCCTAATTACAAGATGGGGAGGAGAGTTTCAAGAAAAACATGGTTAATTAACCCTTGACACTTACTTCAATTTAACTAGAAAGTAATACCACATGATGAATTGTGCTATACTGCACCTCTGCTCTTGGACTAGGAACTCCAATTTCCATTTACCACCTGATGCCACAGGAGCCACACAGCAACTTTAGAGCTCATCACAGGGAAAGTGGGTGGCTTTACAGAAAGTGACAGATTCTTTTAAGACTCAAGGCTGCACTGTTAATCTATTACTTCACCTGCTGAAAAAGGCCATGCACCAGAACAAAAGATGAATGAGCATTATGGAGAGGTCCTCATCATACAGTATCTGGGGAACGATTATTTCATTATTTCAACAAGCAAGAGGGAATACACATCCATGACAGATATTAAAAAGGTCAAGACCAGCTATAGCAAGCAGCATTGGCAGTTTTCGCAACAACTCCAACATGAAAAGAACAATGAACGATCTTGCACTTCCATTTTGCAGGGGCAAAGCTTGGGGGACAGGAGAGGAGCAGAAATTAAAATCAGTTCAAGCTATTGCACATGCTATTTTGGTCTGCAGTGGCAATTTCACACCAGTGCTCAGGATGAGGCAGGCACCCATGCCAAGCTGAAGACAGACATCACATTTCTCCACCTAGACCCTTAACAACATGCCATTATACCAGAAATCCAGCTAGAGATGCTACAGGTTTCTAAGTATCATAAGGCTTAAACACATGGCCAGGACACAGCCAACACACTGAACTCCCTCAGCCTGCAGACAGCTTCCTTCTTCTAAGGGCTCTCCTGCCTACCTTCATCTGTATGTCTGCTTCAAATTCTCCTTGTTCTGGGAGTTCCCAACACCACAGACTCTGCGGACAGCAGAAATCTCTGCGTACCCACACACGCAGATCTGCGTCAGCTTCTGGGATAATTACATACGACTCGTGTTCCTCCATAGGGAATTGAAGAGGAGGTGTCTTTCTTGAGGAGGCAGAAGCCATACCATTATCTCCATAGGTTTCTAAGGCTATGAAAACAGAGGTCTCATCACAAATCAAGCAATTCCTTTAAAATGCTCTTGTTGACGCCGGAGTAATAAAGTCAGGTCAACAGATGACTGGCAGGGTAGTTCAGTCACTTAGTCCGGCCTTCCCACTTCAGGAAGGCAGAGGAATGATTTTATACTAATGCATTTCAAGCAGAAAAATGAGTCAGTTTCCTGGCAGATAATGAACCCTGTTTATTTACAGCCTTCAGTTTCAGCAGGTGCTCTCTCAAGAAGAGCAAGGGAGGAGGTCACTTACATCACCACACAAACAGCCATTTGGTGCAATCAGTTAAATATGTATGTGGAAAATGTTTAAAATGCATGTTAGCTACTCAACAGACCAGAACAGCTCAACTGGAGAAATCTAGACTCATTAGTATTTTGGTTACAGTTGTATTCCTGAGTCAGATCACAGGTCTCCCTCTCCTCTTGCTCCAGGCCCACAGATTAGATGGATGCTGCCCTACTGCAAGTTCTCCAGCCCAGATTCTGTAATACGGAGCAAATAACTGGATAAGGGCACTTTGTCCCCAGACACACCATGCCATGAGTATTTCTAAAGAGCACAAAGAGTGAGTGCACACACAAAGTATATGTAAATTGAATGCATATGTAAAAATTATGGGATTGCATTACAATAAAAAGGCACATTACACTGCCAACATCTTCAGCTCTTTCCCACAGTGAAGAAAGCTACAGAGAACTTTTAGATGAGCAAGCAGGCCTGAAACAGAAGGTCTGAGAGCCTGCCCAAAACTTGTTTCTTGGCAAAAACCAAAACCAATTTGAAACTTAGACACTGTTTTAATGTGACTTACCTGAAGCCAGACTATAAGCTCTAAAAAATTACAGCTAGATAGTTTAAGCATGTCACAGACCTCCATTAATCGTAACCTGAGCATCATCCCTGAGACAGAATACAATTACATTACCTCAAGGCACATAGGTAAAAAAAACAGAAACAGGAGCAACTGTACCTGGTCAAGTGAACTTGTCTGGACATGCTGCCCACCCTGCAGCAGCTGGATCAGGTGGCTGAAGGGAAAGTATGTGCAGACAGCAGAGGAGACAGACATCCTAACAAAGGATGGCTTTCAAGAGAGGGAAGCTATTCACACTTCTTCCCTCTCTGTAGGAAAGTTGAGAACTGATGTTTTATGGTATCCTCAAATAGCTATCTGTTTGAAGTCAGCTGTCTTTAAACTTCTGAGCAATTTGTGTTTATTCAAGATCTTTGGACTACAGTCTCCTCATACATGCTTTCCTACAAAAAAAACCTCCCCAAAATAACAACCAGCACCCACCCACCCAAACAAGAACAAAACAACCTCCCCACAACCCAATTTAAAAAACCCTTACACAGACACATAAAACCACCACCAAAAAACTCCAACCCCCACCCCCCCCAACTCTAGATCTCAATAGAAGCAAAAATAAAAGCCAGTTTGGAAGCATATACCTCTTCCATTCTCACAAAAACATCACTTTAATTCAAATTCAGTAAGCTTCCTTGCTGCCACACTGCAGCAGGTGAAATTCCAGAACAGTTCCCACTGAAAAGACGCTCGTAAAGAAAGAAGTTTCTGTTGCCTGGAGATTGCAGAGGAACAAACTTTACCCAATTCTCTTACAGGTGAACTCATTGCTAGGCCTAGACTTTGAATAGGGGTGGAAGAAGGACAGTGGTTCAAATGGGGAAACACCATAAAGGTATTTGAGGAGGAGTTACTTCTATACCTGCCTAGTTTGCATGTCAGGCTGCTACAAGAAGAACATGGGGAAAAGAATTTCTTTTAGTGTGCTACAGTCATTGCTGCATATTTAAATTCAGGCCAAGAAAAAGAAAGAGGAGCTTATGCCTTTCTGAAAATTTGGCAAAGGCTGCAGGTACATGTCCAGCTTTCCAAAGCACTGGGGAAACTCAGCAGCAGGGAGTGACCTCCACAACTTACTGCAAAAAGGGAAAGCACAAGGCATCATTTTTCCCGCCCACCAACTCTCAGTGAAGAAGAATAGGGCTCTAGCAACCTTACATTATTCTTAAATCAGGAAACTAGCAAAGGCAGGGGAAGGAATATTTGTGCAAGAAAACAGGCACTTTTTTCACTTGTTCTTCCACATAACTAGCAGCATACTAAAGAGCTCAAACTTCTAGAACTTCAGTAAAACAGTCTTTCCTGCCTACGCAGACAGCAGGCTTGGTCTGGGAAAAAACCCACAAAGCTGGAAGGGTGACAGTAATAACCCCAGAGGTCACACAGGCATTAATTGACCATTTAGATATCACGGCAGCCTCTCCCATACTTCAGGCTATGTTTACAGTCTCATGATAAAACTAATTTTATTTTCTATTTCTAGTAAAGGCCAAACAAACAATACTCACCAAGTTTGTCCACAGCCTGCACATCTCTCATATAAACACTGCTAATTATCATGTTAAAATGCTCATGTCACCTTCAGACTATAATTTTTCACTTTATGTTCACAACAGATAAATTAGGTCTTTGTTCCCTCTTACATGTCCTGGCTAACATTTACAGAAATCATTCCCACACCACAGTTCTGGCGTTCTCCCCTCAACCGTGCACAAACCCAAATCTCTTCTCTCTTCTTGCAAATCCATTTATTACTTCCATTTACCCCAATACTCTCACTAACTGTTGAGATATTACTTATCTCTATCACCACCATTTTCAAGAATTGTAACAAAGCATTTTTAGAATTATTCCTTACCAAGCCTGGTAACAGCACAGCATAATCTCTTCCAAAACTATCATAGTGCACATGAAGGCTACAATTGTCAGAAAAATTCTTCTTTCCACAGCACCGGTAAGGTCAACACATTGTAACTTTAAACAAAATACTCAGCTCAAACTACAAATGCCGGGACACAAGGCTAGCAAGGTTTCCACAAGTAACGGGTCTGAACAAAGAGTCAGTAAAATGATGTTGGGTAGGTCTATTTAGATTTAGCACAGGCCACATTCCCACCAATGTGCAGTCTGAGCAGCCAACCTCTTCTCCACAGCGCAGGTGTGCCCTTCTTCTGCCCAAGCTTCCCTTTCTCTGTGCCACAATATATATTAAGTACCTGAATAAGCAAGCCACAACTGCTGTAAGCAGTTAGGAAAAAAAAAAAAAACAGCAACTACAAGGATTTTGAGAAATAAGGAATGGAACAAAAGGCAGAATACACTAGGTATGTGTTATGTCTCCACCATAAAATACATTTGTGGCTTTACATAAAGGTAATTCCCTCCTGCTTTAGTTCCTCTCCCCCAAAAAGTAAAGTGAGTAGCACTACCTTCCTCTCTGACTTCGATGGTAAATGTGAGTCACAGAACTGTGTCTTCCTAGGCAATTCTGTATCCATGGCAGGGGACAAGGGAGTGTTCTGGCTGTTTAGTTTTTAAAGCAAGGATATGAGTGACATTCACCCTTTTATTCAGTGCTTTGCACAGTGAGAGAGTTACCAGAAGTCAGTACATGCAGAGATCCGATCAGCCTTGGCCATTTACATCAAAAACCAGAGCTGCACGTAAGAAGCACAGGCTCTGCCGGCATGAACTCAGGAATAAAAGCTGCAAAAGTGATTGTACTCTTTTCCATTTCATATACAGCACTGATCACTGTTGGGCAGGAATGGGGTTGCTCCTACCCTGTCAACCTACTTTAACCATAGACTGGTCCCAATTCGATCACAAGTCAGCACCGTATCCACAACTTAGAGCAGGAAGAGGCGTCCCCCAAGGGTCTTGAATAAGCCAAACCTATTTGCACTAATAAAAAAAAACCAAACTTAAAAAAAACCCAAACATATTCTTTGCCTTCTTATGGAAAAGCTCCAAAATTTAGGTAATAGCTCAAGGCATACTTGAAGAAGAGAACAAAAACAGCCCCAGGGGAAAAAGTGACTGCTCAGACTCCAACCAACATCTGCCAAGCAATCCTCCAGAAAACAAGCTCCATATTAAGAAAGTTGTCTGAGGGGATAAACAACCATTAAAATGAAAACAAAACCTTTGAGAAGGGAGACTACAAAGAAAGGTTTGCTCCATGTTAGGCAATAAGCAAGAAGTGCACACAAATTTGTACAAGCTTGCCGAGGTCTTTTAGAGCTCTAACTCATGAGCATTTACATATCAGAAAGACAAAACACCTGTCTCACCTCAGATCCACATCTATCGTTTTCAAATCCTTACAAAAACCAAAAGGATAAGCTCCTCCCTTGCTTGCATTCTATATCAGAGCCAGTTCCCGTCTGGATCCCCTAATTTACGCCTTTCTCCAAACACTGAAGAACTTGCAATTGTATGGTAACTACAGAGATAAGCCGCGTTTGGGCGTGGGGAGGGTCCTCAAACTACCCTTCATACAAAAACGCGAAACTTTCAGGTTTGGAAAGGAGACAGAAAGGAGCAGAAGCAACATTACCCCCTTGTGGCAGCAAAGCAATATGGAAATAAGGTCTGAGGGATTCAAAGGCGAACAGACTAGATGTTTCTCTTCATAGCTGCTGTAAGGAGAGCTGTGTGCGGCCAGAAAGGCCATCAACACTGAAGAGAAGCAAAATGAACTGCAGTCGCTGTTGTGACCGGGCTCACATGGCACAGCAAGAACAAGGCGGGAGGGACCGGAGTCCTCAAATGACACCTGACAAAATGGAAGACACAGATTTGTCCCTGGACCCTTTACACGGTTCCAGGGAAGATGGTTTCACGTGTCACTTGTGCACAGTGCATCCAACAGACTAAAACACAGCAAAGCCTTTGGTAAGGTGCAAACTTCAACAAGTCAAATATTTGCACAGCACAGTGCCTTTCAAATGCTTACAAACAAAATAAAGGAGTTTATACAAGGGTCCCCAGACAAGAATTTCCCCATTTCACACATGCTCACTCCTTTCTGCCTGTATGCATGACAAGTGTCACCCAGGATGGTTCAAAAGATTTCTCAGATTTTCAGGTAACTTCAATAATGCATCTTGTCTGTCAAACTAAATAGGTGAAAACATTAGGCATTCATAAAATGCAGACACAGAGTTACTCATACCACAGCCTACAGAATCTGACCTCTGGAATGAGTGCAGTGGAGTGGTGAGAGAAGTTTAACATAATTGCCAGACAAAGCTTCTTCACGGAAGAATAAGGATAATAAGCATTTCCTTGTGAAATGTAAGTTTCATGCAAACCTGCCGGGCAATAGAACAGAACACATCTTTCATTTGCAGTAACGTACTCAAATCCCTTGACAAAATAAACAGGTAAACCACATAAAAATTGTCTCCCTCATGTATTACAAGCAGCTAAATATATAGAGGACAATTTTCCCCTTCCTTCTTTTCCCCATCTATAGGAATTGTTTCATTGAATGAGGTTTGAAATTGTTAGCAGGGACACACATTACTACTTGCTCCTTGCTTCCATTCCAGATATACCGTGGCCTGGGGTGCCATGCCAGAACTCAGAAACAAAAATAAATTTATAACCCAATTATTTTCCTTTTGTTTTTCTAAAAACCCCACACTAATTCTGCGGATGTCACTTGTGTCATACTAAAATAGCTAAAGAGAAAATCTGTATCTGTTTTATTAGTCAGTACTGCACTGTATCTAGCATTAACTGCTGAACTGATACATATTTCAGCAGAGCTCCTGCTAGATTCTGTGTATCACTGAACACAGCAGGTGGCACCAGCTCCTCTCAAACAAGCAGCTGACTTAGAAGAATCCTCTTTCATTCCCGGTTCAACTTTTCATTATCAACCTGAATTGGCCCACACAGCAACAATGGCTTTAAGTACTTAGAGGATCTTTCATATTCATCTATTCATACAATACCTCCTCAACACATTTTTCAATTAACAGGTAGTTATAAAAAACATTAAACCAGCTATCATCTGTTGCTCAGTTATCCGTCCTTCATCCACATCTTTCCAACAGCTTCTATGACCAATTTTATGCAGCACATTTCACATGGCAACTTCAGAGATTTCTGAGATTCTTTCCACTTTGATGTTAAAAGTGAAGCAAAGCCATCTGCAGGGGAAAACCCCCTACATTTGAATTGATGAGATCAGCCTGGGGAACCTCAGAAAAGCTGAAGCTCAGTCTCATGAACATTTGCTTAAAAACAGACCATAAACTTTCCCCAAATTCATGCCTCACCAGCACAACTTCAAGAAGCATGCAGCTCAATGCCACACTGCTCTCAGGCCAAGCTGAATGTGACAGGACTCCTTGTATTGCTGAGGCTCCCAGTGACATGCTTCTCCTAACAGAGGTGCCAGAGCTGTTAGCTAGGAATAGTGTCATAACATCCTTATTAATGCCTTGGTGATTAGTCCAGGACAATTAGCCTAGGAACATCAGAAAGAGCAGAATTCTCTCCTTACCCAGCTGACATAGTTGCATCAACAGAATTCAAAGAACAGCCTTCACTAGACTACCCATTCACTTAATTGATTGTCAATGGCAATATTTTCCCAGAAAGCTACTTCTCAACTAGGAAGGCCGTGTCAGGGAATGAATCCTGCCCATGGACAGGGAATGAGAACATACACGGTTTCCAGATGCAATTTTTATCTTACGTTTTTTAGCTGACCTTAGAATATAGAGCTCAATTGCCCAATGAGGACATCTAATGGAGAGACAAAGAAGAACAGAATTATAAAACAAGTTATGAGCACATCTTGTATTCCAACACTAAAAACTAATCAGAGGCTGACAGGCACAAAATTACATTGATTGAAAGTGTGTATGCAGTTACCACTTGTACTCTCAGGTCTGAAGGCTTATCCTCCCCCTTGTATTTCATCAGTACCTTCAGCATTATGTAGCTTATACCTCAGGACCCTCAGACCCCATCTTTGCATGCTCCTGTAGCTTCAAATGTTAATGGACATTTTGGACTCTGCGGTGCAGAAGTGGTTCCAGCACTTCCCATTGTGAAAGCACACCCTAGGTCTGGGAGACATGAAGGCTTGGGGTGAGATGTTCACTCCATGCAAAATTTAGCTAAGTGGGTGCTTGCTGACTTGTTACTAGACTCACTGGATATTCTGAGTTGGAAGAGACCACATGGATGATCAGGCTCAACTCTTAAGTAAACGGCCCATATAGGGATTGAACCCTCAACCTTGGTGCTATTAGCACCATGCTCTAGCCCAACTGAGCTAATCTCATCTGCCACATTCTATAAAGAAAAATATAAACAGCTAATTTGAGAATGGCAGAAAATTACACCTGCAGGATAGAGCTATCCTGCATGCACGGTTCCTTTTAAGAAAAAGATTTCATGAAGCCTCAAGCCCACCTGATGTGTTTAACAGGAAAAGAAATCAAATTTTATGTCAAGGAAATTGCCACAAGCATTTAATACCAGACTGCCCACTGCTTCCAGCTTCTTACCTCAGAACTCTACAGATAACCTTCACTTCAGTTAGAAGGGAAGCAGAAAATCCCTGCCGTGCCTGTTCTTTAGAAAGGCCTGATAACAGAAGCAGGAGACTGGGAAAACAAGAGTCCCTGGGAGATTCTCAACAACCTCTGCCAGAAAGGTTTCACCTTACAGGAATTCCTCTGGAATTAAGCTCATGCATCGAACTACCCACTCCAAATCAGAAGTCTCAGCAAAAAAGCACCTGTTTTCTCATGGGACCAGGTAGGCAAGTAACCCTTCGCAAGTTCTACAGCTACTGGAGCAGGCAGCAGCAACCACCATGGATGACAGGCAAAGTGACCCAGAGATTTAGTCGTAGGACTCTTGTTGTTAGACTCCTGCAGGCTGAGGTGGATTGAGTTATATGCCTTTTAAATTATACAGTTACCACAGCAAAGATCATATCCATATATCCCACTACATCTCACTGTCCAAATATGTGCCAACTGCCTGATCAATAAGAAGGTTATTTGCCCCGTTATTCCTGACACTACAGTGACTCATCCCAGAAAACGAGACACAGTGGAGATGACATAACTATGTACCACTATTTCAAAAGAAAGATAACGCAAGACTTACTCAAGTGCCATTTTAAAGCTAAATTTGTCAGTCCCCTCTTACTTTTATGCCCTTTAATAGGGGACAAGAGGATATCTGACTTAAATTAACAGTAGGTTAGTTCAGGCCCAAGAAGTAGCTCCCATGTAATCAGTTTGAGACTCTCATTATGGCAGGCTATTAAAAAAAAAAAACAAAAAAAAAACCAACCCAAACTGGAGCAATGATTTAGAGACAGATGAATAATTTTATGACCACCACCACTTATTTGCTGTGCAACTACAGCAACAAGAAAGGCAGTCACTGTTCCAGCCTCAGTATAATCAGCTTATCTGCAGGACAGAGGAAAGAATTCCCTTTCCTCAGGTACTCCTGTGTACAAAGCCCTCTTAGTTACATCTGCATACAACCTGGAAATTTTGCTTTTCTACAGTTCAAAGCATCTGTTTCAGTGAAACAGCAAGACTGAACCTTTCCTCTGGTGAGAGCACAAGCCACTTGACAGAGAAGATGTGAAACTGACACCCAGTATGGAAACCCTATCCAAAGTACCAATGTAGGTCTATCATCCACACAAGCCAGTGAAGACACTTTCACACAAAGACAGTTCTTTCCTGACCCAAGTTCAATTTAGCTTATCCAGTTTCTCACATCCTATCTGAAGCAGAAGACAAATAACCTTCCAAAAAAAAAAAAAAAAAAAAAAAGAATCACCTTCTTAAAAAAGAGGATAGCAAAGCCTAAAATTTTCAGTGATCAGTATGTCCCCAACTAGCTCAGGTCAACAGGAGCCACTTTCAAAATTTACCTCTCTTATCAGGGGCAAACCAACTGCATATACGCAAACCACTGACACAGAGCTTTGACTTTTTCCCCTCCTCTGGGCAGTACTAAGAAAATTACTGTTAACCCTTGTAACTTAAAAACTTACTCATGCCCAGTTTTCCACACCAACCCTGGGCAGATTCACCATGCATAGCACGTGATGACAGAGTGTGTGATAAGGGGCACAAAGGACAGCACTAACGCATCCTGAGTTTCCACTCTTCTGCAGGGTCTCAGAAACACCAGGAGCAAAGCTCACCCCGGAGATCTGCTGCAAGAGCCCATCCTTCTGCCTGTCTGTACTACCACTGAGAGGTCCAGTCTCTGCCCTTACAATCTTCAGAATCCATCTGCAGCATGACAATAGCAGCTAAAACCACATCAACACCAACATCTCTATTTTCATCTACACAAAGAGCACGCAGCCATACGAGGAAAGGTTTTTAACTCTGAAAATATTGAAAAGCCTCAGACTAGATGGGAAAGGTTTAAGAAAAAAATAGAGGAGGAAGGGCAAGCATGTATCTTACCTCCTGAGTGAATCCTCCTCTGAGCTTTCCTCAGGCATTTCCTGGTTTAAGGCCTCCTGTGATACATTCCCAGGTCTGCTTGAAGCCGACTGGCTGTAAACTCTTTCCCAGTGCCCCGTCTCCTGGTTAAAGACCACTCCCACGGTCCTCTCCTCCTGCGGGGTGGAAGAGCTGCCCAGCTGCAGTCTGCTAGAGGCAGGAGCTCTGCCCTCGGTTCTCTCTGCAGGCTGCACCTGGCTGGTATTTGGAGGCACACCCTCAAATGTGCTTTGGACCTGCCCTGGTGTGTAGCTAGGCGTGCTTCTTTCCCAGCGCAGCGTGTCATTGTTAAAGGTCAGCAGGTTATGACAAGCACGACAGCGGTTCAGGTGACCCCGGGACAAATTGGAATTGTTTTCACTGCTTTGTGGAGTCTGCTGATGGGAGGGGCCCGGTCGATCAGGCTCAATGTTGTTGTTGAGCATTTCTTGAGCCTGTTGCGACTGGCTGGGCTCCCCACCAATCCCCTGATCTAACTCCTGAAGCCGGTCATATTCCAGGAAGAATCGCCTCAAATCACACTGGAGCTCATTACGAATGCTGGCCGGATTGCTCGGGCCAGCACCACTACCACTGTTCACCTCAGCCCCTGGGGTCAGAAAGCCCCTCCCTTCTGTCGCAGAGGTATAGACCGATGCCTGGGAACCTCCCTCCTGCTGTCTGAGCACGGACAGCAAGCTCACGGAGGAGGCACTGGTCCTAGGGGGAGGCATGGCTTCCAGCTCGGAGCGAGAGCTCATGTTCAGCACTGTCCTGGACCAGTCAGACCCACCCAAGCCTGAAGCCATCTCTCTCGCAGACTGTTGGTACCGGGACTGGTGGCCTGCCAAGGACCCGCTGAGGGACCGCCGCGTGGGGCCCAGGCTAAGGTTGCGCAGGGTGTTGCCAGCAGTGCTGCTCTGAACTGTGCTGAAAGCAGAGGGCCTGTTAAGTATCCCCTGCTCCTCCTGCGCTACGGATGCCTGCTCTGGGGGTTGATAAGGCTCTGTCTGCACAGAGGAGAAGGAAGTGCCAGTGGCCCCAGAAGACGTGGAGGGTGCGTTTTCCTGGTGTGGGAAGAGAGAAGAAGGAAGTCTTGCACTAGAGCATCGGCTGCAAAGGCACAACATCCCCAGGTGCTGGCAGCACTCTGCTGTGGGATAGCTGACTCGCTCCCGGAGCCTGTTATAGACAGATGCCCTTGTGTTCTCACTGGCTGGAGGCGGAGGTGGTGGTGGTGGAGGCGGTGGAGGGGATGGGGTAGCAGAGTCTTGAACACTGTTTTGCTCTCCCACCTGTATGCCAGAGGAGCGGGAGGACAACATATGCAGGAAGTTGTGGAGGAGGGGTGTGCGCCTCACAGGCTGAGATGGAAGGATGGCGCGCTGACGATAATGAGGCATCTCCGTGCTGTCCACGGAGATTTCCACTTCCTCATCGCTCTGCAGAAGGAAACAGCCGAAGTTCAGTCACCTCAAGGCAAAATCCTGGACTTGCAAATAAACAGCAGAAAGTCAGCTACCAGCCCAGACAGATGAAAGGATGTGGTAAGTCCCTTCCTAAAGGCCTTGACTTGGAGGAAACCAGTTGAGATGATTTCTAAGTTCATTTTATGGATCTAGACAACCTCCTCCTACAGCCTGTGAGCTTTCACAATACACTGTTCACAAACAGAAGTATCAGTATCTGAGGGTCAGAAGCCGAGGGGAGAATTGTTAATATCTCAGCTTCAAATCAAAAAGAACAGCAACAGAACTGAAAGAACAGGACCACGGAGACCTCTGTCCCACCATTAGTCAGACAGAGAGGGCAAAACAAACACATTTTGGAAAGCACTTTATTAGCCATGCAAGAACATTTGTGTGCCCAATGAAGGTGAAACAGAACTCAGCTTAAGAAGACTTCAGGTTTTCAGAAAAACACAAGTCTGCTTAGAAACAGACTAGGGCTAAAGTACATAGAGCACCTTGCAATCAGCCAGTCAATACAAGTCCTGATATTCCCCTTACCTGCTGGTTAGAAGGGTTAACTATCGCTGTGAGCAAGTAGTGTCCCAAGGGATCAAACCGTACCAGCCTAAAACAAAAGCAGTGCCAGAATATCAATCATCGGTTCACATTCCACATTGACATGGGAAGCTGAACACAGGGAAGAAAACCCAACATGACATGTTTGCAATGAGAACATTACTACATTAGCATCATCTTTTTATCAAGGATGTCAAAAAGTTTATGCATTAAGAACAAAATGCACCTATCTAGCTGGAGACTGCAGTTATTTTATAGTCAACAGCAACACTACACCAAAGTTAAAAGCTGGAAACAAGTACTGCTGTATCAATTGAAATGGACAGAAAATTTGAAGGAATACACGTTTATATTACAAACTGAATTGGTACAAAGGGAGTGATTAACTTGCCTTGATGTCACATCGTTGTCTTATTTTAAATTGCTCAAAAGCAGGCAGCAGGTTTCCAGCAATCCAGTTTCCTCTACAACTGTGCCAAAGTAATAGCTCAGCATTCTGTTCCAGCATTTGCTGGGTTTTCTCATCCTTATGGCTGACAAGTTCAATTGCTAAGCTTACAAATCAACATGAAATAAATTCTGGACATGTAATGGACACATGCCCTATTACAGCTATGAACAACCAAGCTGATCTATTATTTTCAATTGCTTTTCTTTCTGCCCACAGAACTGGTTTTCTACCAGCTGAGTTAAGGAGCTGCCAGCAACACTTCTCTTCACTCCCTGAGTGCAGAGGCTGCAGCATCCCAGAGGAGCCTCACTCACTCTCCCCAAATCTGACCATTTTTCACATACAAGTGCTCTCTTCACCCAGAAGCAGGAGCTCACCTGACCCGCTCCATCTCACTGGCCGTTTTCACCACTGCAAAAGGCTCCCGACGACTCCAGTCCCAGAAATGTATCTCATTGGCAGTGGCAATCAGCAAGAGCTGAGCCGTAGGATGAAAAGCAAGCGATGCAATGGCATTGTTGCTATCTGTGAACCAGCTTTCGCTTCCACCCTGGTGAGGAGTCAAGAACCACAAGTAGTTTATCACAAAGTTTGCTATCATTAAGTTTCCATGTACTTGCCATGCCTCCCAGCCAGCTAGAGCATTGCTGCGCTGTGCGGCGCTGTCTTGGCAGCAACAGCTGTTCCCACACAAGGCCATGTGCCAGGTCTAAAATGTAACACTACTTGTAACAATGACCACAGATGTATTTTTGTAGGTAAGTGTGTCTCAAGCAGGCCCAAAAATGCTTAACTTGAAGAAAAAAACAGATAAGCCCACGGGCTTTGTCTCTGCCATTTACCAAACCACATAGAGCAGCAGCTTCTCTAATGAACAATTCAAATATGTTCAGTGAAGTAACAAACAGCATGTCACTCACAAAAGCTAAACAGGCACTTTGCACAAAGTTCTCCAGCGTTACCTGTGCCACTGCAATCAATGAAACAAGCACTGTTAAAAAGCATGACCTACCTGGCAGAACTGAATGAAGAACCTGTCACCTCCTCTCTAGAGAGAAGAGGATGGCTACAGTCTGTCCTGTGCTTTTAGACACAGGTCCCAGAAAATCTCCGTAACAGCTCTCTTACCAGGTAACATTTAGAAAACAAAGTCGGCCAAAAAACAGTCATCACCCACCAAATATCAAAAGAACGTATGTTTCAGGAAAGACTTACATGTAAATCCCAAATTCTAACCTCCCCATCTAGGCATCCTGAAGCAATGAGGCCTGGGATAGTGGGATGGAAGGTGACACACCAGGGAGTGCGGCGATGTCCAACCAAGGAATGAACACACTTGCCCGTTTTCACCTCTGTGATGTAGATGTTGTGGTTCACATGTGTGGAAGCCATTAGGGTCCTGGGAATGCAGAAGGTATGACAAACATTAGCATGAGAACAATACAGCAAAATTAGACTATGGTTAGCTTCATCTCAAGAGGGTCTGTTCACACCTAACCCAGCAGCTCTCCCACACAGAGCTCAAAGGGCAAGAGGCTACTGTTTCACCAATGGTCACAAAGCTTTTTGTAGCCAGATTTCAGGGTCCATGCAAACATGAGCTCATCTGAATCTGCAAGCACAAACTTGACCTTGAACGTCAGAGTGAACATGCAGCTCAGAAGGCACTCCTGAGTGACAACCTGGGGCAAATAAATATTCCCAATTCTCCACACTGTCTCAACCACTGGCAAATCAAGTCATACTATCAGAGATCCCACCTCCATTTCTGCTTCCGATATACACATCATTCTGCTCTGTTCTTTATTCCTAGATATCCCAGTGAATGTGTCACATCATTTGGGCATGTTGTATTAAAACATCCTTTACTCCCTTTAGTTTCTTATGAAATCCCACGGTGTCTGCACAGATCCTTTTTCCTCAGAACTTTGTATCACCTGGGTACCTCAGAAATTAAACACCAGCTACGCTGGAAGCTGTGAGATTAGGATGGTGCACACGTTCCATCCGTGCGTGTCAGGAACCAGAAGTTTCATTTGGCTGCTCAGCACTGGACAACTCAATGGGCACAAGCCTCCATCACCTTTGTAAGTGTAGGGAGACTGCTGAAACAGGGAACGAACTAGGAGTTAATTACCTGTCTGGACTAAACGCCAGCAAGAAGGTGGAGCGTGGACTGTCTGGTAACTCAACTTTCTGAAAAAGCCAACAAAGCAGGAAGTGTTGCAAGAGTCATATGATCATACTTTAACTGTAAGCCACACAGACAACATGGGGAACCCGCTGCAGGAACATATCTAGTATCACATGGCTGCAGGAACTGAACAGAGCCAGAGAGCATATCAAGTGTAACACATCAAAGGTATAATCACAAGACAATTTATTGCAAATCCCTGCCTCCCTTCCCCCACCCCAAGATCAAGCTATGCAGCTCTATCCCACAACTTTACCTTGCCCTCCCATTTCATCCATCGAGTTTTATCCTCCACCAGCTCCTGCAGAAGCCGCTGAGCACCCAAGGCCTGGGTACCCCGCTCCCTACCCCACAGGATGCGGACAGCATTCTTCTCTGGGACAACCTTCATGGCTCTCAGCTGCCAACACCACGCCTGCTACTGAGAGGAGACACCAGCAGGCTCCAGATGACAACCACCACCAAGCTACAAACAAGCTATCCACATTTCAGTTGTTTATCTTCATGGAAACCTAAAAAGATAAGAGATTGGTAAGGAAGGCAGCTTTTACTTTGATCACTCAGATGAAGTAAAAGCTTTAAATCCCAAAAATGCTAGATTTGAGAGACAAATCTTTCTTCTTACGCAGCCTTTGCTGCCTGCTTCCATTATCAATGCCCCACTTGGATATTTCTGCAGCCAAAAATTACTTTGAATGCATCCAGCTCTTCCTTTGTACATGTGCCCTAGGCACACTACACATATTGAGAATTAAAAATTGGCCCTCAAATTCTTTCCTTCCCCTTGATCTCTTGCTCTATACAATCAAGGAAAAAAGATTTATGAACATACAGTCTTTACACCTTGAAGATTAGGTCCTGTCTGGGAAGGGTGTCAGAAAGCTAGAGGAACAGTATTACCAAATTGACAATATGACAGAGGAATCTCCCAGGAACTACTCCAATTTCAGTGACAGGTCAAACTGTAAAGGTCAAACGATTGATAGACCTCAAATCCAAATTATTTCCAACTCCATAAGCAGCTTACAAACTATGAAAACAATGATGTATGGGACAGCTCCACCAAGATTATTCCATTGTCTGCACATCATCTTTCAATCTGCATTGCTCTTAGAACAGCAGTTGACCCAAGTAATGCACAGTGGCAAAGAATAATCTTTTTGGACCACTTTGAGCTGCAAAGGAAAGCTTTAATACACACTGTCTGTAAAAAAGCTAAATAAATATAATAAATAAATAACACAGTGACTAATAGCCACCAAGTCACACAGGTTTTCAGTGGTCATACACTGGAGTTTGCCAGAAAAAGCTCTCCAGAAGAGTTTCTTAGAACAGATAAACCAATAAACTCTGCTGCAATGCTATTACCTTCTGTTCCCAGCAGAGTGTGCATACTACTCTGCCATCTCTTGATAACATGAGGATCTAAAGACAAATCCTACTCATCTCATGTTACATGGAACAAAACCATCAATATTCAATAGAGAAAGAAATAGTGATTTAGAAAAGCAAAAAAACAAAACACATAAAGAAGAAAAAAGATTCATGTGCACAAGAGACAAATTGTTAAATGACTGAACTCAGAATGGTCATTAGCAATATTTTCTTTCCTCCCACTCTCCCTAAAAAAAACTCTCCTGAACAGATGATTTAAGACAGCTGCAGCTTATAGGGAGGAGATGTCTAAAGAGATAAGCCAGAAAAATGAGTCCTAAAAAAGCACACCAGTTTTTATTTGTAGAAGTAAAATAAAGAGTACTGAAATAATTAACAAGTAAAGGCATCCATCTTCCTAGAAAAATAAATTCTCCACAGTGAAAGTTAGCTAGCTGGAAATTCCCTGATGCTTGATGTGAACAGCATGGGAATCATGTACTTTAGAGAGGCTGAACTCCATGGTGTACAACAAAAGCCTTCTTTTGAGAATTTGTGAAAGTTAGCCAAACATTAGGTAGGAATTATTCTACAAAATAAAAGTCTTACTGGAAAGCAACACAAAAACTAAAGATATCATGCTGCAGGAGAATTCTTAAAAAAGCCCAGATCCAAAAACGCTAGAAGGATAACTGGAATAGATACATCCCAAAACACAATACAATACAGGAATCCCAAAACTAAAAATCTTCTTTAGCTAAATGCTAATAAATCCTGATCCAGATTCTGCAAACATCCCCCAGGCACCCATGTTCAGAAATGACTAGATTCAGATGGTAAACAGAATGGACGAGAAGCACAGCTCAGAACAACACAGGGAACAAAAAAATCTACTTTACAGGAGAAAACTCTACATCTAGTTGAACTCTTAATCTAGTGGAATTAAGAAAACAGTAGCTGAATATTCTATATGGGTATATTCAAGGAATTCGGACTACAACAACCCAAGAATAAACACATAAACAGGACACCAATGGAAGACCGGTCCTGCAGCTGGAATAAGCTGGAAGTTCAAAAAGATGTAAATTTTAGAATAGCCTTTCAATAGCTGTGAAGGATAAATCTCACAACTAATTTGAGATCATGGTCATTTACAAGCAGGATAACAATCACTCACGAGAAAAAAACAGCTCTGACAACCTAGCCACATTTCAGTCCTAATGTTCCCTAAAGTACAATAGCAACAAGGAAATCAAGAAGTTTAACAAATGACTTTAAGTTTATTTATGCCATGGAAAGTTTACATATTGTAAAATAAACGGGGAGATAACTTCTACAACTGCAGTCAGTGAAATTCTAGTATTCACCTTACTGAAGGACCAAGTCATCTCCACTATATAAAACCAAGTACATACCTTAAGACAGCTTATCTCAGTCTCTGCATGTGTGTCCTAATTTATTCAATTAATCTGGCTATAACAAACACCTCATATGTGAGCCTGTTTGAACTTCAAGTTTTTTCCCTCAGGGACTGTACCTCAATTTTTCACCTTCTTCTTACTCATGTCTTTATCCCATTTTAAAAGTAAACAAATGAACACCCAGGACTCTAAAGCCTTCACAGCATCCTGCTAACCAGCTCAACATTTTTAAGAGCTAGGATCTCTTCAGAAAACAGTGGATGTATCCTTCTTGAGTGAAGCTGAGATTCCAGTGTTACCTCAGGTCCCTTCGGGGGCCAACCTTTATCCTTTGTCTGAATTAGACTGATCACAGTGACTGTGCCACTAGCAGGTGACTCATTCAGCAACACTTCAGACAGGCAAAAAACCTCAGAACCTTCAAATGAAGAAACAGATGAAGTGTAGCACTGACATGCAGTGAACACTGGCATTATCTTTGCTCATTTTAGCAGGAAGCCTTTAACCTTTCTATTGGAACATGTGTTCAGCTTCAGTTTGTTTTGGTGTGGGTTTTTTCATTTTTTTTCTTTTTTTCTTTACGATTTTGGTTTGTACAGGGATTTTTGAGGGTGTTAAAGGATCCAATCTTTTCTCTAACCTAGTAAAGATACCAACCAACTCCAAACATTTTGCTCAAATATAAGCTGAACAATGACAGCATACTATTAAATAAGATTAGCAGATAAACCACTGAAGTACCAACCATATTTACAGCCACTCATCAGCCATCTAACTAACGAAGTTTAAATTAAATGCAGAGGGTTTGAAAATACTTCTTGGGACTCAGCATAAATAAAACTTGCAGCTCACTGGATCAAACCTGTTCAGACAAGTGGTGGACTGATCCAGTAGCAGTGTCTATTACAAACACCCACAACTATCACAACTGATAAACAGCTGACCACCTAAAGAGGGATTGGGATTGTTCTGTTTTCTTCTTCTTGTTGAGTTTGTTTTATTTACTTGTTTTTGAGGGAAAGAAGGGAGATTTGAATGGTTGGTTTAAACAGTGTGACCAAAAGTGTCCAACAACTGCAAGATTAGCTGATGCCCTGAATGTGATCCAGAGCACCACAAAAAATTCTGAAAATAGAGTCAAGAAATTTTTCTATAATTGGCAGCTTTTTTTCCTTAAGTGTTTTCTCCCTTCAGGGCATTTCAGGACAACATGCTGGGCTGTTTACAGTTTTGGAAAGAGCATTACACAGCTCAAACCCAAGCCTTTTACTTGCGCTGTACCAGCTGTCCTCAAAGAAGCCTGAAGAATTCCCAGTACTGGAGGCAGGTTCACTTGTAATTGTTGCAAATTGCTGATACCTCATGGTGGTACACGACCCCTGAAAACACTGACAAAAAGGTAGGGCGAGAAGAGGAATAAAAAGCAGCACATTCAATTTGCCATATAAAAAGGAAGTCAAGATATTTTATGCATTATGCAATGGCTCACCATTCCAGTTCAAAACTTCAGCACTTCACAAAGATGATGGTCCCATCTCTTAACGTGCCCCCTCCCCATCTTTGTTGCTATTAATTTTGTGGAGATTCTGGTACCAACACACTGGGAGCACAGCTGGCTTTGATACAAAAATGAATATTGCATACTACCTTGATGTTATTCCTTTCTTCATGAGGGAAAAACATTATTTCATGTGGCCTTCAGCTCTCAGACTAGTCTATTACCACTGCAAAGAACTTTGTGGTTGTGTGCTGAGCCCAACACTAAAAGCCTTTCCTAATGCATGTGCAGACAATCAGTGTAAGCAGCTTCATCAGTGTTTATAAAGGAAAAAAGAAAAGCTGCAATCAGTAAATTATATTTACAATGGGAGAACTGTCCTGAAGATACAAATGTCCAAATAATTTCAGACAATTTTGCTGCCCAAAGAGATCTCATGTGACTGATGAAGAAAGAGGCAATATGAAGTGAAATATTAAAGCTGTCACTGACTTTGCAATCTGGGTTCCACAGAGAGAATGCATTTATAAGATTCTCTGTAAGAGACCAGAGGAAAAAATCCACATGCCAGTACTTTTGGGCTCCAAGTCCCTTTGTTAAGTTTTAAGACCTCCAGAACATACTGACTGTAAAACTGCCATGATCCACACAGAGCTGATGGGCCAGGGCTCTATGCTTGGTATTAAAAGAACATGCATAAGAAAAAAATGGACTCAAAACACAACAAAAACAAAACTGTGGTGAACAATGAGGCATGTCACTGTCACGCAAAACCACAAGAAAACTTGTCTCTAGAAAAGAAGATGAAACAGGTTATTACACTCAGCTCCCCCAGCTCTGGCCAGGGGCCTACCTATCTTGTAAGCCAGAGTTATTTCTCTTTTCAAAATGTCTGTTTTTAAGCAGTGTGTTAAGTACTAACAATGTCCCTGCAGTTATTCCAAATTAAAGTGCAGCATCTCAGGCTTTAACACCAGCAACATACTAAAAATTTCAAGAGAACTGTTAAGTGCAATTAATCAATGTCAGTAATTTAAGTTTCATTTAATAAATATTAGCAATAATTTAGCATTCCCACTACTGCACGTGCAGGTGGGTTCTCCAAGAGTAATCAGATCATCAGACAGGCATGAAAACAGTGTCTGCAGCACTACAGCCCAAATGCTTTATCTTTGCTGACAGTGATCCTACTGAAGGCTGCAGTCACAAGACAGTCTATTTCCTCTAAAGATTTTCTACAAGTCTGTTTCCCTCCTATTTTACACAGCTTAATTTTGAAGCAAACTGCCTTACCAAGACCCCTTATGCTTTTCAGAAGTTCAAAAGAGCAAAAAGTGCCCAATGAAAAAAGCCAAAGATCATCTTGCCAACCACACAGCCCCTCCTTTTGCACTTCATTGATAAAACAGTAAAATCTGGTTCTGACACACAGACAGATCTCCAAGAACAAACCAGATGCCTAGAACATAATCTGGAATATATACAGGCAATCACACAGATCCAGGGACCTTCTAGTTCCCTTCCTTGTTTACAATCTGTGTTTCCCTCCCTTCTGCAATATGGAGATTTTGAGGTCATCATTTTCCTAAATTGCACAAAACAATACCACATAAGAAGCTCAAGAAGCACTACACCAGATAGAAGATTGACTTATACTTGCAGTTTCATTAAAAATACTGATTCAATCCATATCAAACATCATGCCATTAACATGTCACTAATTTTTTTGTGCCTCTACCTGGAAAACTGAGCAAAATTTAAAAACAAGCTTATGTACAAACAAAACTAAAAAGCTGATTTGCCCTTGTTGCACAGCATCAACTCAGCTTAACAAACAAGACAACTCAAGGAGCCCTAGTTTGGTAAGTCAGTCCTGGTTTGCCAGTACCACTGGCCTTTGAACAATGCTGTAACAACAACAGAATCAGTAAAATATAGGTGACATGATTCACATCCCAGATAGTGGCACAGGTCAAAACATAAGTATTGGAAGAACTGGGCTATGTTCATTCTTAAATGACAAGACCATATGAATTTTTGGCAATGTACCTGCTTAGCTATATATGTTTAAATTTACTTCAAACAACATGATTTGTCTTCCCTTAACTCCACTTGTGGTAGTTCCAGATGAGCCTTGAGACTGTCTGTAGAGGTCTTAGCTCTTCTTGTGTTAGAAACAAACAAACAAACAAAAAAACAAACAGAAAAAAAAACCCCAAACACCAGAAAACATTTTGCGTAGAGCAAATTTCAAAATACCTTGCAGTAGTATCTAAATGAACAAAAAATTGAAAATAAAGCTACATTGGACTAGAATCTTTAAACAAGGCTAACCCACAAACAAAAACAGTCTGCAGATGGATAACAACTATCTTAAGCATGATTAATCAAAACAATGAAAAAAGCAAAACTACAACCCATTATTTTGTTCTATTTCTATGTGTCCTTGATTATGCTTTAAAAAAAAAAAGCTGCTTAATTTAAGAATTTAATTAGAACAAGAGTCAGTCTTCAACTAAGTGCCCCTAAACATGTAGAATAAAAAACACTTAGGAGAAGTGAAAGAAAGTTTATGATGCAACTATCCAACAGAATCCAAAATTAATACCATGAGGGCACTTCCATTATATGGTCCTGGTTTTGCTCTTCCAAGTTTTTAAATACTCCCCAAAGTATTATACTGTAAGCTGAAGTTTTTCCTTGATTAAAGCCAGAGAGAGATGGAAAGTAATTCAAAAGCAGTTTCTGTAGATGCAGTAGACACGCTGCTCTAAATTGCACTCACTGCAATAAGTGTTTACACATAAAACAGGAATCCTAAAGAAAAATAACTTGTCTTAGTCCTTCATGATTGAAAAATTCACATCTCAAGGCTGTGTTTTAAACTGCAGCTATGAACAGCTCAGGAAATTCAATTACATTACAAAGATGTCAATAGCACTTTGTCATTTCAAGATCCTGTATGACTGCAACAAGGGGCTAATTGCCATTAGGATCTTAATTTGTCTTCCCAGTCTGGATTAAATGAGCTAAATACACATAAAATAACTTTTCAGTCAAAAGCAGTACATTAAAATGCTGGCTATTTACAGCAAAGTGATGAAGACATGGAAGAGAAACTTGTAGATATCAACTCCTAAAGGTCAGAAAATGACTGGTAAGTATAAAAAAGGAAGTAGTAATAATAAATGTAAGTGATCACCCATGTCTAGAGTCTGACAGTTTCATTTACCAATGAGAATATGGAGCACTTTCATAACTATTATTACAACTTCCACATAAACTTAATGAATTCTTGAGAAGAGAGCTATTAGTTTCAATCCAGAAGATAGGAGAGAATAAATATATTTCACAAGGCTCTAAGGTAAGTCAAACGGAGACCTGGAAGATTAAGAGTTGATTTCCACAATTCCGTACTCAAACCATAGCATCCTTTGTTAATCCTATACACAGCAGCAAATGAAGGACAGAGAGAAGAGAGAGCCAGAGCAATACAGAGACAGTCACACAGAATTCAGATTAACCCCTTAAAAAACTATTCTCATTTAGACAGGCAAAGGAATTTTCAATTCAAAATCCCATTATTTACATTACTAGTCAGATCAAGGTTCCTCAGGCTCAAGGGCCACAGCCAAGTGCCCCCAAGTGACATCACACATGCCACAGTAATGTGGGAGTGCCAACACTACAGAGCAGCAGAAGCAGCATCACATACCCCCAAGGTGAAGACAAAGTGTTTTATGCATTCAAGGCTGCACTTAAGGCACATGCCTTATCCAAGTAAAAAAGAAAAAGCAACTGGAAGCAAGAACATGTTTTGGAAAATACAGGTTATATGATTTCTTGCTCACATGGACATACAGTAACAAGACAAAAAGCAAAAAATGATCCACACAGAAGCTGAAGTCTTCGCACAAAGATGTATCAGAATTACAGAAGAGGTGGGAGACAACGAAGATTTAGAGTCTGAACAAAGAAACACAGCTAATTCTTGACACCATTGCCCTTCTTGGCCTTAGTCTGTGGGAGAAATATAAAGGGAGGGGAAAACAAGTCCAAAACATGAGTCAGAGATTCTTCTCAGCAATTCTGCGCTGCTCAAGGTGGAGAATTAGTAACACGTAGCAGGAAGAAGGAAGCAGGAATCACTGTGCAAGGACAGCCCCAAACACCTCACTGAGGACGTGTGAAGTGGAGCTGTTCGAGCACAGGATTAAGGTGATGCTCTCCACACTCAAGCCTAACCCCTCATCACCCCATCCAACAAAGAGCTTACAAAAACTGGAGACAACAAACCCCTACTAGACAACAATCCCAGTCAGAACTCCTAACAACCAACTAAGTCCTGAGATGCAGACAAGGACTGCTTCATCTTGTAGAGGAAAGCAGGTCTCCTCTTGTTTCAAGCAACCCAGTCAATGGATCTTTCATGAGGCTACTACTATACCCTGTAATAACCTTCCAGTAAAATATTTCCAATATTAACCCTCTTCCACTGCATATCACACTGTCATTCACTTTTGTAAACCAAAACTCTTCTGTCCTTATCTTACTAATATTTTGTTTCTCTCACCCTCATGCCAGGACAGTACTGGGTTACTGACACAAAACACACAAGGTAACTATTACCATGCACTGTGCCCTTTCTCAGCTCCCCAGAAACTCAGCAGGGGGACAAAAAGCACCTTAGTGCTGTTGGCATTAGTAGTAAGTATTCACATCAACAATAACTCTGCAAGACCCACGAGTTCAGTTGCTAACCATGGCATAAAATACACTACAGTTTCTTTCCAGAAGTTTCTTAAAAAATAATTATTCAAATGCCAAACTTCTGGCAGAGGGAGAGCAGCAGACTGGATCATTGCTTGCCTTCTTTAGAACTGGTTGTTACAGCTGCATAAAAGCTAGAAGTTCTACTCAGAAAATGGAAAAGTAGGAAACAACCAAACAAGAATCTAGAGGGTCAGTTATGACTCAGAAAAGGGCAAAAGAAAGAAAACCAAGAAGAAGCTGTCAGCAAAGTAAACATTCGGCAGAAACTGCCCAGCAACTCAATCTGAAAAGGCATGTCCAGACATTTGGATCCAAATACATTCTTCATTCCAAGTATTAGGAAAAATATAAATGCCAGTGGATGGCCCTACTCATTAAGAACCACACTGCCACAAATAACACACTTACTTGTGACCATCAAAATAGAAATGGACCAAATTCTTTTTAAAAAATTACCCAGAGAAGCATCAATTGTGGACTCCGGAACCGGCACGCAAGCTACACTGAAGAGCCATGAGTTTTAGGAAATGCATTACAGCAGCCCTTCAGAACACAAGAAAGGAATTTAGCAGAGAATTTCAGGTCCTGTTGGCTGCATCACCCATAAGGCATTCAAATCTGCATGGATTTAACCCCATTCTGCATTCTGAAAACTGACCCGACAACAAACTTAACAGGCCAGTAATGGACTGGCAATAAGTGCACATTACCAGCAGGTCATTCTTAGGTCCCTTTTTAACATCCCCATTAGCAATTTGAAAGAGGATGGGAGTGGCAAAGGCAAAGAAGCCAGATGACATTTGCAGAGGACACCGAGCTGGGTGGAGCAGTAAACAAAGACAAATATAGAAAAACACACTGGGTTTTTAAATAAAGACCAAAGAACACTTCATGCAGAGAAAAAAACGGAGCAGCACTGAGCACTGACCATATTTACACAGACTTCACATTCTGAAGTCTGATCAGCTCTTCAGGAACTGATCTTTCTGAAGACAGGCTTGCCTCTAGATAACAATTCTTGAATCAGTGTTGCCACAGAACAACACTCGAAAGTGTGCAGTGAGAAAAGCTACTCGTAACCATCTACAGAGTCTCTTGAAACGCTGAAGTAGTGCAGGAAAAATTGCTTTCCAAAGGCAGCTGAACGCATGGTACTGACAGGAACCACAAGTAATCCAAAAAACGCTACACGAACACTACAGAAATATATGTGTTGTCAGGAAAAATGTGGTAGAAGACAACAAAAAACGTTCCCAGAGCTGACGAATTAGCTGGGTTCGTTTCCTCACAAGACAAGACGTAAGGAGAGGCACACCTGAATACATTTTATGCCAAGCACTACTTTCACAAGCAAGTG
Organism: Aegithalos caudatus; assembly: GCA_013389925.1. Lineage (NCBI taxonomy): Eukaryota > Metazoa > Chordata > Aves > Passeriformes > Aegithalidae > Aegithalos > Aegithalos caudatus. The sequence goes on from WEIU01010306.1 coordinate 307,365, forward strand.
TTCTGCAACATACTTGAACAACAGGAGAGATAGAGCAGACAACACTTGCTGCACATTTTGTTTGGGTAAGGCCGGAAAACAATAACAACAAGAATAAAAACCATTTTGTCAAAGGAACAGCCCCAGAAGACAACCGGACCGAACCCGGACCACGGGCCCCCGGACGGTGCCGTGGGGGCAGCAGGAGGGGCGGGGGCGACAGACAGGAAAGCGCCAGACACCCAAGCCGGGACAGAAAATCCGGTTTGAGGCACGCTCGGGAGGGCGGCAGCGGGGCACGGGCCGCTCTCCCCGGGGGCTCCGCTCCCCGCCGGCTGGCGGGAGGCAG
>WEIU01010306.1:313401-364902 GCA_013389925.1 Aegithalos caudatus
CTGCCGGCCCCGCGCAGGTACCGCGGGCCCCGCAGGGCAGGGCTGCGAGCTCCGCCAGCCTGCGGGAGGCCCTTCCAGGGGAGGGGTCGCTACGCGCGCCTTAGGACTTTGGCTACGGCTTCATGTCTCCGTTTTTACTTTGCTTCGCTGCTCGCGGGGGTCGGTTGCGATTTCCTAACGACTGGTGGCTGTCAGGGGAGCCTGGGAAAGACGTGGCCCGCTGTAATCTCAGCGAGTGGTCGTTTAAAATCAAAATGTTTCAGAGCCTGTTGGAAATAGTAGAATGTGAGACCCCACGCTCCATTGTATACTCTTCCTGTAACATGCGAGCTTGTAGTATGCTGGGAAAGAGCAGAGGTTTACAGGTAGTCGTATCTTTTTTTCCTGTTGGGGGTGTGGCTCTTAGGGCACAGAGTCATTCCCGTGGATTCGGTGGGAGCAGAGACGCCTTCCATGTCAGTGAACAGGTAGAAAAGGGACTCTTTGGACTAAGCCTACAAACGACCTACTTACAAATCCGAAAAGCCGTGTGACTAGGCACATACCAAGGGGGAAAAACATGGCAAATTACTGCCTTAGCTGAAAATTAGTTGGCTGTCCAAATAAAGTTTAGAGCATCTCCAAATTATTGCAGGAGTGGCCTGACCTGGAGGACCCTTCCTTCTTGTGGCAAGAAATAAGTCTTTCGGATGAGCCAGGCTGTCTGTAGATGTCCAGAAGGATCATACAGGATCACTTTATTTTGCTTAAATGGTATTGTATAATTTTAACATTTCTCAACATGTGTTCATACAATACTTGAGAGGTGGTGATTGTGTTGGTGGTTATAGTACAGGGTATGTACAAGCAGATTCTGGTTTAGTCTGTATACTTTGGCTTGACAAACAAATTGAGAGGATGGACCTTTGAACTGATACCATTTTTAGACCTTAGGGAAGTACAGAATGTAACTGCTGGTCAACAGGAATTACTTCATTTTGTTTCTAAGTCAGTGGAGCTGGCAGTGATGGCTTTAGTAAGGTGTTTACTAAGCTGCAGTCATTTATTGGTTATAAAGTGAATCTGTTTCCTGATCAGGAGGAAAAGTTACCTCTTTGTCAGTCAAAACCTGAGCATATAATGAACTACAGAGCCTTTGATTACATCAGAGTGTTTATATTATGTGAAACAGTTTTTCTGCTAGAATTTAATCATCTCTTTTAAAAAATCCATAAACTTTAAAGAATGAGAGTGTCACACCTTAGAACTGTCTGCTATTTCTCCCTAGGTTTCTGACTAATCTACTAAAAAGGCAAAATGGAGATTAAGTAATTGTAGGATACCGGAGTTTGACTTGTAGGCCCAGTCTTGAAACAGAGCACTATATTTATGAAGATCTTTTTATAGTTGCTTATTAGTGTGCTCAGAATACCTGCTGCAGTGAAGCTTCTTGTTCATTGAAGGGAGGATGTGTTCCAGGCACGCTTAAAAGCTTCAAAAACTTTCTTGTGCTTCTTGTTTAACTGCATGATTCAACTAGACTTTTATGAGCTTCTAATAGGACATTTTTGGAGATGGGATTTGGGTCCTGTATTAATAAAGAAATTCTGGAAGAATGGTATGGACAAGGAGCAATGGGGGGGCACAGTCAGGTAACTGAGAAGAAACATCTGGGATGAGAGCTGTCCACATGGCCCTCTCCTTACAGCTACACCCACTCTGGTTTCTTCCATCTTGTCTTTTCAATTTCACTTCTGCATAAGAACCATGAGTAATTATTTTGCACTGATGAATGTCTGGTTGAAAGGAAAGCAAGATAACTTTAAGTTGTAGCAGACATGGCTCAGAGAGAAATACAGGATATGGTAGAAGCAGCCTATATATGCTTTCCCCAGGAGCAATAATAATGCCTGGTATATGTCAGGTGTTCTGCTCCTTTCCTGTTTGTGGGGGTGTCAGGCAGATGTACTCGCTCAATTCCCATGTATGGAACACGCAGTGCAGTGCCGGGGATCCCAGGTGTTCCCCTTCCCTGGCATGTGCCAGGTTACAGGCGTGTGTGCCGGGTTACAGGTGTGTGTGTGCCAGGTTACAGGTGTGTGTGTGTGCCAGGTTACAGGTGTGTGTGTGCCAGGTTACAGGTGTGTGTGTGTGCCCGGTTACAGGTGTGTGTGTGCCAGGTTACTGGCATGTGTGTGCCGGGTTACAGGTGTGTGTGTGCCAGGTTACAGGTGTGTGTGTGTGCCAGGTTACAGGTGTGTATGTGTGCCAGGTTACAGGTGTGTGTGTGTGCCAGGTTACAGGTGTGTGTGTGCCGGGTTACAGGTGTGTGTGTGTGCTGGGTTACAGGTGTGTGTGTGCTGGGTTACAGGTGTGTGTGTGTGCCGGGTTACAGGTATGTGCCAGCAGCGGCACTGGGAGCACGGAGCACGGCGTGCCAGTCGCTGCAGTTCTCTGAGCTCTGCCGAGGCATTAAGGGGAATGATCTTGCAGTTCCTTGCATCATGCAAACAGCGCCCTCACCTTATGCTGATGTGTCCTTGTCTTGTGAGAAGGAGGGTATAAATAGCAGTAGAGCGTTAAACTGTTGGATAAAATCTGCCTGAACCTTGAGAAGGAATAAGGATTTAGTCGAGAGCCACATATGGCGGTTCTCCTTTGAACATCCCGTTTCTGATGTTTCTGTTCACAGTAAAGTTAAGACAGAAGCAATAGTATAAAAATGAGTATTGCAGGAAGAGGGAGACAAAGCAAAAAGCCATATGGACAAGATGCTTGTTGTATCCTGTGCTGGCCAATATATCAGTGTATTTAAGGGATTACCTGGTTGAGTGGAAATCAGTCATCTGTATTTTTCTAACCTAGACCAAAGGTTATTTCCTTCTAGCCTGCATTCAGTGTAGAAACAGTGTTTTTCTTGAGTTAAGCATAAGCCTGTGCAGTAGCACTTAACAAGGAGATGTGCTGGCATTGCAACCTACAGGACATGAGAAGTTGATTGAGTTTGGTGGAACCAAGTTTAAAGAATTTCCTTCCTATTCAGGTCAGCTGTGGCAGCTAACCTGAGAGTACCAAAGAACTTTTGTAAATAGAAAGTTTGCTGTAATTCTAGCTCTGTCTTAACTCTTACCAAGACTGATTCTAAAGTTGAACACTCTTCTAAGCCTTAGAACATCTCAGACAATCACCAGAGGCCCTCCTACATGAGAGGCCTTGGACATTTCAGGAGCTGAGTTCCAAAGTCCCAGACTCCCCATGAAATTACTTATTCCTTTCCAGGAAATCTTGCCTGATACTTTCTGCCCTGCATTGGGTCAACTGTTGCTGGCATTTGGCGCTTAGGAGGTAACAGTATGAATCTCCATTCATGAATGCTACAGGTAGCTTCAGGTCTTCCAGGAAGAATCCTGATTCTGCTGCATGAGGATCTCATTTTTGAACCCTCTGGCATAATGTTTCTCTCCTTTAGAGATATTTAGGTCATTACAACTAATTCCTGTACTGCACATAGAGCCGTGCTGATGACCATCTTTGTTTCCTTTCCTAACAGACCAGTGAGCCTAGCACTTTTTATATTAGTTCCCAAGCATATGGAAGTAGTTGATATCAGAACTTCTTTCCAGCCTCAAAAGGCAAATGTGGGTGCTTTATTTGACAGTTCTCCCACAATATCAGGATATATACTTCCTTGCATATTTCTGCAGAGGTCACGTATCACTTTTCACATTAAAAGCCAGAATGAAATTTTTTTTTAGTATTTAAATGTCAGCATTCTCTTCGCTGAGAAAAACATTTTTTAATGCAGTATTTTATTGCCTATATCAGCCAGGTTTGGCAAAGATTTCAGATCTTCTCAACCCTTACAGTGTTTACTTAATTAAGTCAGTAATAACAGGATGTTCTGCCTGGGTTTTTGTTTGTTTGTTTGTTTGTTTGGGAGGGTTGTGGGTTTTTTTGTAGTGGTACATGTCTGTAATAAAGCGTTATTTTTAAAAATTTTGAGTGCTGCATCAAGCACTTTAAATGCTGACTTCCTTTTGCACCCCCCACAGTGGAAAGGGTCTGTAATCTGTCTAGTGGATTTAACCACAGGGAAAGAAGGCATAACAGTTTCAATAAGGAGGTTAAAATATCCAAAGGATAATTTGATAATGCATCTGATGTTGAATCACTTGTGTTGTTCTCAATTTAAATTACAATTTGTAATGAGAACACTACAGCTTAAGGAGATGTGGTATGAGTGTAGCCTAGGAACTTTCAACCACATGTCCAGCTTTCTTTTTATAGAGTCATTCAGAAAGCAGCACTGTTCTCTATAAAACGCTCTGTAAATTGCAGTACTCTTATCTGGCAGCCCTTTGTGATGGATGCTCCTAAAGCATTAGGCCTTTACTGTCATGAAGTGCAATCTTTTAAACAGAAGCACTGCATGTGCGTGGCCATTAAGGATCCTGTATTTTGTGTGTGAACAGGGTTAGTGGCCCTTTTGCCCTGCAAGCTTTAATTTGCATAAACAGCATACCTTGCTGTGAGTTCAGTCTTTGCTTAACACTGAACACTGAGTAACACCGTGCACAGCAGCTGCTCGTGCTCCCTGCCCTCAGCTGGCTGGCATTCCTGTGAGGAGCAACATGTTCCATAAATACGGGATGCTAGACAAGCTGCTTCAGGCTGATTAGCTGGCTCAAAACTGCAACAGGGGCTAAGAGTGAGTTAATGCTTTGAAGGCTTACAAGCAAAAACTACAATGAATGCTGCTAATTAAGGCCTTCCTCCCCAATGGTCTCCATGTGATTATTAACTTACATGTGAAGAAACTGAGAGACAGAAGAATTGTGATTTATCCCGGGCCATGTGACATGATGGTGGCAGAAATAGGATTTGTGCCTTGCCCTGCCCTGCTTCAGACGCTGTGCAAGTTCGTTGTGTTCCTAGAAACAATTGTATTTTGAAAAACAAGGCAGTGTCAGTGTGAAAGCCAAGTACTTATTATCAGAGCTTTCAAGGGAAGTGAACAGAGGATTTGGGTCTACTTCTTGACAAAAATGTGTCTTTTCAGTTGCTTGTAGGTAAATTTTGTAGCTGTATAGTTTTACTGCAAGTACTATTTGTTGAAAGTGAAGAAGCAGTGTACCCTTTCCAGCAATGGTTTATTACATAGATTTCTGCTGAAATACCACTGAAATACTGTTCTAAGAATTTCAGGCTCAAGAAAACAATTTGGCTTGGTTTTGACCAGTGGTGATAGCTGAAGATACATTATTTTTGAAGCAGAGACCTCCATATCTGATGGTTACCTTGGCATAGAATGCAGCCACTGTGGAGTTGGGGTTTTCCAGGGTTGTTTTTTTTGGGTTTGTTTTTTTTTTTTTTTTGTTATTTGTTATTTGTTTGTTTTGCTTTTTAAATTTAAGCTAGCACAATTGTAGAACTTGTACTGAGTTCTAATTGTGAGTCTTCTTTGTTTTTTTAATTTTTTTGATCTTTGCACTGACCAGATAAACTATCAATGTGCATTTATACCTCACACCCACATCCCAGAGATTTAGCATGCTTGCATTTTGACATAGAAGGTGCTTATCACTTCTTAAGAGGTGGCTTCTAATGGCAAAAATATTTTGAAATCTAAACAGAAAGCTAGAGGAAGACTTCATTCCCATACCTGTGCTATATTTCAGATTGCCATATGCAATGGACACTGATCTCAGTTCCCAGGACAGGAAGGACCTGGACAAGTTCATCAAATTTTTTGCTTTAAAGGTAATTTTTCTCCTTTGGACAAATGCCTCTTCTTCCTTTTTTAAAAAAACCCAAAAAACAAACAATGTGCTTGGTGTGGCTAGAGTAAGATTGAGGTTTGGGTTTGTTGTTTTTTGTTTTGTTTTTGTTTTGTTTTGCTGAAGAATGAAGCAAGAAAAGCTGATGTCAAATTTTGGATATTCCTGAGAGCAACTAGAAAAACATCTTTTCCCCTTTTTTCTAGCCTCAAATCCTCTTCCGTCCTCCAGAAGCATCCTGCTTTAGAATGAGCTGCAGGCACTTCACGCTTCTGTCATCTTTGGGTTTCCAGCAGCATGTCTAACCACCCAGCTATTGGGTAGTTTATTCTGCTGGACCCCACTCTTTCAGCCTATCTAAATTTTTATATTGCATCCAAAAACAGTAATACCAGAATATTCTTTTGAATGATGTTGGTATGTAATTATAAAATTTGGCCTCACTTCATGCATAGGTGCAAGTAGATAATCTGACAATGGCTTTGGTTTAAATGTACAGATCCATTTGGCTTTAGTTGTCCAGGCTTGGAGAATTTATGTAAATTTCTCTGAATTTTCTATTGAGAACTGCAAATCTTGATTGCAAAATTGACTTAGCCTCTTAATGTTGTTACAGAGAAAAATGTTACATTTTAGGTCAGCAGAAAATTATGTTCTTTCTGAAATACATTTGTCTGTTAAATGTAATAATTTAAATGGATTAGAACTGAAGATCAGCATAGCAAACTCTACTTCTCTACATCCTGGTCAGCCCTTCCATTTTTTTCACTTGGAGCTTGTGTAGCTCAAGCTCTGAGGGCCTAGCCCAAAACATTACTATGCATCCTTTTCTTTCTGTTCCAGACAGTACAAGTAATTGTCCAGGCCCGACTTGGAGAGAAAATCTGTACCCGCTCATCATCCTCCCCAACAGGTTCTGACTGGGTAAGGCCATCCTTTTTAAAGCAGCTCCATAACATTGTGTCTGTGTGTGCTGAAGACACCATGTGATTACTACAGTCTTTTGCAGACAATAATAACTATGCATAGAGTAGGTGCTATATTTAGTTATCTTCATTGGTGGTGCAGGGGGGTTCGCTGGTTGTTGTTCACGTGCAACAAATCACTCTGGACTCTTACAGGCTGATGAGGGGTAAGAGAAATGATGCCTGACAGCAACTCCTGCCAGCTAAGGCACATCTCCAAGATCTGCCTGGGGGTGGGGTGATGAGTTCTTATCTGCCAGAAGTTTGCTACTCTGCAAATCAGGACTTTTTAATAATGAGCTTTATTAAAATTGAAAAGTCTCAAGATATTCTGTGGGTGAAGATAAGACTGAAGTGAGGGAAAAGGGGCATTTTTTAATAGCAGGATCAAGAAAAACATTTGAATTAGCAGCCAAGGGAATTTTTTTAAAATATGAAAAGCTTGAACCCAGCTGGGAATTTTGTTTCATAAATATTTCAGTGGACACTGCCCTAGTATGTTATATATGGGTCTATGAGCCTGTCTGAAATGTACCATCAGGCAGTTTTTCAAAGAAATTTAAAAAACGGAATAATCTCTTTGATTTTGCAGTTCAATTTGGCAATCAAAGATATACCAGAGGTTACTCATGAAGCCAAGAAAGCCCTGGCAGGACAGCTGCCTGCTGTTGGACGGTCTATGTGCGTGGAGATTTCTCTCAAAACATCAGAGGTGAGAACTGAGTCAAAACAGATGCCCTTTTTTTTGTTTGTGGGCTTTTTTGCCTGAATCTTCAGTCAGCTACCAGAGCTCCTGCCCTTTAATCCAAGACAACATGAGAATTTCTAGATGTTATTAAGTATGGTGATATGCTAATGAAAAGAAACGTATTGTTCAACAGAGGCAATTCACTGCAAAATTCTGAGGCTAAATACACAAATGACACAGCAGCAAAATCTAAATTTTTAAGAAATTAATTTTAAGAAAATTAAATTCTTTAATTCTTAAATTGAAATTTTCTTAAAAAACCTAATTTTTTAGACCATGAAGAACTTAGGCATTCTGAGAAAGGTATTCCCTCAGGTGATATAATTGTGCAGGGACATTTCCAGTGCACCTTTTTCTATCATTGCATCACAAGAAAGTGGGAGCCAGGAGACAAATCACTGAGAGGTGTGGCCATTGCTGATCACTAATGAGATTTGAAAAGGTCTGTGTTCTGAAATGAGCCTTTGCCATCTTCTCTCTGATCCAGGGGGACTCCATGGAGCTGGAAATTTGGTGTCTAGAAATGAATGAAAAGTAAGTGCATTCTTCACACATTGTTTGTGTTTGCTGTTTTTAGCTGATGAAATGGGAACATGTGGTTAACCCATGGTGATCAATGAGCACATACTGGCTGTGTGGCCAGGGGCACTTCAGGGGGAACTCCTCTCTTTGTCTAGAGCAGCAGTCAAACTGTTTTAACACCAGTGTCAAGAAAATAAATTAGTAATTTAATTCGTTCTTCATTCTTCCATTACAACTTGGAGGCTTCCTCAGATACAAGAATTCATAGTCTCGGTAATGACAATTGTTTTTAATATTGAAAAGATGTGTCTGTTTAGTAGAAGGCTGCATGTCATTTTTCAGCAATTTCTTCTACAGCAGGTGACTAGGTTGACTCAGCTGGCTGGTCAGTACAGGTAGCCACATTGGACTTTTATTTATCATTTTGGCAATAAAATTAAACAACTGGCCCAGACTTTATTTTTATGTAAAATAAAATAAACAAAGGCAACTGCAAACAAAAACAAACAAGAATGCCAAATCCAGGCAACTTAGCTGTGGACAAGACACTAATTTTTTTTTCTTTGTGTTCTCTAGGTGTGACAAAGAAATCAAAGTTTCATACACTGTATACAACAGGCTGTCTCTACTGCTGAAGTCTTTGCTTGCTATAACTAGAGTTACTCCAGCCTACAGACTCTCAAGGAAACAAGGCCATGAATATGTAATACTGTACAGGTAAAGCAGAAATTCCCCACTTGAAATGCAAACAGCAGAGACTCTAGACTTGCACAGTGTAGCTGCAAATGTAATTAAAAGTGGATGAGTAATAATAAAATCAAATTATTTGCCTAGAACTACTATTGATCAGTGACAGACAAAAAAACCTTGTTCTATGTATGACCTTGCAGCCTTCACCTGAGCCATTGAAAGAAAAGCTAAGCACAGGCTGTGAAGTGTTTGCTTACCATGTTAGGAAGAGTAAAAAAAAAATTCTACATGCAATCCCAATAAATTGCTTACTAGCATCCAATTGTTTGGTGTCTGGCCTGTGTTTGACAAATGCCTCTCTACATTGCACATAACTGCAATGTGTACTTTTGCAACATAGATGCAGACTCTCTCCTGTTACTCCATTTTAAAGATGCGTCCTGAACTCCACTTCCTGTAGTTCTTGCAGTTTACTCGTCCAAATACTGGGTTCAACTCTGTTTAGCCTGTGAGTCTGACTGGCTTGTGGATCATAGTTATCATCTAGTTTTTGGCTGTAAGAAAGGCCTTTGACATGTTTGCATAGCTAATTTATATGATATTAAATCTCAGTTATCATTTACACCATTGAAAACTCAAAAAGAAATTCCAACAATTTTCCCATTTTTGCCTCCATTGCTGACTTGGTGTGTACTTAAGAACAGGTCTCTTTACAGCACAGTTAATCTTTTATGTTGTGTGCTGAGCATTAGCTTTTAGACTCAGACTTATCTGTGAAGTTTGTGTCACTTCACATTTTTGCTCTGAACTGTAGACTTAACCACAGAGGCTTAAAAAACTTGAAATTTCTGATTGGACTACCATTTTCTCTTTCACTTTTTTTTTTTTTTTAACCTGTTTTTTTTTTCTGAAGCAGCTATAAAGTTTTTTGAGATGGGAATTCCAACCATTTATTTTGGGTTTTTTTTCCTGAAGAGGAAAAGTAGTTCCAGCCTTTCAACTCCCAAAATTAAATAAGAAACAAGGATATGTATAGCATTATGTCCCAACTGGATCTAACCACTTTTCTTTTTCCTTTTCCTTCAGGATATATTTTGGTGAAGTCCAGCTGAGTGGCTTGGGAGAAGGTATGCTTAGACAATACACAAACAAAAGCTGAATTGTATTTCATTCTGACTACCTTTTGGTTACTATTCCCAAGTACCATAAGGAAATTTATTCTGAGGCTTTCATATGCTTTTTGTCTGGATCTGCCAATGCAGCCTTGTGTCACAAGGTGACAAGTATAATGGTAGTACTTGGATAAAGTCTCAGGTGATTGCTATTTTGACTCTAGTGATACAGAATTTAAAAAAGAATATGGAATTATGTTGATATGGGGCAAGACTGGTAAAGGAGGTAACGATCTACTGAGGAACAAGAAGCACTTCAGAACAATATTTTAGACCAAGAAGCCAGGAAGCAACACCAGAAGTCTTGCAGGTGAAGCGTAGCAGCAAGGCAACCTAGTGCTGCTGTTTTGTTATGGGTTCTGTATGTGTTGTTGAAGTTCAGATTGCAAGAGATAATGAAAACACTACTGAAATAAGATAATGTAACCTCAGAATAAAAAAGTGTGATCATAAATGATCAGTGAAACTGATGATTATTCCTTAACTTTACAGGTTTCCAGACAGTCCGTGTTGGGACAGTGGGTACCCCAGTGGGCACCATCACTTTGTCTTGTGCCTACAGAATCAATCTTGCTTTCATGTCAACCAGGTGAGAAACTGAGATCATGCCAGAAACTGTTTTACAGTCATTTACTGTTGAACCCCTCATATTCTGAGCCCCTCAATCTTTCCCTTCTGCTTATCCTTCCCTGCTGAGATTCTTTTTCAAGAAGAATGCTCCCTCTCATGCTTAAGCCTTGCAGCAAGGGGAGTATTTGGGTAGCCCTGAGCAGGCTCTAGAACTCCAAATTGTTGATGCATGCTTGGAATCACAGGACTAAATTACAAAGATGCTCTGGTCCCATTAGTAGACACAAAGGCTTCCTGTGAGGGTGCAGGAGTTGGGAAGAGTAGAGAGAAGAAGCCAATAACACCATTGCTTGTTGCCTTGCAGGCAGTTTGAGAGGACCCCTCCTATCATGGGGATTATAATTGACCACTTTGTGGACCGTCCCTATCCCAGCTCTTCACCCATGCATCCCTGCAATTACAGGTGAGGAAATACTGAGCTGAAGTCATGGGCCATGGTAAAGGCATCCATTATGCCCAAATACAGAGCCTTTTCCACTATTTATTGACAGTATGGGAAGGGACATTGGAGATTTAGTGTCAGTCATACTGGCATAGTTAAACATGTGATGAAGGGTGACATTTTTCTCCTCACATTGAGATGACTGAGTGCAGCAAGCCCCAGTATTTTCCCAAATTCTTCACAGAGGCACTTGGACACAAAGGATATTTAATCTTGGCTGCCTTCAGGAATTTGAAAGTGTAGTGGTTAATCCTGATGCAGAACTATGTGTCTAGATGCATGCATCCCTGGATATTTCCACTGGGGGAAGATAAGTTTAATTTCTCTTTGGAGATGAGAGGTTTGTCTCCTCTGAAATGAATGTGAGGGCTTTCAGATTGGGACCAGTGGTGGTGTTTGACAATGTGTAAACACCAAAGCCAGTAGCACTAGCTGGTATAGCAGAAGCATTAGTTAGAAACACCTCTGTTATTTTACGTGGGGCAGAAGAGAAACACCAAAGAAGAACTGATGTTTTCCCAATTTGTTTTCCTCAGCTCTGGCAAGTAGATGAGAGCCCTTCATAATTCTCCTTTCATAGACACCCAAATACTCTCAACCTCCCTGCAGTGTTTGTCCCAGTGTGTTTTACTGTTTATTTGTTTTAAGGAATATTTCTGGTTAGAAAACTTGTGTTTTCTTGCTGCTTTAGAGCTGGTGAGGACAATGGTGCAGTATACCCTTCAGTAGAGGATTCCCAAGAAGTGTGTACCACATCTTTTTCCACCTCTCCTCCATCTCAGGTAAGAGACACCAGGCTATTTGTACTTCTAGATAGAACAATTGCTGTAAGAATAGTTTGCATGTTCCTACATCAGCTATTGTGCAAACAGAAAGTTTCCTGCTGCTAATTAAAATTTAATGTGTGGGTTCTTGAGTAAAATCTACTGAAATGAGATACTAACTTCAACAAAATTCCAGGGGCCTGGAAAGACTGGATTACTGAGAAAGATTAAAAGAGCCTACTACTGTAGCTGGGTTGAGGTGTGCTTGAGGAGGATCTGTGAAGAAGCAGTGTACTTACACATTCTACATACCAATACTGCAAGAGAAGGAATCCAAGACATTGATAGCAGGCAGCCTAAGTAGGAGTAACAGAGTGACATTGAGAAAGAAACACTGAAATACCAGGAAAATGCTGGAGAAGGATAGAAAAAAGAAAAAAGCTGTATTTGTTGGACCATCTAAAAGTAGTTGGGGCAGCAGGGATAAGTATTGACAAAAAAAATTGCCCATGCAAATTTCATATATGTTTCAATTTTAAAAAGATGATGGTTTCCTTTTGAATATAAAACCCCAGAAACTCCCAAGTTCTTTTGCTGTCTTATGTATCTGATTCCACAGTTCTGTGTTTTGAAGACTTGGCCAGAGTTGCAGTTGTCCTATCACTTTAAATATTCATGATTGCCCTGCCTTGTTGTCCAGCCAAGAAACAGATGGCTGTACTGACCTTTAAAGACAATCTAAAGACTCTAAATCTCTTTCATTGTCAATGTGAAAACATAGAAGGAAGTGTAATTGGAATGCTGTTCCAAACTGAAGGAATTTGCTATGGGTCTTTCTGCTGCTTCAGAGGAATTCATGTGCCCAGTTTAGCAGAATGTATTCTGCTGTATGAATGAGCTAGAAGCTTCTCTTAGGAAGCATTTTTGTGCCAAAGTGATTTCAGGTGACCAGGCATCAGGCAATGTTGAACTAATTAGCCAGCACAGTAAGTCTGATGGAATACAGCTTTTCTTATTCTGCAATACACAGTTCAGGAAGTGAGTTTGTGGCTGAATTGTGTCCTGTGTTTTCCTAAAGTGGGGTAAATACAAAAGATTTCTTAAGGAAATTTCCAGTGGCTTGCTTGTGCCAGTGTTACTTAACAGTAGTAGTGTATGTAACTACATTGAAGTTGACATTTCCCCAGGGGTCATGAAGCTTTACTGTCATTGAGGGGGAGAAGCTTTATGAAACCACTTGAACCTTGAGGATTCACATTAAATATGAGCCTACTTTCTTGCTTTTTCTGTGGCTCTTAGTTGCCATATGCTGTGCCCTTATTTGTAAAGCAACTGCCAGTCTTTGTTACCACAGTTAGAATGGTAAGGCTGCCTTGACAGAGTGGACTTTAAATTAAAAGGGAAAGAAGAAGTTAATTTTTTTTTCCAGCTTTCTGTATGTCCTGTCCAAGTTAATGACTAGGACAATACTAGGAACAGTGTGATTTTGTGGGCAAATTGTGTGAATTTCTACCTGCCTTCTTAGTAAAAGTGAGGCCTAAGCTTTGTGACACAAGGAAATAGTTGTTACCTGCTCTGTGAGCGTGCACGTCTGTGTATGTATGTTGTGAAGTAGCCCAAAATTCAGACGAGTCTGGCCATGAGTAATACCCAGAAATGAAGCTGAAGCTTTCCTCAAAGTGAAAAGCATTGGTAGGAAAATGACTGGGAGAAGGTATGCACAAACTGAACCAGGTTTGGATTGCCCTTTTTGCATTAGCACCCTCTGAGAGACTGTTTACTTCTGGAGTTTTGCTCCTGTCGATGGAGTTCCTGCTTCACATCAATGTGTTTGAATTGTACTGTAGTCTGGGGCCCCTTTATTCTAAGGGTGCAGCAAGACCTGCTAAGATAGGATCCCTCAGAAAGCTGGAGGATAGGGAGGATGGATGGATGGAGACTGCTGAAATACAAGTCATTTGTAAATTAAAAAAAAAGGAAGTACTTTTTCTGGCATCTGCTCAACCTTCTCCTTGCAAATTGGCTGGTACCAATTATAATTAACTGTGGAACAGAGTCTCTGGCAGTTACTTTCTGTCAGGGTACACTGGAGTCTAAAATATTACCTGTGTTCAGTGGTTCACTCAGATTGAAAAACAGTCAATTCTTTACAAAATGAATGTGCTTCTGGCAATACTGAGACTTCTGCTCTCTGTGTAGGTGTGGCTGCTGCAGCCAAAACCTCTTCACTAGCATTCAGTTCATCCAACTCTTCATAATTCCTCTCTGAAGTCCTTCTCTCTCTTTCTCTCTCCCCCCTCACTCTCTCTTTTCCTTGTTTCCTCTGTTTGTCTGTGTCTGTGCACAGTGTGTTTTTACTGTCACAAAAGCACATTTTCAGACCCCTCCTCCTGTGGTGACGGACACCTTGAAGGTCCCAGTGATGGGACTGGCCTTTTCACATCAAGTGAGTTGTCAATAGAATATGCTTCATGTGGCCAGAATATGAGTTCTGGCATGACAAAACCAATACAGGAAAATACAAATTTGACAATGTGCAGTGTTTGTTGTGTATGGGAAAGACTGGTGGACCCACAATGAGCCAGGCACTTCACTGAGACTGGCTTTTTAAATGCCTTTGCAGATGAAGGACAAGCACCCCTAAAAACACAGCAGCTGTCAAGGATTGTTAGTGAAAGACACAAGTAGTGAGGCACAATTGTATTTTCTGTTAACAGCCAATGTCCCTAGAACCTGTACAGTCCTACAGAGCTCCACTCAGCTTAAGTAACCTCATGTGAATTAAAATGCTGTTCCTCATTTTGATCCCTGTAAAGGACATCAGCTTTGGTGCTGCTGGAGCTCACACCGAGCTCTGGAAGAAATGTTCCTCTTGAGGTCAGGGAAGTCAAAACAGGGAAGTTTTATCTAACCTGACGGAGTAGAAGTTGTGCCTGGGATGTATAAGGAATTTCTCCTGGGTTTCACTGCTCCCAACACTTAATTCCTAAAGCAGTCTCACAAGGGTTAGCTTCCCAGTTTTCTTTACCTGCCACCATGTATTCTTTCACTGAAGCTATTTGAACAGGTCAGGAAGATCAGCTGTCTTAATTTGCAATGGGAGTAGGTTCAAACACTTGATAATGAAGTTATTTTGGGATGAAAAAATATCAAGTATTAGCTTTTTAGTAAGTTCATTATGGCATTCATGCATCTGGCCAGTGTCAACCCACTTCACCAGTATCTGAAATAGGCCTGTAGAGCAGAGCTTCCCTGAGACTGGATGTCAGTCATACCTTGCACAGCCTCCTCCTCCGCGTGTAGGAAACCAATCTTGTTTTCCTGTCAAGGCTCAGACTTAGTCCCTTGGACTACTGTCAAGTAGTCCTCATAGCAATTAAATTTTTTTAGAACAATAACCTACATTACTGATTCCAATGAAAACCTATTATCCTGCCAGCCTGAAATGCTGTGCCTCTGACTTTTCCTGTTCCTTCTTCAATGACTGGTGATTATTCAGGCTATGGGGCATTCCCCTTCCCTTTCCTCTCTCCTCTCCCTTTGCCCTTGTTTTTTCTCTTCTTTCTTAGCTTTCCAGCTCTCGTCTTTCCTATCAGCCTGCTGCCCTGGGAGTTGGATCAGCTGACATGGGGTATCCTGTACTCTTTGCTGGTGGCTTGAATGCTGCACACCCTCACCAGGTACTTGTAGAGAGTAGAACCAGTGTGGCTGGTACTGCAGCCATTTGTGTCACTTGCACACCCGGGAGAGGCATGAAACTAGTGCATGCATTGGTGTCCTGTCTGTCAGGAATGGAAAGAATGTAAAGTAAATAGAGAGAAAGCACAAATTCCACAGCAGCTGGGAATTGGCTCCTCGGCATCCCTGACTTTACTGGGGTATGGGGTCATGTGGAAAAACTACACCAGGAGAGCAGGCACCAGACCTGTCTACCTTCACCAGCTTGTCACTGATTCCAAATGTTGCCTGTCTTACAGAGCTGCAGCCCCTGTAGCTGTACAAGCACAGTTCTGTAGGCTAGACACAGGATACACTGACAGTTCATATTGACATAGTCATATTGGTTCATCAGACAAGCCAAGTTCACAGAAGTCTTCTTCTTCATGTGATATTGGTGTTACACCAATTTTGCTGACACAATATTAATAAAATAAAATAATTTCAGTTGGAATGCTCCTACAGAGAGCATCTAATGCACCTGCCTGGACCAGTTCAGGAATGGCCAAGTTAAAGCCTGGTATTAAAGCAATTGTCCAAATGCCTCTTAAAAACTGACAGCTTGGGGCATTGACCACCTCTCTAGGAAGAGAACACTGTTCCAGTTTTTGACCACCCTCTCTGCAATGAAATGCTTTCTAATGTCCAGATTAAGCCTCCCCTGGTGCAGCTTCAAACCACTCCCATGCATCCTATCACTGGATCCTAAGGGAGAAGAGACCAGCACCTCCCTCTCCACTTCCCCTTCTCTTGAAGCTGTAGGGAGCCATGGGGTTGTAGCAAGAGGATGTAAGTTTTTTCTCCTCCATTCCTGCCCATGAAGCAGAGGACTTGCAGCCAGAGAACTCTGCAGTGTAAAACAGACCGGAAGTGGAGAGGAGTAGAAAGGGAGTAAAAAATGAGTTTGTATTGTGATAATTCAATCCTACATCTCTCCAAGGCTTATAGGGGCTAGAACCCAGTCATATGCCAAAACCCCTCACAGCTTATGCCAGTGTGATGGAATCTACTTTGTATTGCACTGTGGTGTTGATTTTGAGATCTCTTAGCTCGACTGTTCCTTTCTATCTCAGTTGATTGGTCCAGGCAAAGAAGGGGGAGTTCCCACAGTTCCTAGCCAGCCAGCACATGGCACTCAGGCTGACCAAGAGAGGATGTGCACCCCACTGGATGGAGTCCATTACTCAGCAGCTACTCCTTCTAGCAGGTAGGTTGGTTTTAGATGAGCCACCATTTTGCTAACCCATTTGTAAGCCTACTAAGATAATACTTTTTGTTTTCCCTTTTTTCTATTGTTTGTAGCATAACTACAAGATGCAGTAAGTTCACAGATGAGTCTTAAATTCTGTAGAGACTTAATGTGTGTTGTTACCAAAGCCAGCTGTAGTTACCATAGATCTGTTCACTGTTTTAGTAAGAAATTTTAGGCACAAAGTTACTTAAAAGGAAACAATGCAACCTCAAACTGTCCTAAATCAACTCCCTCACAGCTAATTACATCCTTCTGTTTTTTTGATCACCATATTTATTTCTTGAGAAATCTCTCTTGGGGTCACACAGTTGTGATTTTGCTCTGGGGAAAGCAAAACTCAGTTGCACTAGCACTTTTCCTGGGTATACTATCTAGGTAATCCTCTTTCCATGGGACAAAACTATTTTTTTGTTTTAAAGTTCTGAATACCTATGGTAGGAAAAAAATTCAAAACAAATAGGTCATGGAAGTACCTAATAGCCATGGAGTGAATTAATCATACTGGGAGTGGCTGTTGTGATGTACCAGACTCCTGCATTTGTTAACTGAGTGACAGATATAATTGTGGTTCTTGCCATCACCTCCAGAGAGATCTGTGGCTGCTGTTACTGAAAAAATAGTAGTGATGAACAGCTGTGAACACACACAAGTTAAAAGTCCATTTCCCAGAAGAAAAGCCTGTTTTAGCAACTTTACATTCAACTAAACAGCTTTTGTCCAGCTTTAAACAAAAATCTGATTCTACAAGTGCCCACTTTCCTTTTGTGCTCCTGACTGAGGAGGAACAAGGTACAGATTTCTTCCAGTGTCTCCTCCATCTTCAGATATCCTTCCAATACTAGGAGTAAACCAAGAAAAATGAAGGAGTCCCATAAAGAATGTTATTCATCTACCCTGTTTGTGTCAGGAGGCACTAATTTTGTATTTTCCTCCTCCAGTGAGGACACAGAAACAGTATCCAACAGCAGTGAAGGAAAGTGTGGCTCCCCACATGACCTTTTGGAGACCATCTTTATCCGGAAGGTGGGAGCTTTTGTCAACAAACCAATTAACCAGGTAATGAGCAGTAGATCTTCTCAGGGAGCACCATAATACCCTTCTTTCCCCATCTGTTCATACACAGAGGAGAAAAAAGCACCCAAATGCCAGGGCAACCTCAGAGACTGATAGTGCATATTTCTGCCTGCTGCATTTCCAAGGCTTATTTTGTTTCTCATAAAATCCTTTTGGGATGTGACAGCTGTTGAATTTGCTCCACTTTGCCAACATCCTATTTGAGAATAGAAGATTTGATACTCCACTTGGGTCTCACAGTGATCTGCCACAGGTCCATAAATGAGGAAAGCTGGTAGCAAGCCTCCCTTCCTTGAAGGAACATGCAGTAGACCAGTTCATCACTATAAGCAAGCATTTAAGTTCAGCTAGGGCAGCTTAGAGATCTGCCTAGTTCCTAGGGTTGCACTTCTAGGCCTTTTGGATGAAGGAAGGAGAATTATTTCAATTTGTAGCAGTTCATTAATCCTTGCCTGTATTATACAAGATATGTATAGAAGCAATCCCACCTCAAGGTACGTATCTGCATTAGGCCCACTGAGTATCATCTCTGGATTTCATGCCTTTTAAATGAGGTTATCAGCCTCCTGCCTAACTGCTGACGTGATCTGGGGCTGTTTTTAGCCGGCCTGACAAAGACGTTCAATATCCTTTCCTGTGCTGGGTAAGCAGAGCATCTTAGTGAAATTCTGTTTGCTAAATCTCCTCAGGTGACCATGGCCAACTTAGACATTCCTTTTGCCATGTTTGCTCCCAAGAATGTTGAGCTGGAAGATAACGACCCCATGGTAAGACTCTTCCAGAGGTATATGTGCCTTCTCAGCATCCCTTTTGCAAACATCCATGCTATTCTCTGCTTTGAATACACTTTGGTTTCGGAGAAAATAACTAGTTATTCGGATTTGTTTGGTTTCAAGAAGTCTCCTGTGTTGAATCTTGGGCTCTCTAGACATGCACATAACAGCATGTGTTTGCTGCCCCCGCTCTAGTTAATGTTTATTGTCCAACCTCCTAACCACCCCCACACTGCCAAAGTACACAGACAGACATGACTAAGATCAGTACTCACCCTCTTTGATCTCTTGGGCAGGTCAATCCTCCTGCATCCCCAGAAACGGAATCTCCTCTACACGGCAGCTTACACTCGGAGGGCTCCAGTGGCAGCAGCACAGGGAACACCCATGATGACTTTGTTATGATCGACTTTGTAAGTGCCCTCATCAGAGCTCTTACACAACACCCGCACCTTAGGTGGGCTTCACG
The DNA here is from genome assembly GCA_013389925.1 of Aegithalos caudatus. Lineage (NCBI taxonomy): Eukaryota > Metazoa > Chordata > Aves > Passeriformes > Aegithalidae > Aegithalos > Aegithalos caudatus. Next base: position 332,376 of record WEIU01010306.1, read on the forward strand.
TGCTCCTACGATGGCAAATGATGTCACAGTAGTTTTCAGTGGGAGCAGAAAAGATACGTCATTCCCAGTGCCACACTAGGGCCTGATAGTCCCACAACTGCAGACACTGGTACCAGGAATCAACAGTTACAAATTAAATACCATTTCAGTTCTCTGCTAACATCTGGGCTTGGCATCCTCTCTCTCAGCAACTATAGGAGCCAGATTCCAAAGAAATGTTCTCTTCCAACTGCTCAAGTGATACTGTGATATCAAGTGATAATGGCTTTTCTTCAGTTATTTAATATGCATTATTGCAGCAACAGTTGTAGTGCCAAGGTCTTTACTAATTTACCTGAGATTGTAACAAAAGGGAAGCCAGTGTCTCTGGGAATTAACAGCAGTGTCTTTGATTCTAGAAACCAGCATTTTCAAAAGATGACATTCTTCCAATGGACCTGGGGACATTTTACCGTGAATTTCAGAACCCCCCTCAACTTAGCAGCCTCTCCATTGACATTGGAGCACAGTCCATGGCAGAGGATTTGGTATGGAACCCTGAAATCTCTTTTTGTGGGAATCATATGTACTTTATAATGCTCTCCCTATTCGCAGTTTGAAAAAAAGTATCTTCATAGAATTGTAGCATAGTTTGGGTTGGAAAGAACCTTTCAAGGTCATCTAGTCCAACCCCTCTGCAATGAGCAGGGACATCTTCAACTAAATCAGGTTTCTCAGGTCCATCTAACCTGGCCTAGATTATTTCCATGGATGGGGCATCCATCACCTCTCCAGGCAGCCTGTTACAGTTTTTCACCAGCTTCATAAAAAAATTCTCTCTTTTTTCTAGTGTTAATCTACTCTCTTTCCATTTAAAACCATTGCCCCATGTCCTATCACAACAGCCCCTGCTAAAAAGTCTGTTCCCATTTTTCTTAGAGGTCTCCTTTTAGTCCTGAAAAGCCACAAAGAGGTCTCCTCAGAGTTTTCTCATCTCCAGGCCAAATGAATGACCCCAAGTCTCTCAGTCTTAAAATGAGAGGTGCTACAGCCCTCTGATCATTTTTGTGGCCTCCTCTGGATCCACTCTAACAAGCCCCATGTGTTTCCTGTACTTCCCAGAAAAGAGACCCTGCCCAAATAATATATTCCCTAATATATTCCAAATAAATGCAGATTTGTTTTGAGCCTCTGAAACCAGTGTGTTTGTCTTGAAGCTGAAAGCTGCTGTAGCTTGCTTGCTCTGGTTGTCATTGAACCCCCCCCAAACTAATCCTACCTCTGGGCTGTCTTGGTGGCAAATCAGGCCTGACTGTGCAGCCTGAGCAGAGTTGGAATTCTGGTGTGGCTAGTGAAAGTCATGTCTGGGTGAGTGCTCTATTAGGCTCTCTGGCACTGTACCATACTCTGGAGATAAATGAAAACCAGAGTCTGAGAGCAGCAAGTGACTTGATGGAGGCAGTGATGTGAGCAGGTTATTGTGCTGCAGCTGGTGGGGATTGCACAAGGTGAGGCCCTAGTGCACCTCCTGTTCCTGCAGAACAAACAGACTCTGGGCAGAGTGCCCTTCTCAGGGTCACTTGCTGGATGCTGCCAGAGGGCTCCTGGTTTTGTGCGTGTAGAAAGGTGAGCCCAGAGCATTGGCAAGGGATTGCATGACTCAGAAACAGATTTTTTTTCCTAGTGCATTTAAAATTTCCTTCTGTCTCCTGTGAATGAGCCCTGATCTGCACCTTTCCTTACCCTTCCAGGACTCATTACCAGAGAAGCTGGCAGTCCACGAGAAAAACGTCAAAGAATTTGATGCTTTTGTGGAAACCTTACAGTGAAGCTGTTTCCTGGTTCCATTGCAGTAATTCTTCATCCTCAAGGCATCCTGGAGATGACATCAACAAATATCTCTATTGCCCCTGCTCTGCCTTTTGTTCACATTGACTAGTTCCATCAAGTGAGCTTTCTTTTCTCTCTTCAATGACAGCTATTGCTCATCTGCTGATTCTCCTCAACTTTCCACCACATAGTTCTGGACCGCTTTTCCTGCTCACAGTCAGTTTTAAGACTTCAGTAGGGACACAGGAAGTCAAACTCCAGTGTATGGAAACTTACTTTCTTCTCAGTTTGTGTTCTGTTTGGAGGGGCTTTGTGGAAAGTTGCCATATGCTTCCTTCAAGGGTCCTATAGTGTAAGTTCCCTAGGTAAAACTTCTTGCTAACAGACTTTTTCCTACAGTCTCTGATCCTGTTAGAGCATAGAAAACTTTGGTTTATTTCCAGGATCTGTGAGTTCAGCAAATTCAACTGTTTGAAGTCCAGGACATCCATTCCACAGAACTGGGCATTTCATCCTGACTTCAGAGTGCGTGCTTGGAGCCCAGGGAGACACATCACCTTTGGGACCTGCATAATACAAGTTACCTTTGTTTTCCTGCTTCTCAAGAACTGGGCTCTTCACAGTGATTTTGTGCAAGGCCTCTGTTAGGTGGCTGATAAGCAGGAGTGAAACTACAGGAATGTTTTCCACATTTCCTTCCTGAGTGCAGACACTCAGCCATGCTGGGTTTAACAGCGTTGACTGTTGGCAAGCCTGCACGTAGCAGCTCTGATGATGCTGAATTCATAGTCTCTGCTTCTGAAACATAACTGTAAATACTAGGAATCCTATTTCTTTAGGGTTATGTAACTAGGAGTCTTAGTCCAAGATTTTTTTTCCTCTAATACTTGCAAGCCTTCCTGCTTTATGGTTAATAGATGATCTTAAGAACTAAAAAATATTTATTGCTTTTAAAGAAACCTATATTTAAAAGATGTTGTTTTCATGTTATAGTGCGGGTCATTCTGTCCTGATCACTGCAGAGAGCAAGTGTGCCATGGAACCCTGGCCAGTGAGACTGGTCTCTCTTTGCAGGAAAATATCCAAGATATTTATTTTCTAAGACAGACTTGATTAATATTATACTCTGTTTTGGGGACTGTGTGTCCATTGCATCCAGTCAGTGCTTTCTGATAGAATGAAATGCACACATCAGTGGAATGGAGTGGCAGGGACTTGGTAAAAAGCTGTTTTCTGATAGGCATGGATGAATTTGGCCATTCAGAAGGCAGCTTCTTCAAAGAAGCACACTTTTTTGGGAAGCTTATGGTACTTTTTAATCAGCTGGCTTTTGAGTAGCTGAAATTTTATTTTTGTAATAATCTGGCCATCGACAGTGTGACTGGCTGGCATTGCTCTATGGGTGATTCGGCTGTTGCATGTCTTCTGCCTCACGTAAGGATGGGAGGAAAAAAAGTGACACTAAACAGAAACTTGGATAAGGTGGATTTTCTTGTGGTTCTCTCTCCTCCTCCCCCATGTAACTAGAGTGAGCAGCTGCAAGACCCCTTACTGTCCAAAACCACATTTTTTCCCCCTTCTTTTAGTGGTGTTGTTTGCGTACTGAGAAACCACCTTCATTTCCTCAGAGTGGCTGAGTAACCAGCCTTCTAGTTGGTGCAGTGTGGCAGCTTCTTCAGCTTAGCTGCATCCGTAGTTGGAAGAGATTGCCTGCAGCTGATGGGGGAACCCGAGCTCCACTCTGGAACACTATTTCTGTGCCAATGCTGGAGCAAGGAGCCAAATTCAGAACAGAACTTAGTGTAAGGCCAGAGCAATGCAATGCTTTGAACTTTATGAGATTTTTTTTGTGGAGAGATGTATTTGGTGGGAGGCCTTTTAAGTTCTAAAACTCCAGGTAAGGGCTTCATTGAAGGAAAGTTACCCACCAGAACCTTTTTATTTTACTCAGCCAAATTTAACTTTTTAGCAACCTCACATGGAAATTGCTTTGTCTGTGCAGAGTAAGATGCACAAACATTTAAGAAAGCTCCAAGATGGAACAGTTTATAACATGGCTTTAGTTACATGGGCTGTAACAAATACTTTATCCCCATCCAAGAGCCACCTTGTTTCACAGGTGGAAAGGGTCACAAAAGGGTGCAGGAACACAAAGAATTAATGGACCAACTCTCACCTGTGCTCAGGAAGTTGGTCTGTCACTTTGTAGGAAGTAGCTCATAGACAGGTGGTTGTCACCTTTACTCTCTAAAGTGACACCATCTGGGCTGCAGAGCAGCAGAGATGAGGCAAAGTGCTGGTTCACACTCTATGAATAGAGAATAGTCCAGGTTGAACTTCATCTAGCCAGAACTCCTGCTGTGCTCTTCTGCTGACATGCTCTGGAGCTGGCAGGGAGCACTGCTGTTCTTGTTAATCCTACCCAGGAGGTCACGGCTTGTACTTGTGCTCCTTTATTGATGAAGTTCCTAACGTGGCTACAGCTCTCACATCTCATAAGGCAGAACGTCACTGCGGCATGTTCTCTTCAGAAGGCTGGAAAATTGCCTATCTAAGCTGCTAGTGTTGAGCTGGATGGCCATAGCAATAAGAGGTTCTCCAGGGCTGAGTTACCTGCCTCTTCTCTGGACAGTCCCCAGTTTCAACACACAGTTGCTACATCCAGGCTCTGAGTTCCCTGACCACTGCACAAATGCTCTGCTTCAGTAAAGATCTAGCTGCTGGCTGTGGCCTGCCACAGAGTGCGTAATGAAGGCTGTTTATTTTAGCAGCTCTGCTCGACTCAGTAGTAAGGACAGTATGTATGTAGCTGCTGATTTACAGATACTTTGGGTGGACGGGGAAGGCTCCTCAAGTCTATTGTTTTAGAAAGTCTCCGGTGTACTTCAAGTATTCAAAGAATTTCCAATAAAACTTTTATGTAAGCAACACACTCTGCATTTTTCTCTGTGTACCAACAGGTCTGGGACAGTCCCAGGCTCATGCTTGTTTTCCTCCAGGAAACAGGAGGGTCAGGGGACTGTCAGTGAACGCAAGACAGAGCAAGTTGCTGCCTCCATCAGAGAAGACAAAATGGCCTGGTGCATTAATTATAGTTGGAGCAGTCAGTGGGATCCTACTGAGATCAACCTGCTGCAAGGACAGGTGCCTGGAACGGGTGCCTGGAGGTGGGAGGAACAGTCATACAGTGTTTGACCCTGCTGACCTCACCCAGTGAACTGGGAAGCTATTAACTCATCTCCAGAGGGGTGGGAAAAGGGGGAAAAATATACCCACAGAATTTGCATTGTACATGGCTGCTACATGGAAAGCATAGAAATGGTTTGAATTGACAGGAGAGATAGCAGAGACTAGTAAAATACAGAAATAACCAAACTTCGGATGATTCTGGTATGGATAAACCTTAACACTGTGTAACACACAATGCCAGGTATGGTGCCAACACCTTCCCTTTAAAGGAAAGTCTAGATTATAAAAGTCTGTACTAATAACAACTGCTGATTTAAACTTCAGTGCAGAGGGTGTCTGGTTATTATAAAAAAAGACACAGTAGATCAAATGGCAGGAAGGGGTGGAAAAAAATGAAAAATGACTCTGTGTATTAGAAGCTTCTATGAAGGGAATATTTCAGCTTGGAAGACAAAGGTAACTAATAAAAGCAATCTTTTCTTAATCACATCTTCAGAAGGTAAACTGAGCATCCCGCTGCAATCTTACCGACATCAATCCGTCTACATTATATGTGTGTATATATACATATACATATACATGTGTGTATTTATGAGTGTCATTTCACGAACTTAAAAAAGACACAGTACAGTGTCAAAACTCACAGAAACCATCCTGTACGATCTGGGGCTTACTACAGGGCTTTCACAATTTACACCATGTCACCAGTAAGACAAGGGATTGGAAAAGCCATCAGCAAATAATTGAGAAAGCAAACAATCACAGAAGTATGATTAATCACCTAGGTCATGAACAATTAAATACCATCACCTTGTGAGCCTACTGCATGTATTTATAAAAAATGTTCTCAGAACAATGTCCATAAAGCCAGGGGACAGCTACTCATGAGAACATGTCCAGTTGCAATGGTGCTCACACTGCGTTCAGTACTGCCCATGGCTGCACATAACGTAGTCCTGCCAATGCCAGCTCCCTGTCAGGGACAGATGCACCTGCTCTCCAGCTCCTCTGAGCTGATGTTGCTACAGCACAATGCCAGGCAGGTCACTGTGACAAAGCCCAGGCCAGCTGCTGCACTGAGAGGAGGCTGGAGATCTCTCTGTACAGTTGGCATGTTAACCACGCTGACCCCATTACAGGGGCCATGTCAACACGCAGAAGGGGAACTGGCAACGCTGGGCAGCCCTTAACTGGACAGTTCATGAACAGTAAAAACTGACAGGAAGCACACAGTTTAGACATACAAGTGTCAACATCAACACATCATTGCTGACATCCCAGCAGTCAGGCTACTGCCCAAAGCTGATGGTTTGAGCTCCAGCATTCTCCATTCTACTCCTAATTCTTTACCCTAGCCAAAAAGGTTACTGCTTTTTTACAACAGGCAAACTGCAGTCTTTAGGAAAATGTAGTGAACTGAATATGGATCAAGGGGAATGTGGTGGTCCTAACCAGACTAGTGTTCATCAAGTTAACAATCCACATACACTGAAATGAGAAGGTGCAGGATTCTGCTGCATGTATCACCTGGCCACAGGATAAACTTAGCCAGCTAATCCTAAAGTGGCATCCTTGGCAATCCCAGAGGAAGGTGGTAATGTGGAAGAACAGCTCTCTTCAGGAAAGAGCCAAATCTATACTACTTCATTTTTGTTTTAGCTCTGTTTCCAGCCCAAGGTTCCTGCAAACTAGTATTTATTCAGTTACTCACACAGGAGGTATTTCATACTTTCTTTCCTCGCAGCATGGTTGTAGTTGGCAGCATAGACAGCCTTGTTACTTTGTAAACATGCCACTGCTGCTGCCACTTGACAGACATACATGGATCTGAGATTATATTTTGATTTTTATTGAAATACAAAAAGTGCAAACTGTGAAATACAAGATTGGTGCAGATTAAAAGAAAATAAACAGTGTGAACTGTGAAAACCCAGGCCTGCACCTGATGAACATCAACAAAGAAGAAGGCAGGGAATGCCAGCAACAAAAGCAAAGCTGAAATTTTTGCACAGGAGCCCCTGGGCATAAAAAAGGAAACTGGGACCAAACTGGCCCTCGGCTCTCTCGTTAGCACAGAAGGCATCTGGATGGCCCCAGACCCTCTGCACCACCCAAAAGCCCCGGATTTCAGTTCACAGGTTGGGCCAGGGAGTGATCAGAGGCCATTAAGACAGCAGGAGGCTTAGCAGAGGGAAATGTTCTAGGTGCTAAAAGCAGGAGGTTGATGCAGAACAAGTACCCCCACAGGAAGAAATGGCTAATAGCTAACCTGAAAGCTAAGCCAAGGAAGAGACCCTTGAGCAGCTCTATAGCAAGGAGAAAACCGCCCTGACCTATAACAAGGCAGAGAAACCCAGCCCAGCCAGTACCCTGCCCATGTGAAGAGGGAATTTACCCCCCTGGCCTTGGCAGGTGCAGGCTGTGGTGCCACCCACCTGAACACAGGCTGCAGGCAGGCCTGGGCCACTTCCTTGCTCAGATCACAGGAGGAATATTTCAATACAAGGCATTCAGGAGAACAGACTGCAAAAGCAACCCTGGTTACTGTGCCTGTTCCAGGGCCCTCAGCAGCTCCAGCACAAGGAGCAGCAGAGGAAAGAGGATATTTACAGTGGGTCCCTTCCAGGATTTGCAAGCACTTTCCGACCATGAGCAGTAGCAGTTCCCTGAACACCCTCCAAATTTGCTCCCTGCAGGCACTGAACTGGAGCAGGCTTTTATCCCTGCCTGCAGGGGATGAACCAGCCTCTATTTTGCTAAAAAAGGAAACGTCATTTCAAGAATTCATTAAAAAAACCCAACAACCTAAATCCCAAAAAAACCCCTAAAATAAACCACCAAACTCCAGCCAGAACTCAGACACTTGCAGTATTCCCCACTTTCCCCCTGGACAGGAGCTACTCCAGCACTGCTCCTCTGGCTACTGGGCAGGGAACAGTCCTTGGTGCTCTGCAAGGCCAGAACATGCCACCTTCCCCAGAGAGTGCACAGGGCCAGGCCTCATGCACGCAGGCACTTGGATTCCAGGTTGCCGAGCTTGGGCGTTTGTCCCAGAAGTTAGCTGGGCTTGCCTTTCCTCTAGGGAGATGAAGGTGAAGCCAGTGTCAGCTGCAGGTACAGTCAGAGCACCAAGTCTCCTTCTCCCCCTACCAAAGCCTCTACAGAGCAGGATGCCTGCATGGAAAGAGGAGCTGCACTGGGCTCCCTCAGCCTCCACAGCCTTGCCCCTGAACACTGGGGCAACTAAACCTCTCTCCACACTAGTCCACCCCAGATTACTCCTCCACAGCACATCAGCCCTGCTAACTCTAGAAGAGATCACAGATGAGTTAGGAGCAGATTATCTCTCCCTCTAGAACATTTACTTAGTTACTGCTGTGAATTGTTCAGGATGAAACAATTCATATCCTGGCCAAACAGGGAAGCCTCCTACTCTTGGAAGACCGAGACCTGAAGAAGTCAGCAGCCTGGTAGCCTCCATAGGGCAAAGTCTCTCAGTATCTAGAAAGGATCAGATCCAGTCCTATCTTAGAACATCTCTTGCTCCAGTCTTAGTAAATGCTCATTTTCTTGTTCACTGTTCACACCCACATGTTGGTGTGTCTCCTCCAAGCCAGCTGGACCTGTTCTGCCTTGTGGAGCTGCCTGCTTTTGCACCCATCCCCATTCCAGAGTTTAGCAAAAAGAGCAATCTCCTTAATTCCTGCAGCAAATGCCACTTAGATTACACCAGGGGCACCGACCCTTGGTCAGTGTTTAAAGGCAGGCTAAAGTATTATGAAAAAGCAAATTCTATTTAGCATCCAGTAGCTTTTAAAAAAACAGTTCTGCTTGGTCCAAAAGATTTGTTCCTCAGGCCAGATGCAGCAGGGAGGTCTGGCCTAGGCACACAGGGCACAAGACACAAAGAGAATCACACCAGTGAAGTAAGGCTAGAAGCTCCCTCCTAGAACTCTGACAGGCCAAGGCTGAGGAGAAGGATGGATGTCTTTTAGCTCAGGTAATGGGAATGAAGCAACCCAAACCCAACAGAGACGCTGTAACAGGATGGCAGCTGCTCCAGGGAGGTGCCAGGACCACTCCACTCTGAGCCCGCCTTGCAGAGAACACCGTCTCTCCAGCTGTGCCCAGGGCATACAGGATACATCTGACCAGATGGCAGGGTGGAAGGTATGAACACAGGAGGAGACAGCAAACGCCCTTGGCAGGGAATAGCTGCTCCCTCACAGCTTTGGCACATGAGTGCTCAGCACCTGGGCAAATTTGTAATCCAGCCCTGGTGCATTCCACGGTGAGGCTTAGCCCCAGTCCCCAGACCTTCCATCAAGGCCATGCTCTCTGTTACATTGTGCTGGGGAAAGTTGTGCTCAAAAAGACAACTAACTAGTCAAGGCAGCCTGTGCCAGTCAGCACAGATATATATGCCAGAAGAGGAGGCCTTGTGCTGCTTCCAGGACAGATGGTGATCCTCATGGTGTTCAGCATCTCAGTGCCACCAGGGCACTTGCTGCTGCCATTCAGACTCACCAGCTGTCAAAGGGTCACAGCTGGCCCACATGCACAGCCAGGCCTGGCATGAACCTTCCCAGCCAGGCTGGAAGTGCTGCTGGAGGGACAAACACACCTGAGCTGGATAATTATGGGAGGGAAGTCACCCACTACAGTCCAGCAAACACTGAATAGTACCTGCAGGGGGTGACCCCAGAGGGGCTGGGCTTTGGGCTAAACTCACCTTCATTGTTCTGGAGTCTGACAGATAACACAGCCCATTGCTGTGAGCCTGTCCTTCACCTGCCTGCCAAAAGCAGGGGGTCTAGAGCGGCATTTGCAAGTGCAGGATGTGCTGCTACCTGAAGCAAAAGGGCTGCTGCTCCCTTCCCTGCTTTAGGTGCCCCTGGGCAAAGGCAGGATGCATGCTCAGTGCTGAGAAATGGCACTCACAGTAAGAATGTCTCCATCACAAAACCCAGCAAGGCCACCCTAGCCCAGACAGCCCAGCTGAGGCAAGGAGGGGTGAGTTGGGGCTATTGGGAGCTTGAACAAAAAGATCTGTGCTGAGGAAGGGATCAGGAGGGCAGAAAAACTGCACATAAGGGAAGGAGGAAAGGAAGGCAGGACATCTGAAAGGGCAGAAGACTGGTGATGAGCCCTGGAGGAGCTGCACAGGTGGGTTAGAGTCCAGTCTCAGCAGCTGGGAGACCAGCTCCCCTGCCCATCCAGAGCTGCAGGTCTCCTGCTCACTTACTTGCACACTTTCACCATCATCTCCACAGCCCTCACTCTGCTCATCACCCAGAAGATCAATGGTCCCTTTGTACTGGAGACAGTTTGGTCACAGCTCCAAGACAAAGAAGGGGGAAGGTGGGCACAGTGTGCAGGAATGGGCTGGCCTGGATTCAGGCCTCTGCAGCCTCAAACAGCTCCTTCTGGTGGTCCAGCAGGAATTTGGTAAAGGTATTGATGGGATTGATGGCTTTTAGAGTGATGGCCACATCTTTGGCCCAGAGCAGATTTGGGCCAAACACAACTGCCAGGTTGGTGTTTGTCATCTTGTTTGTGTCGCTGTGAGCAGAGACCTATGTGGGAAGGAAAGAGACCATTGTGAATCCTACAGAATAGCACAGCAGCTGCCCCCTACCCTCCCCAAGCCAGAGCTGACAGACTCACAGAGAAAATGAGAGGAGAAAAGCTGACCAAGCCATATCATAACAGGACCAAGAGCACTGTCAGATAATATCTCTGCAAGTCCAGATCACCACTCATGATCTTCCCTCTTGCTTGAATGGCCATGCAGTGGCTTTCTTGGCAGCAGGAACTACTGTAATGCAGATCTGATACCCCTCTTCTACTCAGCTACTTTGTTGTTCTACCTCCACCCTGGGGAGCTTTCAGCCTCCCTGGTATAGACCACACAGGCTGTATACCTGCACCTTTTAGGCTGAGGGCCTGCCTGCACCTCTCAGCAAATGACAAGCAAATGCTTAGGCTAGTGCTCACCTGTACCAGAAAGGCTGTCAGTAAACGGAGCACTTGGTAGTTTTCTTCTGGCAAATCCTGGAGCGTTTTGCGAACAACATCCACGCGTTTCACCTCCTCCACACCTAAAAATCAAGAGAGAGGGACAATCCTCAGCACCCATCCCAATGAAGGCCCCGTTGGCAGTCACAAAGTATCCCATGCATGTCCCCTCTAAGACATCTTTGCCCTTAGCCAGTGCAACATTTAGGGAGCAGCACACTTGTTACAACTCACTCTGGAAGCTGACAACATGGCTGTAGAGGCCAAAAGTGAGGAGGGGCTCAGGTAGCTCCCTCAAGAAGGTCTTGAGAATCACAGCAGGGAGGTGGACATCTTCATACTCCTGGAAATCTACAGGCACACCTGAGAAAGTAGAGCAGACACAGTGCTCACTGGCCAAAGCAGTACCTCCTCCAGACAAAGGGCAGGACATGATGGTCAGAGCCCAGAACTAAGGAAGGGGTACTTTAAAGAACACAGAATCCCGAAGTACCACATCTTCTAGCAGAATGGAAAAACATGTCCCAAAATCATATACAAAGCAGTGCTGAATCCAGCACTACATCTTTAGAAGTAATCAAATGAAACTTGACTAAGTTTCAACCTGGTCATCTTAAGTCCCTTCAGTATAACCAGAGTAAGATGGGATATCCCACCCTAAGAAACAGGAAAACTTTCAGGGGAAAAAAAAAAAAAAAAAAGGGGGATATGAGTGGGAAGGAATATGCTTTCCACACAGCAGAAATACCAGATCCTTCTCCCTTGCAACTCAGGTCATACCCCAAGAGGAGGCCTCACCTACAGAGCTATCAGAGAAGGAGAGGATCCATGATGGACTAGTTCCACCACAGTTGCAGTTGGACAGTAGTAATTAGGGAATGAGAGGGCCTCAGATGTGTTTGGGCACTTACCCATATTGTATTTTTGCTGGACCTCTCTGACGACCTGTGTATTTGCTGATCTCCGGAAAATCCCCTCTGTATTAAGAGCTGTGAAGTGACAGCAGATGGAGAAGAAAAATATCAGCCATGGGAGAGTCTCTAAAAATGCTGGCCTTAACAATTATAAATCCACCCCGTGGGGCATTCAGACAGATATCAACAAGTCCCTTTTTGAGAGTACAACAATTCTTTCTGCTTCCACTATCAGACAAAGGATACAAGGAGCATTTGGCTACTTTTATACAAGTGGGAACATGGACTCCTGAAAGAAGGAAGTCTCCTAAGGCCTCCACAATCTCACCTGAAGGCTAGCTCACCTAGTTCTGGCTTTACACCCTATTCTGTTCTTCTTTATCTTACCACAGTCTTGATGGAAGCTTGGGCAGAACAGAGGTCACTGATATGGGCCTGCAGTCTCCCCAAACACTTACCATGCTCCAGCAAGTGAGCAATGGTGTCTCTGACCACCATAGGAACTGGAGACTGATCAGGGCTCTTCTCCCTGAGACTGCAGCAAGAAACAACAGGTTACACATGACTAGTACACAGGACTGCTCCTGCCCTACACGCAGCCTGCAACTCTTGAATTTTCCCACACAAGCTGTACTATGTATGACCTTGCTACCCCATCCCTGGTTCAGCCATTATTCCAGCCTTCTATCCTCTTCACCCATCACATTACTTCATTCACTGGAGCAATTATGAGTTCAGTACTAAACCACAGGGAAGTTTTTCCATCTTCTGTAAAAATCTCAGCCAGGGCAAAGGGTTTCCCAGAAGGCAAGGATGCTAGTTCTGAAGCAGGTGAAAAGGGTTACGCTTCCCTTTTTCCTTCCCCTAGGAGCAAGGGAAGAAAGAAGCTGACACAAATGAGAAAAAAATATTTGGCCACCACATTCCTGTGACAGAAGATCCATCAACAAAACAGCCATCAGCAAAAACCTCGTGATGCCAAGGTGCTCGCTGCAACCCTCACGTTCGATTGTCCAGACTACTCGATAGCTTGGAGCTGTTCACCCCTCCCAGGCTGCTAACAAGCTCAGGCACCACAGCACCATGGCAAACACCATCTGGAAATGTTGCACTGAAGCTGGAGAACGTGTTCCCAGACTGCTTCAGAGGATATGTCTAGCTACACAGTACTGGCTCCTCCTCATTCCCCAGGGAGGCAAAACCACACTCAGAGTTAAAAATACCTTCAACACTTACTCAGTATCACCAGCCCTTGCCAGTATCTGTGTTTGCCTTTGTCACTGTGCAGGAATGGGGAGTGGGATTCACTACAAGGGTGAATAGAGGTGCTTTCAAAATAGAATTTATGATTTGGAAAACAATGAAGAAGCAAATCTGCAGCACTGCTCAAAGTAGCATAGTCCTAAAGAGACCCCTGTCAGCCTCCTACAGACTTCTTTTGCTTAAAAAGAAGTTTCTAGTGCCATAAAGCTGTCCCCATGGCCCTTATTTTGCTTCTCCCTTAGTGACCCTAAGTTGCAAAAACAATCCAGGGATCAAGAGGGCGGAACTGAACTGAATTAGTCAGGATTTGGACATGAGCACAGAGTTCCTCAGGATAATGATTAAAATTTCATAGGAAGTCTGAACTTCAAAAAATTTCGCAGCCATTTTCTGCTGTTGTTCAATAATTAATACAGTGACCTCATATCAAGCAAGTCAGGGCAATAGCAACCCAGTTCAGAAATACTCACTGCTGCAGGGAGACTCCAAACTGTTGGTTTGGCAGTGGTGGGCGTGGGGGTGTTGGCTTCTGGGGCACTTGCAAAGGTTTCTGCAGGGATCTCAGGTATTCATCATACCTGCAGCAAAACACAGACTGGTTAAAAAACACTCCATCTCCCAGAAAGTGCATGAACCCAGCACTGCACACCCACTGGTAACAGCACCAGACTAATAAGGTCAATTACACCTGTGCAAAACCACCAGAGACAGCTCTGGAGCACAAAAACAAACATCTGGTTGCCAGAAAAAAAGCAAGGAAAAAAGGAGTTATCTATGTGCAATCAAGCGTTGGAGTAGCTGAGTAACAGCGTGGGCAGGAGGCCAGGACAGCACTGCTTGTGATGAGACAGATGCATATGTGGGTGTGGGACAGGGATGCAATCTGGTAGGACTGAGATTATGGCAACTTGGGGAAGCCCCAAAGACAAGCTGAGCAGTGCAGAATGAGCTAAGCAGGTGCTCGACAACAGCAGATGAACACCATGAGCTCCAGGTCATTGTTAAGGTCAGTATTTTGTAGAAAGACCCCAGGGGGTGAGTGGGAGATGCAGGATTGGTGCTCCACTGGGGGAGGATTTTTAACTCAGAGACAGAAATGGGGACTGCTGACAAGGACACACAGGAAGGACGATAGAGAGAAACCAGTCTTGAAGGCAATTTGTCACCACACCCTGCAAAATCACCCACTGAGATAAACAATCTCTTCCTTCCCTTGTCACTCTTTACAAAAAGGCCCCTCCCACTCTTACAAAAAGGCCTCTTTACAAAAGAGCCCTAAGCAAAGTGGAGACAGGCAGTATTCTCACTTCAGCACTTGGCTTGGGATCCCCAACTGTTCCAGCTTCACATACTCCTCCAGCTCACTAAGGTAATTCACATAAAAAATCTTTCGTCCAAATTTAAAGCTGAAAAACAAGAGAAAGGTAGATATGTAAGGAACTGGTAAATCCAGTAACAGAACTGACTTCTTACAATAAAGGAGAGCAGGGGGCTGCAAGAAACATCAATGGGGCAAAGGTAGAATTGGCTAAGCAGCAAGAGATGTCACCCACGTTGCTCTCCCACTCCATCTATTTTACCAGGAGATGCAAAGACTTTCCAAGGTACATTAGAAGCACAGGGAGCAGCAGCCTCCCTCAAATGCTAGATTTCTCCTTCCTATGTTCAGCAGTAAGCTTGAGAAGATTTTACTCCCAATTATTTCACAGAATTATGATTTCAGTATCATAACAAATTAAATATTTGAGTCGCGAAGTCTGCAACTTTTTACTTCTACTTGGCTGGAGAGAAAAGGAGGAGCACAGCTGCAAACTCTATGGGTTCCTAAAGAGATATTTCTGGTGTGTGAGTATTTCTGAGCGCAGAAATGGGAGGAGATAGATAGAAAAAGGTGAGAGACTCCAGGATAGGCTTGGCAGCCTCGGCTCAGCTTGTGCTCCTCTGAGAATGCCCCATTGTTCCCCTGCAGTGTGAGCATGCGGGTGAGCCTCCAGTAGTGCTTCCTTCCCACCTGATCAGAGGCTTGAAGAGTATCAGTAGGGTCTTGATGAACATGGTTGGGTGCACAATATACAAGGCTTTGATGTTCTTCTTGTACCTGTCAAGAGAAGCCCAGTAATGACAAGCTGCACTTTATGTAGAGGAACCAACCTTTCACAAGATTAAGGCACCCTGGTTGCTCCATCCCTTTTGCACTAAGCCTCACCACACCCCAGCACCCACGGGCTCTGCTCTCCCATGCTCTGCAGCTGTGTCAGGCTACTCAGCAGCCTAAGGGCATGCTACCCTGTATTCCAAGATTCACCTAAAAGCAGTGAGCAGCCTCCCCAGGAACTTAGTTATATCACGGGGCTGACACAGGTCCTAGGTTTGTCACTTGCCTGTTGGCTTAAAGGATGTGACTACAGAAGGAGCTGATTATCCTATGATCCAATCTGCATTAAACAACAATCCACCTCCTTAAGCAGGAGAATAAGTGACAGTAAATTATGATCAGCGAGCTACACAGGAGCCCTGGGGAAGATCCTCTACGTTAGGCTACAGAGCAGCACATAACATCCTCGCTCGCTGCAGCTTTACTCACTTGCGATCAAATTCCCTGTAGGCATCCCGCAACCAGCTCAGGGATGGCTTGTTCTCACTGGTCAGGCCATGGTGCAGGTACACCAGAGTGTAATCACTCTCCACATACTGGTCCAGTGTGAATTTCAGGTACCTGAAAAGAAAGAACTGAACAACTCACTTTGTGCTCTGCTTCAGAAAGGCTCTTCCTCCCTTTGGGACTCTTTGTGTATGCCATAACAGAGGAATTGCATCGCCAGCCATGGAAGTAAGCATTTGGGAGGACATGTCCAGCTAAAGAAGCTACTGCAGATGGATCTGTCCCCAGGAATCCAGCAGCTGAGAATTAGGTCAGATTAAAGAAATTAAGAGCAGCCTATTAAGACTCTACCTACCCCAGCAGTTTCACGTGATCTAGTTGATGACTTGGGGGCATCCGGCAGGCACTGAACAAAATTACTTTTCTTCCGTATTTGTCATCACCTGCAGATAAAATTCCAGAGATTACGGGGAGTTAAGGACTTCATTGTGGTCTTGGCAGCAAGGGGTGAAGAAAGAATGAGAAACCACCACAACAAGGCACAGCTGCCAGCAAAACTGATTTTCAGCAGTTATCATGGGCCTAGTGTGGAGCAGAGACCTGAACACCAAGGGCCTGGCAAGTCAACAATGAGAATGATGAACAGATTCCCTGCTCCAGCCCTGAAAGGAGAGGAAGGACTGGAAGCCAGGATACCTCAGAGCACATAGGGATGGAGGCAAGTACGGAGCAGAGTGCTCAGAGCATTAATCCTGCAAAGCTGTCCCTGGGCACTGCTTCTGATGCACAAGTGTCCAGGGAGGGACAGGGAAAACTGCCCCTTACTGGCACAATACTCCTTCCACCCGGCACACAGTCACAGACTTAATTCTAATAGTCTGATTCATCTGTTTCTTACTTCACCTAAAGCTTAGTCCTCCACACGGAACACAGGCCATTTCATACCCTGGGAACCAAGAAATTCCTAGAAAAAGAGCAGTTCCAGTCGCAGCCCAAAGATAAGAAACAAGCATCATCCTAAGTATCTTCTACAGATGAGCCAAGCATGGCTGCTGGATTCTCCAGGGTGATTGTAGAATAAGGTCTTCACTGCCTCCTAGATTTTCCATCCACAGAGATTTTTCCAGCCTGAGACGGAAGGAGCTGCAAAGTGCAGCACAAGAAAGCATTCCTTGTAAAAGCCATGCAGAAAACAGTCCCCATCACACTGGAGCCAAATAACCCATAAAGCACCATCATGTCATGGAGGACACTCCCAGCCACCACTTGAGGTTTCAGAGACAAGAAGCCAAGTTTTCCCCAAAGCAAGTCTTCAGCCGTCAGTGGACTTCTGCCAGCAGAGATCTCAGCCCCATGAGCAAAGCCCAAGCAGACAGGCATGGCCAAGCTTAGCAGACATGCTGGGGAATAGAGATATTGGATAAGTAAGAACCAGGTCACAAATCTTGTGGACATACAGTTTGAGGGAAAGTCTGATTCTCTCCCACACACAGCACCCAATCCATTTCCACAAAGATTACTTCTTTTTAGCAGCAGTGGAGATGAAAGGGTTCATTTACTATGAAGAGTGAAAGTCTTCCCAGCTTTTTAGCTGCCCACCCTGCTCTGAAACCTATGTTTTCTCATCAGGCAGGGTGCCACAGTGAATGGGACTGTTGAGGTTATACTCAACAATACCCTCCTTACTCCTATATGGTAAGCCATCTCACACAGACCCACAGCACAGAAAATCAGCAAGGATCACTACTTATGTAGGACAGACCTGAAATACATCATTTCTGCTGAAACAAATCCTTTTCGCAGCATGGATTTACAATATTCATGCAGCCATTTTCTCACCTTTGCACAGGCTCTGGTCCTCAACTACCACTTGGCTACACTTACCATGCACCAACTGAGGTTTCAGAATAGCAAACCTGGTATTTCTGGGAACACTGCCCGTTAGTACCAATGACCACTTGGTGCTGCAAACAGCAGCCAGAGAACCCATACCCACCAGCCATGACATTAAGATGCCACCAGCCCCCTTTTTCCCCCATCTTGTCAGAACAGATTCTCTTGCCACTTGTTCACTTTTTTTTCACTTGCAAGTTCCATTTTTAAGTCACTCACCAGACAACACAGAATTTACTGATGTGCACAAGCCAGGAATTCTACCAAAGCTAAGGAGACTGCGGCAGCACTAGGTACGGAGCAGGAAAGGGGCGGCACAGGCCATACACTGACATACACATGCGCAGGTACAGGGCAGCTGGGGAGGACGTATGACCTGGAATGCAGGACTAGGAGAGAGTGATGCAAGGCTCATCTGGAACAACCGGTTACAGTCACAGCCAGGCCACAAGACCAACATCACATCACATATCCCATGGTAGCCCACTCTCTGCCTAGCCCAGAGTTTCTTGGTAGCTTGCTATGAGCTTTAGGGCCAGGTCTAATGTAATTGAGTTGTCTAAAAGACTAAGTGCAGGTTACAAAGTCCTGGGTAAGGAACATGGCATATTTGATCTTTCCCATTAGTCTTGAGCAATTCATATGTCTCTATCTGAAGGACAAAGGGTCCTGCCTGTATAAAGCACCAAGAAGATGCAGCATTTGAGAATCTGTTGAGTTTCAGATGAAAGAGAATGGTCAGAAAGACAACAGATCTTTGCAGATCATACATAGCTCTATTCTAAATTAAGAACAGATGATATCTTCAGTTAACTGAGAGGCTGCATTTCACACCAAAGTGGATGGTCTGAGGGCCAGATGCAGACTGCAAGCTTAATCAAGGCAGGCCTTAGTGGCGTGCAGTACAGCACCATGTTTGTGCCATGTTGTGGGTGGCCATACACTCAGCTCAGGCTTCTGGGCACTGATTATCAGACCTGACAAGTCACAATTCGGGAACAACATGCTTTAAATAGCTTCCTCTGAAATGACATAAAAGCCTACAGCAAGGTCTATGAAAAGTCTACAGTCTTGTTCCTTATATAGCCTTGGTGAAAATGTCTGGGATTGCTGGTAAAGGATAAACAGACAATCCATGATTCTGCCAAAGGGGAGATGGCATGTATCCCCTGGACAATTTCCAAGGCCAAGTACATCAAAAGATAATCTACAGTGCCCTGGATGACTGAAAAAGGAGTGGCCTGCTTTCCCTTCCAAATCAGAATGAATTTATGCATGAGACCTACAAAGGAACCAGCATGCCGTTTTCTGAGTTCTGGGTTTTGATCCAGTCTCATCACACTGAGCTCAGCTTGTCAACACAGGAACTTTTAAAACCATCAACAGCCAGTCTTGTTTCTATCTGACATATATCTGTCTCCTTGCTCCAGACATGACAAAATCAAAAATTCAGCATCAAAGCTGAACAATCAGTTGCTCCAATTTATAAACAAGAACCTAAAGCCCATTCCATGCATTCTTGTTGGAGGAAAACTACCTTCAGGTGGCCCCTCTGCCTCCTACAGAACAGATTCTTATCAGGTTTGATCTTTCCCAGATGCTCCATCCCTTGTACTATTTGCTTTCCTGTTTGCAGTACTAATTTTATGTATCTAGGTTTTCACCCCTTGTTTGCAATTGCAAATGCCTGAAGTTTCCACTGAACACAACCATAGACCATGAAGTAACCACTTGGCTTCTCAGGCTGCCTCCTAGCTCTCCCAGGTGAGGAATGCTCAATAGTTAGCAACAAACCAATAATCAATTATATACCACTGGTACTCACAGAGTACCTCAACTTTTTAAGTTCATACATAAAAAATATTTTCAATGTACACTGGAATTAAACTACCTCCCTGAAGGATGTGATTCAGATTATTTTGCTTTTAACAAAAAAGAGCAGACAGTAACCAATATCTAAAGCCTCTCCACTCAAGACAGCTGCTCATCTAAAGAGATATGAACTTGTAGCACTGATGGACACAAGCTCCTGAACATGGTTATGGCACTTTAAAGGCCTGAACTGCATTCTTCTTCTTGGTCAAAAATCATCATTTCCAGGGCATTTCTAAGACAAAGGGGCAAGAAAAATCACTGCTGTGTTTCTAAGCCATGAGCACATGGCCAAACTTTCCAAGAGGGCTGAAATTGAAATACTGAGGTGAATGTTTCAGATTGAAACCCGCAGCAATAGGAACACATCACAGCAGAAATTCACATCAAGATGGCAATAATGTCCCAGGACAGGGCATTCAATGAATCTGCACAGCCAACATGGAAAATACATCCTTGGCATGCAAATCCTGTTATTTTTCATTTCTAGGTAAATTGAAATATATCCATCACATATCCTGAAACATATCCCTTAGCATTTATGTCATGATTTGAGGCAACCTAACTGCAGTCTAGAGACTGCTCATTCCCACCTTCAGGAGGTCGCCTCAGTCTTGCTGAAAGATTCAAATGGGAATATCCTAATACTCTGATACTGAGAGAATGCAGAGGGATAAAACTTGCCACCAAAAGCCAGTGTTACTGCTAGAACAGCACAGTTAACAGAGTTCAGGATCAAGGAAAGGGCACCACTACAGAATACTGGAACATTACTACACAAATTTCACAAAGCTTAGCATGTTTAATCAGAGCCACCGTCAGTAAAAAAACCTGTCAAACATAATTTCATTTCAATTAGCTGTGCTAAGCTTATGGCACAGCTGGGAAATGTTTAAGTATAGTAGATTTTAGTTGCCTATTGAATTCCAGAGTGGATTTAGCCCTAAAGGAAAAGAAGGTAAGGAGCATAAAGCACAAGTATTTTAATACATGATTTCGTCCACTTCAATATTCCCAATATCCAAACACTACCAGAATCAGAAAGCCTGATGAAGTGACTATAGCTTTAACTGATACAAAAATATACTAGAGGGTCAGATTAAAGAATGCAGAATGGGAGGATGTCTGAGAGCATAGAAAAAGGGGGAGAAGACTCCACATAATGAGGAAATGAGAATCAGCATTTCCATGAATTGTGTGAAGATCTTAAGCAATAAGAATTTCACACCAATATAATTTTTCACGTACACTGAGAAGCATGAAAGCACCAGCAGCCAAATTATTGAGACTTAGGACTGAAGTCCGGAGAGTATTAACAAATGCTCAGCAAGCCCAAAGCAGTCAAGCACAGCTTTGGGCAAACAAGTTACCAGAACACAATATCCCTGCAGCCAAATGGAGAAGAGATAGATAACAGTTGCTTTCAGATGGAGAATCCAGTTTAAGTGCCAGCTGCTTAGCACGTGAGTGCAGCAGCAGATCACATGAAAGATAGGAAGCAATCCTAGAATGAACTTCCAAAGCACATATGGTAACAGGATGAACTGGAGTTCAAACTGAACTGGTCCAGGCAGGCCACCACCATGAGAGGACAGGAACAGGATTTACACTGAGACCCATGAGCCCCCAAGTGCCCCAAGTAAAGCCCACACACCAAATTTGGCTTGGATGGTTCTGCTGTGCCTGAGGCAGAAGTGCAACCCTCAGACAACAATTTTGTGCAGCCTTTGGACTCCTGAAAAATTGCCAGTGCAGCCTAAGGCTGAGCAAAGTTTGGGCTCCCCTGAGACAGTCCAGCTACAGGCCATGGTCATGCTAAAGGAATACCATGATCTACAGAACCAAATGTTAGTGCCACAAAAAGTCTACCTACCTGGTTGGGCCCCATCAAGTGCACCCTGGTCTGGAGGAACAGAAAAAAAGTTATAGCGAGCCAAGCTTTGCATCCTTTCCCAGAAAGTAATCATGAGGGTAAAGTCTGAGAGCCTAGCCAGATTGCCACTGGGATGAATTTAGCTGCTGTCTTGCAGCATTCAACCTCCTTCCATTTCATCTTTCCCCCATGCTCCTCTCCACAGCAGCCTTATCTAACAATTACAGGTAATCACAGCAACCCTTGATTTCCAAATCTTTTTTGAATTTGCAACTAATTCTGTATAATCAAATTTCTTGCCCTTACTGTTATACTTCCTCTGCCACCAAAACGGCAACTGTTGTACTGTCACTTTTTAAAGAGTTAATTGAAATTAATTCTGAACAACTTCAGAAGTGTACAGAGAATGGCATCATACCATAGGAATAACACATCCCACACCCATATTTTTTCCATGATTAGTAGATTCTGAATTAAAAAAAGATGAACTGCCAATTAGAATCAAAAATAAAAAGGCTCCTCTAGTTTATGAAGGCATTTGTTATCACACCCAGCCCCTTTCCATCACTCTCACAGCTATATACTCAACAGACCCTCATGGGCCTATCAAGAGCAGGATTCTAGGAGGAAATTCTCCATTCTCTTAGCCTCCCTTAGAAACTTAAAATTACTTAAATACTCTCCCTTCCCTTGAACTTGCATATCAAAATACGGTACAAAAGCGGGGCTTGCTTTGGATGAACTCACTTCTACAGAAGCAATTCCTAATTTATTATCATACAAAATATTCTTAAACAAACAAACAAACAAAAAGGTTAAAAGCCGAAAACTACATCCAAAACCAGCAGAAATGCTGTTTGTAGTCTGTATTAATGGAGCCAGTAACAATGTACCATGCCTGAAGGTAAAAGGACCCTGGTTACCCTCTGCTCATGGGCCTTTGCTGAGTTTGTTAGCCGCCAAAGACACCCTGCAACACACCTTCAATGCAAGTTTTGTCTGTCACTTCTACCTTTGCCTGCCTAGAGAAACAACAGCTACTGCTGCTCCCACATCAATCACCAACATCTACAGCAAATCATCAGCACTAGTTACAGCTTTGGCACCTGCAGCCATGTTTCTTGGGTAGGTTTGGTACTGGATTTACCAGTGAAAATAAGATTTACTGCTGAAATTGCAGCTTCAATCCAGTACCACAAAAGAAGCTCTCCACATATTATGGCATCACAGCTTTTCTGCGAGGGCAGCCCCACAGATTGACAATTAATGGTGTGAGGCAGCAGATCTCCCACACGAACATGCTTTGAGCTCCAACAAAGTTCTGAAATTACTGGGCAGGGATTATGTAGCTGGAGCATATAATGACAGCCACTTTCTTACCACTGATGCACTATCTTCGACCCTCCATAGCAGTGAGAATTTCATATGCCAATATGTTAGGGCCCCATTTTCCTATCCCAAAAGAAAGCAAGGCAGTTATTGTGTAAAATAAAAATGCTGATGAACCTCATAGCCATAGTTTTGCATATTGACCACAAAGAAGAGACCAGTTTTTCAGATTGGGCAGCAGAACAAGGAAGGAATGCCAGAGCTTGCCAGAGCTGACAAGAGCCCTGCTGTTCCCACACAGCCACAGGTTTCCAGTATGAACTGCCATCTCCAGAGACCTCCTTTAGACTATTACTAACTACCTGCCTTAGTTTTGCAATTCAGCCTGTGCTAAAATTCAAGGCCAAGACTATGTTACATCTAGTCTGCCTCAACCCCCAAGAAGATGGAAGCAGCACCTCTGCCATGTAAGAACTAGCGGGAGAACACAGAAACTCTCAACATAAACTTGGGATAGTTCCTTAACAGCCCTCAACCAGGAGCTTGTGTTTCCTCCAAATGCTATGTGACATGAGCAAGGAAAAAAACACACTTGCAGAAGGGGATTGTGCAATGAAATCAAACCTCCTCTCTTTCAGCTTCTGGCTATGTGTAAAGAATTTCACTGCTACAGTGCTCACAAAAAGAGGCACTCAGAATCAAGAACAAAACGAAACAGAGGCCTCTCCAGAGGCTGCATAAAACACTCCATAAACACACACTTTAAGGCAGGTCTGAAAAGACCAGCAGAGCACCAACATCTTCCTTCAGAAAAGCATCGAGTCCCCGAACCAAAAGAATGTTTCCTTAAACCAAAATATTGTGATTCCTAACAATACTCCAGTTCTGAGTACTCCCTCAGGACTGTGGCCCGGATGCCTTTTGCTGTCATCTTTGTGAAACACACCATCACATGGGACAAAAGTAACATGCCTGCTCCTTTCCCATGGACAGCCTCTTCCTGCAAGATCTCAGTCCCCAGAAGAGACAGGAGCATAGGGCACAAAGGAGTCTTCATGAAACTGCCGCACTATTTTTAAGTGAAAAACAAACCCTAAAAACTTAGGGGTTTTTGTTAGGAAAACTTAACGAATTCTGCAAAATGTTTTTCAGTACTTTCCCCTCTTAGATCAGATAGCCAGGCTTTTCAAATCCAGCATGCCTTGAGCTGAATCAGAAATTAAGGTCAGGTAAAAAATGAGTGTGCTAATTTTCTGTCATTAACATCGGGCTTTTATTAAGTTATTAACATCACGCACACATCCAGCAAGAAGCAATTACTTTTCTGACCACACAGGATAACACTGGGATCATGGAGTTCAGCGTGAGGATGGGAACCAGCCTTCTGCTGTTGTCTCAAAATAGCATCATCATCCCAGAACATATTTCAGGGCAGGCAGGAACAGTTAGCCACAAACTTTCTTCTCTGGAGAACAGGGAAGGACATGGGACAGAAAGCTAGTGAATCAATAGAATGGATAAAACTATCCTTGATGTGCTGCCATTTGCTAATATTTACAAGAGAACTAGGGTCATTTTGTTTCAGGCTCAGCACAGCCAGTGTTCATTGCACCTGGAGCTGCTGAAAAACATAATTTGTCAGCAGAGCCAGATCTGAACAGTTTTGTATTAATCCTCCAGTGGGATTTTTATTCCCCAGGCTACCTCTATTAGGATTTTTCCAGGCTTTCCCAGATTGTTTGCCTGTAACAACAATCCAGAGAACACTACTCGGTCTGATACCCTGAACAGTTAAAATTATCAATTACTGAAAAAAAAAAAATAAAAATTAACAGCTTCACCCTGGAACCAAGATTACAAGCCAGACCCCTTTGATCAACTTCATAAATTCTCCTTTCATGAGAGGAGAAACCAGCAAGTCTCAAACCTATATGGCAGCAAATCTCCCGTGTCTGGAGCTGTGCTCCAAGCTCTCCCGGTGCCAAGAAAGGCATCACACCACACGCCATGTGTGGGACCATCACATGCTTTCAGACACATCAGCTACCAGTGAAAATTGGCCAGCAAGAGCCAAGAACAGAAGCTTCTCTGAGCATTCTCTGCACTATACAGAGACACTGCAGGAACACAGCTCACTAGGAATACAAACTTAAACCACCACGGGAAAGAGTTCAGAATGCAGGCACGGCTCCCAGTCAGCCACCATCCCACCCCGGAATCTTTACAGGAAGCTGGATAATTCTTCATTTGCTCCCCTAGACCGAGTCAAATGGCTACATTCCAAAAGCCACTGACACACATCTCCACTGGAGTGATGCTCCTTTCAGAGAGCTTGTCAAAGAAAAAGTCACGTTACCTTGGAACAGAAATCCCACAGAAAGAGTGGTGTTTATGTCAGGAGGCAACAAAGTATATCCTTGGTCTGGGCTGACATTCCAGTCTTATCAATGTCTCTGATCTTAACTCTGCTAAGCACTTAGTCTGAGGACTGCATCATTTAACTCACCCTTTCCCAGAGTCCTCAAACACCAGTTACCTCTGCCATTCGCATTCCAAATATTCTGGCTATCACCACTGAAATGGAGTCCAAAATCTATCCTTTTCTGGTTTCAGCAGCAGAGACCAGGGTGCAGACCTCTATAAACCCCAGTCCTGAAACTCCGGCCCCATGGAAAACAAGTTTAGTAACATATTTGTAAATGAAAATGCTTCTGGGAAATCTATAAGGCATAATGGCCCAAATGTCAAACACTTGGCCTGTCAAATAGCAGGAGACAATAAACAACACAAGGTTTTGAGTCTGTTATTATCATTTTGTTCCAAAAAAGATGGAACATGAGAGATCAGGAAAAAGAAAGCTCATTTGAGGAAAACTGCCCAGAAAAGAACAATATCAAGACAACTCTTACCAAGGTAAGTGCCTGAGACTCTTTCTGTTGTGGTCAAACTCTGCTGCAGAACAACCTTGAATCAGGAGGACTCCAGCTTGTGCCTCTGCTTCCTTGAAAATTCACACGTGGGGCAGGGCCCAAAGTACAGATAGATGGCAGTAGGAGGGATAAGAGGTGGCAGCAGGAGGGATAGGAGGTGGCTATACTCAAGCAGTAAGTATGAATCAAGTCACAACAAGTTGAAGAAGTGCTTCTTTTTATAAAAACAAGGAACACAAACTGGCCTTACCCTTCACTCACACTCACCACAGCAACCTGGAGAATACCCCCAAAACTCTTTCTTATGGAGGTCCCAGCAGTATATCACCAAGGGTTAGTGTAAATAAAATAATATGGACAAGAAAACACTAAGAAAATCCAAATGCTTGTGACCCTGAATGAGTAAGTGTTTCCTTGCAGTGGAACACAGGCTGATCCCTCTATTTCAGATTTCTGTACATGTTATTTCTGGACAGGATGGCAAGCTCTGGCCATTCAGATATGAGTGATGCCACCTACTGTGGATTACTCAGTCAGCTGAGGGCCTTAGAACTGTATTGCTTAGCTAGGTAATTTCTGTGGTATTATCAAAGAAAAACCACTTTTGTGTTCAGGATGTAGTAAAGGGCCATGTCTAAAACAATTCAGCAAAAGCAACTGAGTGCTGATAATAATATAATCAAGTCAGCAAGAGCCAAGAAGTAATACAAGCTTAGCTGAAGAAAATGGAAAATTACACATATCACAAACGTTCAAGAAATTTGGTGTTCCTTCTGTGCCACTTCATTGCCACTTGGGCTTGGCAAACAGCAGATGTCCCCAGAGCCCTATTAGAAAAGCCCTTCCTCAGCCCAGTTGCAAAGACAAAGGAGAAAACAGAAAGGTTCCCACCTGCTACTTCCACAATGTGGTGCCTGGCGATGTCGTAGTAGGGATCATCCCACTGCAGGTGAGTGACAGGCTCAGGGGAGCCTTTGGAGTCATCTGCACAAAGTACAAGAAACAAGCAATCAGAAGAAGGGATCTGGAGCACATTGGCAAGTACAAAGGGATAAAGGTATAAGAAAAAAATGGCACTTCTACATGGGAGGGGCTAACATATGCAACTGTACACCTTGAAAACCCACTTTTGAAATTCTGAGTGGACCAGAGCAGCAGTGACTTCAGAAGAGTCCTGTCAGTCCTAGGAGATCCATACGTGTCCCTCAGAATGTACACTCTCTCAAACAACTGTTCATCTATGTCACAAATATTCACAAAGACAAATCCCAGGGACACAATCATGGCTTTTTTGGAAAGGAGGATCTTAATATAGTCCTTTGATGGATGGTCATCCTGTATGTCCCTGAGCTAATTTTCCTGACCTCTTTGTTCATAGCTCATAGCACAGGATTTCAGAGCAACAGCTCAGGTCTCAGCCCCACCTTCCAGATGGAAGTTTGAGACCATTCCAGTCCAGAAGGCCAAACTCTCCTGCAAGAGACCATAATGGAGGATTTACAGCACATCTATACTGTCAGCACCAAAATGGAGCCATGCACAGGACTGAGAAGAGCATATTTACAGCAGCTGGCTCTGCACTTTTTAGTGCTGTTCAATACTGAGGCTGATTCACTTGGGTGTGGTGCAAGTTTAATGTGTCCATAAAGCTTTTAAACGGAGCTGGGGCTCTCTGGTTATGTAGATATTACCACAATGCTGCAGACAAACAATGCTTTTTGGCCAAAACCCAGATCCCAAACAAGCAGCATACTTACCTGATTTGGGAAAAGCAGGGACTTCATCTGCTGGCCAGTTCTTATCATCTATGGAGGCCAGTTTGAGCTGGCTGAGGGACTCGTTGGTATCATCCACGTTCATGTCATCCTGAAGCTCCGAGAGCGGGTCTGTAGCCATGGTCCCCAAAAACTGCAGTTTATTTTGCAGTGCCTAGAACAGGGACTGCAGAGATTGTTAGGTGAGACACAGAGATCACGAATCTACATCCCCACAGAGAGGCTTCCTCTTCTCACTGATTTCCCCCCAATACTCCCTTATCTTCACCCATCCAGAGATTGTTTCCCCTCCCCCGCCTTAATACAAGCAGGAACTCCTCCTCCTCGCCTGAGGCAGGATACGTCAGGTTCTTTCATGTCAACTGCTATCAAAGGCCATCAAGAGCTTTACCAACCCTCTCAAGGAGTCTCTGCTTGAGCACAGCTCTGCACAGAATAGTTTTTCTCTCCTGAAACAGAAGCAGCAGTGGGACTCTTTGGAAGGCGACAGGCTGCACCAGCCCCAGCCTGATACACTCCCTGTAGGGCTCTGAGCTCCCCCTCCCTCCGAAGGGCTGGCACAAAGCCCGGCTCTTTCCACAGTTGGCCCAGTGCTGGAAGCTTTCCCAAGAATCACCCCCCCTCTCCTGCTCCCCATAATGGAGAACCAGAGCTCTCAACAACACTGAAGTGGGTGCTTCAGTGTGCTGGGATCTGAACAGAGAAGTGAATAGCTCCTTAAAACAGGAATTTTTTAGGCTGAGCTAGTAAAACAGGGAGAACAATACACATACAATCCTCACCTCCTTTCAGCATCACCCGGTAAATCCTTTCTCCTACATAATAGCTAGCACCAAGGAGTCATCTCTTTCATTTAAAGCCATACTGCCTGAATGAGTATTTTTCACCAAGCAGGCCATAAGGAGACCAAAGAATTAAGAGGGTCCGAGGAACAGACAGGTCAGTGCATTTGTTGTTGTTTGCAAATATTTCTCACTCTCATCTATCTGAAGGGGAACATACATTAAAGTTGGGACTGAACTAGCACAGCATACAGGACCTTCTAAGAGTACCAACTCTTAGGGACAATCCTTGGGAAGCAGCTGTTACCCTCTGAATTCAGTCTCCTGGAAGTAAGCAAGGAAACACTAAAAAGGACAACTATGTAGATCTGGATTGCTCACACAGACACGTGACAGTAATTCAGTGATCAGCAGGCAGCAAGCCAAGAGGAACTGTAGAAAAACAAGGTGACACCTTGCATCAGCTAGTCTCTGTAACACTGTTTCACAGAGATGGCTTATGCTTATTTTGCTTTATGAGGAGAGCAAAGGGTTCAAAGATGATCTGAGGAGACACAACACCTTAGTGTGAAAAGTAAAGAATAAAAGTAAAATGAAAAATATTCACAGTAAAGCTATTTCCTTTAGCAGAATGGAGAGAGAGCAATGATGTTTTGCATCTTCCATCCCTAGAGCTTGAATGTGTATATTCATCCAGAGAAAACAATGAAACAGTTACTCAGACTGAGCGCAGAGGACAAAACCTGTGCGAGACTGAGCTCTGGAAGATGTCACATCCATGCTCAGGTCTACACTTGCCACCGAGCTTGGGAATGCATTTTGAGAGCACAGGGAATTGGATGTTCAGTGATTTTCCTCTCCCTTTGGACCATTTCAAGCTTATTATTTAGTTCCTGTCCTCCCTTATCTGCTCCTCACCACTTTACAACCAGTTTTCACCTCTCTGGGGCTCCCAAAGGAAGCTATTGCTAATCAAATGCAACATTTCTCAAATTATGAAAGTGCATGATATATACAGGCAGCAGGTCATCAAGACAGCACATCAGACACACAGGGTCTCACCACTGCAGCCATGCAAAGATCCAAGCAAAATTATTCCCTGCCCTCTGGTGAGGGCTGCCAGAGCTTGCCTGACCTCTGATGTTGACAGGGCAAGGAGCAAGAAATCAGGTTCCCTAGCACCGTGAGCTCATGCTGGAACCACGCAGCAGTGGAGCCAAGGGACAAGGACTCCCCACCCCTAGCAGCTCATCTGATTTCTATGGTAACAGCAGGCACCGACTCCTATGACTCAGCGAGCTGAAAGCACCTCCCACAGGAGCTCAGCAGCCCCAAAAGCCAGTGCTCCATGCTGAGGAAGCATCCATGGCTCCCCAGGGCAGCTCTCAGGGACTTCCTGGCCCTAGTGGGGGCAGAGACCCACATTCAGCTGCTGCCATCCACTGAGATACATTCATGGGAGATTCACAGGGATGCCCAGTAGTGACCACTTCCCCAAAGCCGGGTCCTGAAACGCTTGGGGACCAAATCCAAATCCCCCCCAGAGCAGTGATGGCCCTGCCACAGGGCCAGCAGGTCACCGAGGGTCCCCGCTTGTCCCTCCACAGATCACAGATCACCACCCGGCTTCAGGCAGCTTGCAGCTTGTCCAGAGACAGAAGAGCAGGTTACTAGACAGCACTGGGGGATTTCCCCTGAGCCCTCACACTAATCTTAGTGTGGCACCACATGGAAGAAGGAAGTTGTTAGTAAGATCCACACCGCAAAAAGAGCCCAGTGAATAGTGCTCTGGTCTCACCCCTTGGAAAAACAGACAAGGCTCTCCAGATACCTTCATGTGGTTTTCACAGCCAGCTCCATTCCTTGGCTGTAGGCTACTGCTCTATGGTGTTAATGGAAGCAGGATCCAGAGCAGAAGACCTCTCAGATTTCAGGTGTTTCTTGTGAACCAGACTGTAGAACCCAGAGAGTCCCAGAAGGTTTTCCAAAATTTTCTCCAGCCCTTTCCCAACATGCAAAAGGCTTGTTTTGGGGCCTCACATCAGATAACCAGAGAGCAGTTTAGGACATGCAATACTCTAAATGCTTGAGAACTAGTAGCCTCTAAGAAGGAGAGAACTGGAGTTAGGATGCAAGACACAAATTGAGGATCTTCATATAGGATACACATTTCACTTTCCAATAGTGCAGATGCATGAGATGCTTCCCTGTGTACTCAAAAATGATCCCTAAGGATCTGCCATGAAACATAAACTCCATATGTATCATGATGATACAGTTGTTAAAATGGATAAAGTGTTTATTAAAAACATTTCTTGTTTTTTAACAATAAAAGAGCATTTTAATAGATTTAACTCAGTTTTAAAACTGCACCTGTTTTACATAAATGTCATGACAAGATGCAAGTGATACATTCCATACAGCAAATAATAAGATAAGAAAAATTACATACCTGGATTCAAAAACCAAAAATTCTAGCCAAACAAGCATTTACTTACTGCCAGGCTCTGAAGAGCCAGCTGTTATCTTTTTTCCCAAGTATTTAAGTATGTTTTCTGCAACTACACTACCTGAACACTTGCTGTGGGATAAAAACTAACTTTCCTAGATAAGAGAGACCTGTGATGGAGACCAACAAATTCTACTAAAGAAGAGAACTCAGACCACTAAAATACAATTTTCACACAAATTCTGAGCTATAGATTCCTTATATAAGATACAGAATTTGCCCAGGGAAGACCACTCACTCATATCCAGGAAATCTTGGTAGCTGCTGTTCATGAAAACTATTTTTTTGCAATTTCAATTTCACTATTTTTCTACTACTTATTTCTACGCTACACCTGCTTGATAGTTTCCTTTTCCTGTTTTTCTTCCAAATTTACTATTAGTTCAGAAGTGAATTACACTTCAAAATATGTCCATGCATATATTACCACACCCTGGAGCTGTACA
This sequence comes from Aegithalos caudatus, assembly GCA_013389925.1. NCBI lineage: Eukaryota > Metazoa > Chordata > Aves > Passeriformes > Aegithalidae > Aegithalos > Aegithalos caudatus. The sequence goes on from WEIU01010306.1 coordinate 363,580, forward strand.
TACAATAAAGAATTATAGAAGCAAAGTAGCCTCTTCTTTCGTGCAAGATGAACAAGCAATGGTCAAATGCAATAGTCCCAGTTCTGGGATTATTTTTCTAACTCTGCTGCCATCCACACCTCCTCCCAGTTTCAGCTTATTTGCACAAATGTCTCTTTTTCTGTACACATCAACCAAGACCCTGCACTTTGCTATAGTGCAACAAGCCCACTGCAAGAAAAGGGAGCAGTTACTCAGCAGCAGACCTTCAGAGCTCTCACGTGCATGAATGAGCTCCAGAATCAAGATGCACCCACAAAGCCCAAGCCGTGTCCTCCTTCACACCAAGACTGATGATACCACTGAAAGCATCACTACCCTGGTACTACCCTGAAAGAACCTAGAGGTCAGGAGCCACACCTTGCCATGGCTCACCATGACCAGTAAACTCCACAGAAGACACACTATTGCTAAGGCCGGCTCTTTGGTCCTCCATTATTTCAACAGCTTTTTAATTGAGCAGCCTTCCTTCCCCAGTCATCTGAATCCGTTTGCTGAAGGCCACCCCCGTGCCCGCTGGAAATCCACCCTAGCGAGCAGTCAACCTCCCCTTAGTGGTTCTCTGCAGAGTCTGAGGGCAAAAGTTCTGAACTCTCCTTGGAGCTGCTGCACAAGGTTCAGAGGCTGCTCTCGGTGCCGTGCAGGACTCACCGGGACTCACCTGTGAGGGAGGCAGGGGGGCACACACAGCCCTGCGCGGGCTGCACCCCTCTCCTCCCCATCACCCTCTCCACCAGACATGCGCTCTCTCCCGTTCCCTTCCCTGTGAGACCCCTGAGCGAGCCTCAAGACTGCTTACGAGACTCACAGATTTGCTATTTACACTGTTTAACAAACAAAAAGGTCCCCTAAAACNGGAGCCGCTCCGGCGGTACCTGCACCGCCAGCACCGATCAGCGGTGACCAGGACACCGCGGGCTGCACCCCTCTCCTCCCCATCACCCTCTCCACCAGACATGCGCTCTCTCCCGTTCCCTTCCCTGTGAGACCCCTGAGCGAGCCTCAAGACTGCTTACGAGACTCACAGATTTGCTATTTACACTGTTTAACAAACAAAAAGGTCCCCTAAAACAGCCAACTGCCTGAAGGCAGGACAAGTACCAGCCCCTACTGCTGGGTACCGGGATTAATGGCAGCCATCCCCAGCCCCGCTGCAGCCGCCGAGGTCGGGAGCAGCCAGGAGGCCCGGCGGAGCCGCTCCGGCGGTACCTGCACCGCCAGCACCGATCAGCGGTGACCAGGACACCGCGGGCTGCCGGCCCGGCTCTCCCCGCCCAGGTGCCC
>WEIU01010306.1:365123-387512 GCA_013389925.1 Aegithalos caudatus
GGCGGCACGAAGCGCCCGAGGCCGAGGGGGCGGCTGCGGAGGCGCGGGGGTCTGAGCCACCCCCGCAGGCGGAGCCCCTCGTAGGTGAATGCCGAGGCCCGGAGTGGGTGGGATGAGCGGCCCGGCCTTCCCGAGCGTCGGGTTTGCGCCTTCAGCTGTCCCCGGTATGTGTGCGCCCTGCAGCCACTGCGGGACGGCGGTCCCGACCTTGCTTCCCGTATAGGAACTAGCGGCCGAGAAAAGAGCGTGTCGCCCTGTTTTTTGCCAGTCATGACCATACGTCCTAGAAATACTGCTCGTGAAACAACAGGAATGCTGCACGGGTACCGTCTGTGGTGAGAAAGCAGAGATTCGTCCCTCTTCCCCAGTTTACAAGGAAAAAAGATCGTAAAAGTAATGGTTCCCATGGCAGAGCCCCAGGATTACTGTATAGCAGAGTATCCATCTCCAGTGTTCATCTTCCTCTTATCCAGCAGGAATCATGTCACATAACAGCCAGCGTAATTCATCCATCATCCCTTTGTGTGTGTGCAGGGGATACCGAGGTCTCCAAGGCAGTAGCTGTTGAAGCCACAGTCCTCAATGACCTTGTTAGTGGGCTGTCCATCAAATATTTCCACAGGCTGCAAGAAGCTTCCAAACATCAGCCACAGCAAGCCAGGGTGCTGGGGGCTGAGAATCAGCATGTCGAGACCATCTCAACCATGTTAAGACCAGTGGCAGGTGCAAAGAAGAATTGGATAAGGGTGTGGATCTCAGATATGTAGCAGAAAAAAATAGAAATGGGACAGCAGGCAGCAAGACCTGGAGACCTGGATCTGTTGTCTTCCTCAAGCAGGGTTTGATTCAGTGCTCCCTTGGCTGGCAAGCCGTGCAAGGTGCAAGCTCTCACCAGCCCATTCCAGAAGTGCCTGCAGGACTCCGGTGACAGGACTACTGGGTAGAAACCCCAGAAGCCCAGTCCTACAGAAGGAGAGATTGTAGAGATTTGTGAGAAGGAAAGCAAAGCTTCCAAAAACTTCAGACTCGCATTCCCATAGCATGGGGGGAAGGGCTCATTGGAGGGGCCTGAGTGGCAGGAGGAGTATACAGAGCTTGTGGAGGATTATTCTGGCAGCCCAGGCCCCCTTTAAAATCTCTGTCCCAAAAGGGGATGATCAAGCACAGGTGGTGCTCCAGGGAGTATGATAAAGCCTTCCTGTGGCTCTGCCACCCAAGAAGCATCACTTTGTCCACCCTGGCCACAAGCCCCTCCTGCACACAGAATGTGGCCAGAGCTGTAGTTCAGAGAGGAACTGCAAGGCCCACGCCTTGCCCCACGGGGCTGTGGGGCCGTTCCAGTGCACCCAGTGTAACAAGGTTTTTTGTCCCAAGTGAGACTTGCATGAGCACCAGGTCCCACACACCAGCCAGCACCCCTTGTCCTGCCAGCAGTGTGGCAAGGCCTTTGCACGCTGGCTCTCTTTCTGCATGCTCAGGGAGATCCATTGGGCCACAGGGACTGGCTCAGCTGGTCCCAGGGAGTGCCAGTGTGCCATATGTGGGTGTCACCTGGCCAGCCCCAGCTCCCTGTGCAACCACATGCACCTGCACATGGGGGAGTGCACTTCTCCCCGCAAGCAGTACAGCAAGTCCTACAGCCTGGCCACTAAGCTGTGGTGCCATCAGAAATCCCACAAATCCCACCTGGCTGGCAAGCCCTGCAAATGCGAGCTCTGTGGCATGGGCTACACTCTTCGCCAGAGGCTTGTGCACCTTGTGCTCACCTACAAGGTGGGAAAGCACTCTAAGGAACTCACCACTACAGTGGCCTCACTTGCTGTGGGCCTACCTCAGGCAGCAAGAAAGAAACCACAGAGGAAGGGCCAGCAGGGGGGACTTGTGGCAGAGCCAACCCTGCTCATGGTGTAGGTGCTGAGGCCAGTGAATCAGGCTGAGCTGCTGATCACAGCCAGCAGTCACTGCATTGCTACTTACCAGTCTCAAGGCAGATCCCAGATCCTGGGGTACACGGGACAAAGGCCATGTGTCCATCAGCAAAGGATATAATCAAAATCATCCTCTCTGAGCATGTGGACAAATGCATTATGATGCAGGATGAGGCCTTATTCAGTGACGTGGTCATCATCCAGCAGGGGATGAGCTTTGAGATCTGTGGCAGAAGTGGTAGAGGTCAAGACTGATATCTGGCTGTCCAGCATGCTCTGGCCGATCATCTTCTGTACTTACTAAAATGAAGTAAAAAAAATAAATATAAAACCTAGCTCTCTCATCTCTCTGTTAGCAAAAAGGCCCTGTGGCTCGGCCCCATGCAGAATTAGCAGTCTTGGAGCTAACTGCCTGTATAAACCCTGTATGGGTCTTTGTAGTAGCTGCTCATTGAAACTATGAGCCTACACATGCCACATGCTGAGCCTGGCACAGGGAAGGCACTGGCTGGTGATGGGAATAACATCCTAGAGAAGACACAGTGTTAATGAGCAGTGCGTCTCTTCTGCCTGTGTTACATTGTCAGTCATGACAGTGCACTGTGGGGAAGGCAGAAAAAGTCTCAAAGCAGTAACTTTGAACAGTGCCTTCCTTTCAAGTGTTTTAATTACTTGTTGCTATTCAAGCGCTTTCCTGGGCTTTTACTCTTGTAGCTAAGCAACGCTTCTGATCATTTGAAGCTCATGCTGGTGCCAGACATTACTGGTAAGCAGCTTCCCAAGTGTTTACAAGGTACCTTGTAATATGAAGAGCATTTTTTCCACAATTAGCAGAAGCAAAATCCTGCCTTGGAGCTAGGGCTGAGTGTTCCTTCTCTGCTGTCACCTGGTTTGCTTGCTGTCAGTTTCCTTCACTTACAGTGACTGGACAGTCTGTCTGAGGACATAAAAAGGATAGTTGTGTGTCTCACTCTGCAATCTTCAGTGTCCCTAGCTGAAAGGCTCCTCACCTCTCCACATAAAGGTTGACTAGTTCATCCCTGTGCAGAAGATTTTCCATTTCCTCTCCATGTTCAAGTTGGGCTCAATAAATTTTCACCTTGTTTCTCTTCACATATTCTTGTTTCCTCTCTTCCCCTTCTTTCCTACCCCTGCACCAAAATATTAAGACAGCACAGCCACAACTATATCCCAATATCCTCTGCTCCGTCTTCTTCAGTGCCCGTTTGCCAGCTGAGGCATGCTGATGTAAATTGGTCCTGTTGCAGGAAGGAAGTGCACAGCTATGTCAACTTGACCTCCTAGGAAGGGATGACAATACCAGACCGAACAGGTCTTTCAGACTTGCCCACTCTGCACTCTCTTTTCACACAGGAACACCACTTTCATTTGCTGAATCCTCACTTTTAGCTGTTCTTGCTCTTTCTTATGCCTCTCAAACATCTGCAATTCCCCCTTTTTTTTTTTGTTTTTGTTTTTGTTTAGTCTTGTTTAGTGGCTTTAAACTCTCTGGGTTTCTTATGCCCACTGCGCAAGGGGAAAATATAGGTGCACCAAGAAATCATAAGTAGCACGGTTCCCCTTTTGGGGTGCTATGAATGCAGTTATGTGACACCCTAAAAGCTGCTCTTTGTGGTTTCTACATTAATTTTTAATGAACTTTTTACAACCTGTTTGCAGACAAGGTGCTGCAGTGAGATCCATGACACTTGGATGTGATGTAAAAATGGAAGGTGAGTTCAGTTGATAAACCTTTGGGTGTCCTAATTTTTAATTATTTTCTCTATTGGGACACATGAGCTAAGTTGTCCCTGAGTGCTTGGAGCACAGGCATGTGAGGGGACTTGTATTTGAAGCTGCTGTGCTTCTTCCTGTTCTGTCTTTGGTGCCTATGCAAACTCAAATATTGACACAGCTGCAGAATGTTCTCACTGGAGCTGGGCTCATGTGCTGTGTTTGAAGCATGTGCCCTCAGTTACAGAAGAACTGGAAGAGAAGGGGGAGCAATGGGGGAAAGGGGCCAGGAAAACCCAGACCCCTATTGCCTAAATAGCTGACCTGCTTCTTTATTCTAAGGTAACAGGAGAGAAGCAGAAGGAGCAGATATGAATTAGGAGGTCTTCACAGAAACATTGTTCACCTAACTGTTGATCTGAGTTATCATGCTCCAGGTGGGAGCATGTCTGTGCCGTGCTGCACGTATCACTTGGCTGCAAGATAAACTTAGCTGGCTAATTCTGAGGAGCCCATTGGTGACTCCCTTGGTGGGGATGCCACCACTGTGTCTTTGTCTTAGAAACAGCATGTTCTCATGTGAACAACCTTTTGCTTGACAGCAAAACGATGCATAAAGTATTTTACTCCTAGGAAATTGCTATAAAAGCCCTGAAGACCATGGTGCTGGTGAACCTCAACGTGGATGAGATCTGTACAGGGTGCTGTGGCCTGACTAGATAGCTGTGCAGTGCTCTATAGCTTGGTGTTTGCAGCATTTGAAGGGGTGTGGGATTATTTAATGCTATGCCCTTTCTTGTATTATGTCCAATAAATGGTATTTTAATGACTAAATTGTGGGCTCTCAGTGCTTTTTTTCTTGGGATCCATAACAAGTCCTCACACAGTGCATTACATTTGGTGCAGTTGTCAGGATCCTGGTGAGAAGGGAAAAAGAATAGCAAGGAAGAGGATGTGTGCCTGCCTGGTGCCACATGCTGGCATAGGGAGGAGTTACACACTGTGCTGCCTTTCAATGCCAGTGAAGGTTATGCTTTGGGACAGCAGACACAGATTACCCAGCTGGCTGGAGAGCATGCACACCCATTACCATTACAGGTTTGGGCAGCAAGCACACAGCTCTCCTGGTTGGTGAGGTCCACCATGCTGGCAGGGCTTCACTAAAGCATTTGGGTGCTGCTGGAACACCCCTGGGTGACAAGTGTCAAGGTTTTTTGGATGATTGGGGTCCTTTGTGCAGGCAGGGTCACACCAGGTGCCATGCACGTACACAAGAATTACATTTAAACCTCACACCACAGTCAGGGTTCAGCCCCTGGCCAACTTGTAAACTGGCTTAAACCTGACCAAGGTGTTTGAATGAAAAGGAGCAGGCTGCAAGGGAAGGAGACAATTCTCTGGGTCCTGAAGTCCTCCCCCATCTGGCAGCTCCCTGGCCCTCAGGAACAGGGGAACCCCTGTGTGAAGGGATAAGAGTTTCATCTTTCTGATTATACCCCAGGTGTTGCTTTGATCAAACTATAAAACTCACTTTAGGAACAGACTGATAAATGCCGCAACTATTGAACCAGCAAACTGTATCCATCACAGAGCAGACAAAGGTCTAATGGGCTAAGGCCAAACCCCCTATATTCTGCTCCCTGGAAGTTGAAAAAGTAGTTACATACAGGTAAAAAAAAATTGCCAAAGGCTTTCTTTACTTTAAAAGAAGAATCAGCACATAGAAGGAAAGATCAGAACTCCCAACTGTGTTACAAGCCGTAACTCTGGATAGTAAAGGTATCTTAAATCTCTTGTCCTAAGAAAGAAAATAGCATCCACCATTCATGGGTGAGTGAAGGCAGAAAGAAAATGAAATTATAAAAATTTGCTTACAGGAATGGAAGAATTAAATGTTGGAGGGATGGGAGTCACCCCTGGGGAAGTGATACCTGATGCATGCTATGCTGCTGCAGAGGCTAACCACAGGAATGGGAGAAAACAGGGAGGGGCCCTAGAAGCACATTATGAAATGAGAAAAGGCCACAACGTGAAGAGCCAGCATCTTTAATTACTAACAATCTTGTGAGACACCAGAAAGGGCTGGAAAGTGTCCCAGGATGTAGTGAAAATCTCCAATTACAAAGCAAACCCGAAGTAAAGAAACAGAAGAAACCTAAGTGATAGATGTAGCCTTGAGTAATCTAGAGATAAAAGGTTTCAGCAGTTACATTAACAATCTAGTTGCCCTGATAGGTGGGTTTGTCTTGTATCACCAGGGAAACAAGAGCAGCAGCTGGAAAAGAAGCAGCCAGATATAGTGATAGAATCATCATCAGTTTCAGTAAGGGTTTTTCAAACAAATGCTGAAGCAAAATGAATGTAGGGACCAGAATAGAAGTAAAGTTAAAGGAAGATGGCATAGGTAAGCGTTAAATATATTTATACCTGTCTGGTAACCAAGCTTGACTTTTAACAGCTTAACTGGTGTATTGTAGCATTGCTTAAAGTTAGCTTGATATACTGCATGATCCCATGGAAGGTGGTAAGACCTTTCCTTTAAAAGAAAGACAAGAAGAGGGTAAAAATCTATGCATAAGTATAACAAAGTTGACTTAAGCTGATTGTAAAGGCTGTCTGGTTATTATAAAGACGACACAGAGATGCAGAAATGAAAAAGAAAGTGATTGAAGATATTGAAAGTTGCTTGCGCCTCCTTCTCCAGTGAGGAGAGGAGGTGGCTGTGGTGTCAGCAGCTCTGACCTCACCACTTGTTTGTGCCCTTTCCTGTCCCTGTCTGTGCTCTCTGCCTAAATGCTGCCTCCCCTGCTAAGTAACATGGGTATTTCTAGGGTTGTGTCTAATCCCATGCACACGCTCTCCACCCTGGTCATTTCCACCCAGGGAATCCCAGCCATTCCTAAAGGTGTCTCTCCAAAATCCAGAGTGGGGAGTAGAGATGTGTGTGGATGAGAACAGGACAAACTCTTACATGAGGAAGGAAGCCTCTGCAACTGCTCTTTGTACCAGTGTCCAGAGTCATTCCTCAGCCAGCCTAATGCTAATATTTGCACTCCTTCTATGGAGGTAAACATTACAGATGTATTAGCTGCACAGAGGCACGGCACAAAATATGTTCCCTGCTGGGAGGAAGCACTTTTGTTCCATGTGGCAATTCCCGAGACTACCCCCACGCTGCCCTGCTTTCTGCTGTTTTCCCACTCTTGCCAATGGTCTGCTTGCTGTAGCAATCATTAGAGCCTTCCCAACTCTGGCAGTCCAGTTCTTGATTTAATAGCTGATGTCATGACATCCAGACCATTCCTGTCTCCCTGTTCCTGGAAGCCCTTGTTTTCCTGGCTGGTTTTCAGTGTGCTAGCTCCCTGCTTGTCAGAGTTTCTCTTTCCTTTTGGATGGACTGTAGTAGGCTCCACTATGGGGGGGAAAAAAGGGGGAGCCCAGCCTTCATGATGCTTCATCCTCCTCCACTCAACTGGGCATTGGGAAGAATGCACTGCCAATGGAACTGCTGACCTAACTGGGAGGAAAATTTAAATTCCCAAAGGGCTGTCAAAGGCACCCTTTGTGCTCCTTGGGCAAGGGAGAAGGGGGAGCACTGAAAATGTGTGTTGTGGTATCAAAATAGCTGAGGCTGAGCTTGCTGATAACTGCAGGAAAGAAAGACAACTGAGCACTAGGGTGAACCAGGGGGAATTGCAGCTAAAAAGAGAAGGACTGGGAATGGCTAAGGAGGTCTCAAAGTCTTCCTGTGTTCAAGGCTGCTGGAGTGCAGCCTCTGAGAAGAGTCAGTGGCAGGGACCTGAACCACCATGGCAGGTGGTTCAGGTCCCTGCCTGAAGCAGTGATGGTGCCAGGGGCTGCATGGGAGCAAAGCCAGGGAAGAGGAGCAAGCTCTCTGGCTGGGATGGCTGTGAGCTGACAGAGGTAGCTCTTTCCAGCCTGAGTTCTGCTCTGGGACAAACTTGTCTTCTTGCTATACATGCCATCTTCCTAGATATTAAATCGGAAGCTAAGTAAGGAAATGAAGATGCTCTGATGGGAGGGAGAGATGCCAAGAGAGGAGGGATAAGAGTCCCACTGTCCCTGACACATCACGACCTGGAGTCCTGTTTCTTCATTCTGGTTCAATATTAACCCAGCAGGACTGTGACTCCACTTATTCTGCTTCCTTTGCAATTCCCCTGCAGCCAGGGCTGTACAGCATGGCGAACACCAAAACCAGCATACTGAGGGGCCTGCTCTTCTCCAGCCTTCTACACCTCACTTTGAGCCATGCTGGAGGTAAGACTCAAGGGCAGAAGTACCAGTAGATGACAGGAGGGAGAAAGGGTTAGTTCTTTCCAGGAGTAACACAGGTGGCGAGTTTTCTTCCTCAGGTCACGAGGACAGGCTAAAAGCTTGAAGTTGGGAGCAAAAGGGTGCTGAGAATGGAGTGAACATAGGAGGATGCAGCTGCATCTGTCAGCTGGTGACAGCAACTCAGTGGATTTTATGGGTCACCTGGAAAATAGCAGGGAAGGGGACTGTGGCTCAGTCCAGGATCAAGTGTAATGCAGCTATGGGGCTTTTGGGGATAGAGTTCCTCAGCTGACCTAGGTGACTTCAATTGTCCATTGCCTCCCCAGCTGTCCCTTATCGAAACTTTAGGTCATACAAAATATGCCACCTTCCTGCTCACTGCTCCTTTTATTAGAGCCTCTAACTGTCTTTTCTTAACATGAGGTTAAATCTTCTCAGACCCACTTCTGTGTGGGGGAAGACCTGTCTCTAGGTCTCAAATCAGGGGCTGTGAACATGAAATGGAACCAAGCTGTGCTTATCACAGTGGTCTGAGGCTGCCAAGAAAGAAATACAGTGGCTGGGCACAGGGACTGCAGCAAGCTCAAAGCAAACAAGCTTCTAGCTGCAAATGAGCAGAGCAGTTTTGCTGAGGAAGCAGTGTTCCTGTCACTTCTGTTCCCTAAGTGATGGGAGCTGTGACAGGATGAATTCCAGAGAGCCTGCTCTGATTGACTGCGGACGTGACAGGGCTTCTCCTCTCTGTATGGTGTGCTGGGGGAGGCTGGGCTGTGGGACCACCACATCAGTTGCATGTGGTTTTTGGAGACTGCAAAGAGAGACAAAGGTGCCCTCAGGCTGTGAGCAGCCCTTTGACTGGCAGTGTTCTGACCTGATAGTTTTCCTGGAAAAGGGGGAGGCATTGTCACTGCTCAAGCGCCACCGACGTGCCAACAAGGGATTTCTAGAAGAGATGCTTAAGGGGAACCTGGAGCGGGAGTGCCTGGAGGAGAAATGCAGTTATGAGGAGGCTTTCGAAGCCCTCGAATCCATCGATCAGACGGTACGTACCAGGAAATACCAGGAAACCCTCCCCCAGCCAGCCTCTGTAGGGAGACATCAGCAGGTTGCACACACAACCAGAAGCCAGGGTGTAATACTCAAATCTGTGAACCAAAGATGGGGCTCTGCACACCCCAAGGCAAGCTCATGCTTCCTTAGGGAGCTTACTTTCTAGAGACACTGCAGGGAATACATCTGAAAGCTCAGGTTCTTTTCTCTCCATCTCTATGCGTGAAGTGACAAGGTGCCATTGGTCCTGAATAGCATCTTCCACTAGCTCAGCATGGTGCCTCACACACCGAGGCTGCTGTCCCAGACACTCACAGAAGCGCTGGCACAGCAGGCAAACACTGAGTGCAGGTACCTCAGACTCCTTTGAGCTTAAGTTTTTGCATGCCCTGTCCCTTTTTTCAGACTCACTTTCCCAGTTTCCAGACTCACTCACTCTGCAAAATTTGTGCTGCATCCTTTTGGGATTTGCTCCTAGCCCCAAGGCTGGTGTCCCTGCAGAATTCCACACCTAAAAATACAACAGATGACAGTTAGGAGCCTAAGCCAGCAAGGCACTACCTCTGTGGAGTACTTCAAAAGCAATCAGCCTCAGGCTGCATGGTAGAGATGCAGAACCAAAGAGCTGAGCAATACCTACATGTGATCTGTGGCCTTAGAAATTCCAGGTTCAGCTGCTTGGACTTCTGCACTGTAGCTCACTGCTCTACAGAAAGCTCTCCTTGCTCTGCAGGTTGATGAAGGTTGTAAACATCTTTGGTCTCTTTAGAAACAACAGTACTGTCTTGATTCCTGAGTCTGATGCATGGGAATGTGGTTTTGTATCAGATTTTTTGCTTTGACTCCATAGTAATCGGTATAAAGAGAGCTAGGTTATTCTTTCATTTCTTTGTGATGGGACATTCTCTCACTGGTTTGAATTGCAGTAGCCAAGAAAGATTTGATGTTTTCTGTCTCTCAATATATATTTTTCTTTTTTTTTCTTTTTTACAGGACATATTTTGGTCAAAATACCAAGGTAGGTTGCTTTGAGTCCTACAGGTACTCTTATCCCTTAGGATGCACTGTCTCATCCTGGAGAGATGGCTCTCTCTTTTAAGAGCTCACTTTCCAGGGCTAAGCACTTGTATTTTGTCTCTAGATGATAAACTGGTGATGATGGTTATTTGGATGGATGATGGATGATGATGCCTCTCAAGGCATCGCTTTCACATGTCTCTTTCTTCTTGTTTTGCTAGTATGTCAGGGTCTGGGAATGTCCAGGACAGTTCTGGATGCTTGTCTAGAAGGTATGAACTTCATGCTGACCTCAATCTCCTATATACAGTGAGTGCCAGGAACTTGCTTCCTGCAGAGATTGTACAGAAAAAAATTAAATTGATGTTGGAGAAGCCTTTAATTATAAAGAAAAATACCAGGGGAGGAATTTGAAATGATTTCTTACTCTATTTCCCCGCTATAATAATTTCAACAAATAACCTGGCTTGTGCACTGAAATAGCATGGGGTAAATATCCTTTTCCTTGTGACAGTCAGGTGTGGGCAGCCTCTCAGAAAGGCTCTGAGCCAAAGCAAAGCACAGAGCTCTCAGGGACAGATCCCTCTGATGAGGCTGAGAAAGCTTAGGCTGCGTGCTCTTCTCACGGGAAGAGGATGCCTCTGCTCGTGCAGGCTCATGCACCCAGCAAAAGTTAAAGGGATATGTGAGAAGGTACTTCTGACCTTGCAAAATGCAACATCCAGTTCCACTGACTCTGGCTTACATTGTGTTGGGATTTTGACAGGTAACTGCGCTCTTGGGCTGGGCCAGAACTATCGGGGAACAATTAGCCACACCAAGTCTGGGATTGAATGTCAAGTGTGGACAAGCAAATACCCACATATTCCTAAGTAAGTTCATCTCCCACATACCCCTTGAGTTCTCAAGGGTGTCCTTCCTTCCTAGCCTAACCAGCTTTGTCTCTCATAGATTTAATGCCACCATTTATCCCAACCTCATTGAGAACTACTGCAGGAACCCAGACAACAACTCAGAAGGCCCATGGTGCTATACCCGAGACCCAACGGTGGAACGGGAGGCGTGTCCCATCCCTGTGTGTGGTATGCCCCGGCACTTCAGAGAGCCCTTCACTCACAGCAAAACACTGCACTGGGACTGATAGTAAAGCACTCAAGGAGAGGGTTGAGGAAGGGGAATGCTTACATGAGCAGAGGTCAGTAGGAGTAGAGAAGCTGCATCTTAAAGCGTAAAGGAGCTGAGGAAGAAAAGCCACTCAGTTGCCCATACATTATGAGTTGTTTTCTCTAGATTATGCTAATCTAGATGTAATTTAAAACCAGTGTCAGCAGTCCCAAGGAATGTACTACAGTATTTTCTAATCAGTCACCCCAAAATCCTGGCCCAGTTGTCTAATTTGTGACAGCCATGGAGTCATAATGGTTTTTGGCTGGAATTCCTACTTTTAGGACAAAATAACTGCAATAAGTTGTTGACTGCCTGCATTAACATTCTCTCCTGTGGAGGTGTGTAGTTTAATACTCACAATCTCAAGTACAGAGAAGATGCCCTTCTCTCATCATTGCACTGGACATGGAGTCCCAGTGCACACATTCCTGTTTCTCCCCAGTACAGAGCCATCTCACCTCTGTCTCACAAGTACTGGTAAAGGAGAGAACCTTCTCACACAGCAGAAGTTTCTCTTCCAAAAAAAGAGACTAGAAGCAACAACTCATAAGCAAGAGTTAGAGGTCAGCAACCATTCTGGCACAGTGTATTTTTTAAATTTTAAAAGCCATTACCATTGCTGTGGTCTGTAGAATCTACCTAACTGAGAAGAAATTCTGCTCTGCTTTGAGGCCATCAGGCATCTGTGCTACCTCTGTTTACCAGTTAATTTCTGACCTGCAGTATCTTACAGTTACATTTCCATGTGCTTGGATATAGCAGGATTAGAAAAGCCTTGGTTTTGTGCACAGTCCTTTTACAATCATGTTGACATGAGTCAAAAAACAGCAGCCCCACCGATTAAGGTGAATGTTACTTGCCCAGTGGCTATTGTGCACCAGAGTGAATAGCCAAATGGGGTCTCTCTTCACATGGGGACTCCCCCTGTGCACAAGAAAAGGCACCTTGAGGCCAAGCAAGAACAGACTGGATACCCACTCCTTCAGGAAATGCTGCTTAAAACTTGCAGTCCTTAGGACACTTGCAAGAAAAAGTGTGAGAAGACTTGCAGGGAATCTTTTCACTTACCATTAGATATAGAAACATTAGCAAAAATTAAATTTGCCATTTTAGTAGAATACCACAGTAAAAGGCTCCCCCAAATATGGCCTAGTTAAGTGTTTTAGAATAAGGTATTGGAGAACCTAATAGAGCAGAATTATGATGCCTGAGACACCAACCCATCCCTTGAGTTGGTTCTCCAAGATGCCCCAGAAGGGAATAGAATACTGTTCCTCATATCTTAGTGACAAAGAGAAGTGTGATGCATAGTGCCAGCCTTACTTCACCTACTGCTGGACCACCTCTGACACTGCAATATTTTAGAGGGTCACCACATGCATGGAAACACAATGGGAGCTCCCACACATAATGGGAGGTCCCATGGAATTCTAGGCTTTAGTAAAGGGACTCTGGTGCTATTTGTTAACAGCACTTCTGAATGCACAACTATGGCTTATATCACAGCTCTCTCTTTCCAGGTGAAGATAGAACAACAGTTCCATTTACTCCACGAGCCACAGAACCTGCACCAACGGAGCCTTGTGAACCAGAGAAAGGCATGCTTTACACAGGGACTCTCTCAGTCACTGTGTCTGGAGCTAAGTGTCTGCCGTGGAATTCTGAGAAAGCCAAAGAGGTGCTCCATGGAAAACACACTGACCCAGAAGTGGAGCTGCAAGAGAATTACTGTAGGAATCCAGACAGAGATGATGAGGGTGTCTGGTGTGTCACAGATGAACCACCCCACTTTGACTACTGTGACCTGCACTACTGCGGTGAGAAGTCAGCATAGGTTTGGGTAGGCACACGTTTGAGGCACTGACAAATAACAGTAGAATGAAGTGCTTGGCTGGGAGGCATAGACAAGGATGGACGTACACCATGGGAATCCTGTTTGTCCATGTATCACATGTACTACCCTGCCTTAGGTGCATAGCACTGTTACCTCTCTCAGGTGTTCTCCCTGAAAACTCACACTGGCGGACAGGGCACATTAAAGAGCACGGGTGTTTTAAAACATCATTCCATGATCAGACCCACTGTGTACGGAAAGGAACATTTACATTGCTGATAATTATGGCAACCACACTTAAGTGTTTTACCATGTTTGTCTTTCCATCTCTCAGACAGCTTGCTAGAGGACGAGAACCAAGAGTCTGAGGGACTATCAGGACGTTCTACTATTCCTAAAGAGTTCAAAACCTTCTTTGATAAAAAAACTTTTGGTTCTGGTGAAGCAGGTAAGCAAAATCTAGATACAGCATGTTTGCAGAAGGACTGTAGCTTCTTCCTATTCACTGTTCCTCAGAAACATTAGCTAACAAAAGCAGGGGAAGATACTTAAATTCCTGGAAGTCCTCTCAAAAGTCAATATCCAGTTCCAATCATGGAGCTAGTAAGCACTCCCTTTCTAGGATCTTCCAGTTTCACATGAATGCAGGCAATAGTTCTCCACTGTAAATGAGGTAGAGTAGCAAAGCCAGATTACTTGTTTTTTCAGATTGTGGCACTCGTCCCTTATTTGAGAAGAAAAAGATAACAGACAAAAGTGAGAGGGAGCTGTTGGATTCCTACACAGGAAGAATAGTCAGTGGGGATGATGCAGAAGTTGGCAGCTCCCCCTGGTAAGTATTGTCTTTGCATTTGGGAATTGTGTCTTCGTTCTCTTCAGCTCAAGCAGGTAGAAATAAAAGGGCTTGCCTATCTTAGGCAGCGTGCACAAATTACAGATTCTAATCAAAGCTTCTCCAAGTGGTTGACAGAGCAGTACTAAAATAGCTGGAAAGAAACTCACCTCTTGAACCAAGTATGCAACCACCAGAGAAAGCAAGTGTATTGGTGTATTTCATCTTGTCTTTCCAGCTTTGCTTCATGTCTTCCTCTTTCCAGCTTTGCTTGAACAAAAAGGATGAGAAACTTCTCCAGGTGAAAGAAATGGGACAAATGGCCTATTACATAGGATATACATGTCCAGGGAAGACTTTTGCTACAAAGCTACTTACACAGTTTTGTCAGTATAGTGCAATGCTGTTTCCTGCTCACTGCCAATTCTGCACTTTCTGCATGACACCAGGACCCGTTCAATCCTGCTAAGGGCTTCCTTCATCCTCATCTCTCAGGCAGGTGATGCTCTACAAAAAGTCTCCTCAGGAGCTGCTGTGTGGTGCCAGCCTCATCAGTGACAGCTGGATCCTGACTGCTGCTCATTGTCTTTTTTATCCACCCTGGGATAAGAACTTAACTACAAGTGACATTCTGGTGCGGATTGGCAAGCACGTAAGAGCAAAGTAAGAGTCTGAATGAAGTGAGAAGGAACTAGGCTTCCTCTTGCAGTAAGGAGATACTTTGGAGCTGGGCTGTCATTCACTATCCAAGGAAGTATAGCTAATGTTACATGCCTCTCAATAACAGGATCTAAAGGGGCTGTCATTTGCTGCTCTTGCTGACCCTGAAGGTTAAAGTGAAAAGGACTGAGGAAACCTGGGAAATCTAAAAGGGTGCTCCTATATAAAGACAGCATTGTCTCAGAGGGTACAAAGCTGAGAGTATCATAAACTCCAGAAGACCCTCAGCTGCTACTGTACAGCAAGTTCTTTCCTTCATGGCTATTTCAGATATGAAAAGAATAAAGAGAAGATTGCTCTGTTGGATAAAATCATCATCCATCCCAAGTACAACTGGAAAGAGAATATGGACAGAGATATTGCACTCATGCACTTAAAGAGACCCATCAGCTTCAGTGACTACATCCATCCTGTCTGCCTGCCTACCAAAGAGGTCGTGCAGAGGTGAGGAGGAGAGAGAGACACAAAAAGATGACTTCTCAAGGTTATTTGCAGTAAGAGTACCAGGCAGGAGAAAGTTGTTACAATACATTTAATTATACTTGTGCTTCCTTCCATAGGCTGATGCTGGCAGGCTATAAAGGGAGGGTAACTGGTTGGGGAAACTTGAAAGAAACATGGGCCACTAACCCCTCCAACCTGCCCACAGTTCTGCAACAGGTCAACGTGCCCATTGTAGATCAAAGTACCTGCAAGGCATCCACCAGAGTTAAAGTCACTGACAACATGTTCTGCGCAGGTAAGTAACACTGGAGTCCACAGGCACAACTTGCCACAGAAGTCAAGGGCTCTGAGCTCCTGGTGTGACTTGTGCAGCAAGGTTACTTTCTGATAAATTTGCAAAGAATAACTTCCCTATGATAAGAACTTTCTCAAAAACTATGAAGGCTGGAGAAGTTAAAGCTAGGAATAAGGTTTGCAACACCAACCGGGGCCAGGCACTAGTCTAATGGTACTATCTAGCAGCAGCAGCAGCTGTGGGACAACTAAGCACAAATAAAATTATCTTTTCTCCAGTACATAGAGCAGTTCAGTGACTTCCTAAATTAAAGGCTGCACACCCATTATCCTATCTACTAGCTTGTCTCAATCTTTTGGAGCCCATTCATACTTAGGGCCACAAATTTTGAAGGCTCCTACCTTCCTAAGTCTCTTCTAGCATGATACCCACCCTTTTTGAGTGAGAAGGGGACACAGAATTCAAGTTACCAAGAGATGGTATGGATTTGTGTACCACTTTAATAGTTTGTGCAGTATTCTTCATTTGTGCAGACTACCAGTTCCTACAAGCAAGCCTTGTGACTTCTGACTAAATTTGTGTTGCTTGCATCTAAATGCATGTGATTGCTTGAGTTAGGATGGAAGCCAATTACATGAGTGTGCTGAAAACAGAGTTCTTATGGGATGCTTTTTCTAGACAACATTCTTTAAAATAGCTGAGATGCAGACATACAGAAAAAAAAGGAGACACAGGTGATGGGAAAATGCAGAGATACTATCTAGTTCATCAGGAATGAATGAAATCCTCTTCCTCTTCATATTAAGAATTGAGGAAGACAGCTGGGGAGAGGAAAAGCAGAACTTACAGTGAAAAGAAAGTGAAAGTGGGGACAACAATGTGTCTCTAGTAAGTAGAAGAACAGGGAACACAGATTATTACAATTAAGTTTCTAAGACAAGAAAAACACAGCAGCTCAAGCTACAGCTGCTGTTCAGTGTCAGTGCAACTGACACTAGCAGCAAGTCTGATGAAAATACAGGAAAGAGAGCAGAGGGAGGATTCAAGAATGCTGCAAAGACAGATGCAGTGCTAGAATTTTTACATATATGAAAAACAAAAGTCCAAGAGTTGACAGAATCAATCTCATAGGTCCCAAAATATTTATGCCATTTATCCCAAAACTTTAAAGAAAACATGGTTAACACCAGCCACTCCCCCTACAGTCAAATGTCCATTTTTCTTGCCTGTAGGTTACAGTCCTGATGACGTAAAGAGAGGAGATGCCTGTGAAGGGGACAGTGGGGGACCTTTTGTAATGAAGGTATGTTTAACAAGTTCAAGCTTATAAGACATACAGAGATGGGTCTGTTCTACACTGAATTTCACAGTCTAAGAAGTAGCAGCAGAGTTGAGCCACTGCTGAGCGGATGAAGCAAACCCAGCTCATGCCAAAGGTGAGCAGTGGAGATGAATGCTGCAGTCATCCAGCCCCATTTCTATACTGAGCTCTCAGCATATTAGGACCCGCAGGACCCGTGAGTGATGGCCAATTCTTAATTACAGATTTAGGAGTAGAGACAAAGTGATGCCAAATAAACTCTGTGGGAGATGGCAGTCCCACAGAATCCCAAAGTAGCATCCATCATTAAATAGGCTGGGGCACATCCAAGGTTTAGATCTGAGAGGGCAACCAAGCTGCTAAACAATCCAGAGCACAAGTCTTATGAGGCATAGCTGGGGGAGTTGGGCTGGTTTAACCTGGAGAAAAGGAACTTCAGGGGAGACCTCCTGAAAGGAGGTTGTAGCTAGGTGGCACTCAGCCTCTTCTTCCTGTCAAGCAAAGGACAAGAGAAAATGGCCTCAAGCTGTGCCAAGGGAGGTTCAAGTTGAACATCAGGAGGAATTTCTCCACTGAAATAGTACACTCAATGCTTTGGTTTAATTAACATGGTGGTGTTTTGTCAAAGGTTGGACTTGATCTTGGAAATATTTTCCAACTTTAATGATTCTCTGATGCTATCCAAGTCTCTTGCTCCTTGTGCCAACCCCATTTTTTCTCTACTTTAGAACCCAGACGACGACCGTTGGTATCAAGTGGGAATAGTTTCATGGGGAGAAGGCTGTGACCGAGATGGCAAATATGGATTTTACACCCATGTATTCCGCCTGAAAAAGTGGATACGAAAAGCCATCGAAAACCATGGGCGATAGAAGCAGCACTTACCTTGCTTGATCTCAGTTTTGTTACAGTGCTCCACTTTAAAACATAAGCATAGAAGATCACGAAGCAAAACAAGTTATCTCCTTACAACCTGACAAAGGAAAGGTTTATCCCTTGAAAATAAAAGTTTTGAAACCCATCTTCTTCCTTTTATTCATGTTGAGTTTAATTGCAGTTGGATCTAAGTCATGACAGTAACCAGGAGCACCAAAGCACCAGCTATATTGCTAATTACCTGTTGTGCTTCAAACAGATTCCCCTCTCTTCCATCAGCTATAATCAACAAGTTTTGGACCTCACATAATGACCTTGTCAGTCACAGCAAGCAAGATTACGCCTTCATGCACTATCCCTTTCCTCCCTTCAAGGCAACTAATTTTGTTCTAGTTTTTGACCCATGTATGTACCGGAGATAACCAGCCTACAGTACTTGTGGCATTACACCAATGTCAAAAGTAAAGAAATTAGAAGCTGTTTTGATCAGACAAACATTCTTCTCAGCTGTAACAGCAGGCAATAAATACCAGCATCCATCCTACAAAGGAATAGCAGCTTGAATACATTAAGCAGCACCTCCAGTAAGTTCCTACACAGCAGGTGGTGCTGGGTCCTCATTGTGTATTTTCCACCAGCATGGCAAGGTTCTGAAGGAAGCAATTCATGCATTGTCAAAGCCTGCAATGCAAGCATCCTGCACTATAACTGCTTCTGTTATAAAGGCTGTTTAGGGATCTCTCCAAAAGCAAGCTTCAGTCTTTCATAAACTCCTCTTTAGCAGGAATTTGTGGACAACTGAGGACCCAGAAGTATAGCAGTAAATAAATTCTTGACCACCCAATTTGTTCAGCCCAATTTTCTACTAAGACAATCATCAGATTAGAAAATTCTCCTTGCTCCCTATGGCACCACATTTCTAAACTTCTCACTCATAGTGCCATAAAGTCACAGAAACAGGCAACAGTGAAATTTGTTGTTCTAGAAAAAAAGTTGTTGATCAATTACTGTCTGGCCACCTCCTTTTAGATGGCTCATCTGGGAACCAAGTTGAAGCAGCCCAATTTGATTGCCCAGATAAAGCATAAAAACCAACCTCTCAAAGAAATCTGAAGAACAAAACCTCAACAGCTCAAGTTTCATGACTGTTTAAAGTCATCGATAACCACAGACATTGAACACTGAAAATGTTTAGCCCTTTTAATGTTTATATTTTAAACCTCACCCCTTCACTACTATCAAATAATCTGTAACAAAAGAAAGAAACCAGGACCATACCATTTCTGGAGAAAGTCACTGTTCATATTGACTTGTTACAAACAATACAGAGGAATAATTTTTAAAATTCAGTTTAATATTATTTAAATATTGTCTGGGCTAAAGATTAGGCTTTATTAATTTATGTGCACAAGTTTTAGTTCAGAACTCCCAGGATATTGAGTCCAACCAAACACTACAAAGACACAGGGCAAAAACTCATTCATAAAAACAGCTATATCTTCTGCTACTCAATTATTCCTGTATTTCACTTCTGATTAAGCTTTTAAATTTAAAATAGTTTATGCAGGTTTGCAGGCATTGCCGTTTTAACATCCTGAGCTAATTAACAAACAGTTCTTCAGAATGTCTGCTGAAAATGGTAAAGGAATATATGGATTAATTTAAATGTCACTAAGTTTCAGAGAGCAGCTAGTCATTGAGAGGTAGTGGCAGTAACTCTAGTGTCAGCCAACACAAACTATTCACAAACCGCCCCAGTTTAAGTGCACAAAACCACAGCACTTACCAATAAGGGCCAAACCTCCACTCGTAACAGAGCTCTTTTCCATAAGTGCATGCCCATTTCAGGTTATGAGAGTAGACTGTGACTACTAAATTGAGGCAGTGGAGCAATGAATGGCATCGTATCAGTTAACACAGGATGGAGAACGCTCGTGATCACCTGCTATCACAGTGTGCAAACTCACCATAAGCACCAAGCAGCATTTTGTCAATTGTAACCCCAGCCTAGGGGTCCTGTGAAAGGAAGATTTCAGACATTTGCAGAAGCTCTGGCATAGATCTGTTGTACAAGTACTAATTTAAAGCCACGTTTTTACTGTAATCAGGCAAGACAGTTTCAGTAATGGCTCTTATGCAGAGACTGCTGGTCCACATAGCAAACAACAAAAGCAGCAGTTATATGGAACAGATTAAAATCTAGCATAGAAGTGTGTTATTTTAAGCCTGCCTGTCCAACTCTTCAATAACTCTGTTCTAGCTATTGAACAGATGTGCAATTTATGCTTCACAACCAGTTTTCACGTGGAAGTGCAGTAGTAAGGTGAAAATACATCACCTCCCTAGAAATGAAAGGGCTAGAAAGGATACACAGTGTGTCTGTCTAAATCTTCATTATTTGGAGCTTCTGAAAAAGGCTAATCACTCATTAAAAAAATAAGTGGCTACAACTTTTGCAGACTAGTTCTATTAGGTGTCTTAATTTCAAATTGGTAACATCTGATGTTTAAGAGCAAAAAGAAGTAGTGAGTGAGGTTTACCTGCATGAGGACACTGCTTAACCAGATGAGCTCAGGATAAGTGAGTCCACTGACTCATACACCACTGCTACTCTATTCCATATCAACAGCAGCAGGCTCACTCAAAGAAAGCTCCCTCAGATGGGACCACACAATCTGGGTAAAGGTATCACAAGGACCAGATAATTCAAAATAAGCATTTCAGCAAACTAAATATTTTCAAGTTACAGAACTTATTCCAAAACATAAAAAGCAACTATATGAAAATGTACTACTGCTCATAGAAGTAAGAGTGCAAAGTCTCAGGACTGCACCCACAGACAGTGTATTTCCACTCATCTTCCGTATAGTGTATCCAAACCCCAAGGTTCATGCCAGCTTAGTTCAGTTTCTAGATGCCCAGTCACTAACATTCAGGAATAGAAAGTGACCTCTAACCAGCAGTTGCTGCTGTTCCTATAGAGGCTGGTATAGTTAATGCAAACTTTATTTACAAAAGACACTTAAATTAGTTACTTCATGCCATGTGTCCATACAGAATCAACAGTTCAAGGATTACATGGAGAAGAATTCACAAAATTAAAAGTGAAATCACTAAAGGTCTTCTAAGAGTTAAGAACTAGGAAAAGATTTTAAAGACAACTTTACAAATAAAAACCCCAAGTCATGAGAAACTAGTCTGAGCAAGAGGATGGTTGTTTACAGGTCTGTACACTAAAACTAATACACAGACAGCCTTCTATTGTCAAAGAGATGCTCATTGAGAAGCAGATTATGTACAAATACTTGTGCCACAATGACTCAACCCCCCAAAATCCACTGTATTATACATAAACCAGTTTGTATACATTAGGCCTAAACGAGGCCATTTAACTATGAAGACTTCTAGTTTAGTAAACTAAAGCTGAAGACAGCCCCAAGCAACAGCGATACCGTCTCTTTGCATCTCTATTTGCGACTGCTTTTTATTCTCTCCAGTCTTTTTTTCAAGTCATCAATATTGGCAGCTGCAGAAGAGGGTGAAGCCAGGGTAGTTCCAATGCCAGAGGAATGAGTCTGATTGGAGTCCAGGTCCAGATGTTGGTACTGCTCCCGGGACTCACGCAGCTGGGAGAGCTTACTGTGAAGCATATCTGTAGAGGATGCAACTGTAGGGAGTGTTGGTTTAGAGAGCAGAGACGTCAGAGGGGGTCTGTCTTCCTGCTATGAGGGAGGAAAGTGAAGTGTTAAGATACATAGTGGTAAAGGCCATATAAAAAGCAGAAATCATAATCAATGGCTTTTCATCTCTACAGGAAACAATAAAAACAGAGGAAAGGGAAGGAGCACTACAACACAAGTGGATCCGGAGCAATAAAGTCAGTTGCTGTCAGAGTCAGAACCATGCAAAGCTAATTACAATACTCAATTCTTATCATCTAAGTAGTTAATATTTAATTTTGTGTCAACAGGGACACAAAGAAACTAGTCTTTCAAGATCAAAAAGTTGTCTGTGGGCCAGAGTTTTACTGAGATAGACTGCCAGTCTTTGAACAGCCTAAATTCTAACACAAGAGAAAAATCCCTGCCTATGTGTAGCATCAGCAGACAATGAATTTTCTCAAAGAATGAGAAGAGGAAACTAACTGACTGGCAAGACTGAACCTGTCAAAGACTTAAAGTGTCAATTCACTTTTTTTTTACCAATTGATATTTCTGTCTGAGTTACTTATCCTGTTACTACCATGTAGGAAACATTTCCCCTCCTCAGAGCTCTAAGCTGATACTCAAATTGGTGTCAAAGGTTAAAATAGCAATGCATCTGGATGAGTATTCGTAGACTGAACATCACTTCTCACATGGCCAAATTCAAATTTCAGGAATTGGCACTAGACTCCTAACACACAGGTCATTGAACTATTAGAAATTTTGATTCACAGGTTTCCAATGCTAAGCTCATTCAGCATTCCTGTACCTCAGTAGCCATACACCCAAAATATATAAAACTTCAAAGTTTAATTCAGCTCTCATGGTTGTTTCAGAGCAGAAAGACATAGAATTTCCACATAATTCATCTCTGAGGTAACTTTTAGAGAACAGTTGTTGTTTGAACCTTTCTGAGACTCAACTTCCCAGCAAGGGAAGATAATAAGCTACAGGCCTGTAGAGACAACAGGCACATAACACCAGCAATGCAGACAGAGTGGATTGAAATGTAAGCCTACTTGGCCAAGTAATGAGTTTAAAGCCTTTATAATAGGTATAGCGACATGGAGTGAGTAGCTAGGACATGCATTATACATTATAAATGAAAGATCATAAATTCTGATTGGAATCTGCCTTCTGGCATTTGAATTCTTAAAAAAAAAAAAAA
>WEIU01010306.1:387544-413838 GCA_013389925.1 Aegithalos caudatus
AAAAAAAAAAAAAGCAAATCAAGTGCCTCCCCAGGGGATTTACAAGTGTTGGCAAGTACAATACCTTTGCGTTGTCAAGGCCACAACGCTGCCTGAGGATTTTTAATCTTTCCAAGTAAACTGAAGGCCCCACTTCCTCCCCATTTGTGTTTCCTATAGATGAAGATACAGTGTGGGTAGACGCAGGAACACACGTTCCTTCCATCTGAGTAGAAATTCCTGGAGGATGAGGGGAAGGAAGAAGAAAAGTTAAAAAAATTTAAAACATCAGAAAAGTGTAAACCTCTTGGTCAGTCCTTGAAATATGATGCAATGGATGAAGAAATAACCTATCTATTATTTGCTAGTTATTTGCATTTACTAGTATAGACATATCTGGCCTTTCATTTCCTTGCAGAAATGACAACTGGAAACCAAGAAAAGAAACAGAGAAATTTATGGAGTGACTGCAGAGCGGCTCTAGAAGCACTGAAGGCAATAGCTAAAGAGAACAGTGCAGGGAGAGGAAGATGCATCAGCAGTGACCATGATGTCCAATGGCAGAACCACTTGTCCAACTGGCAAGGTGGGAAACACTTGGATTTGTTTGTCTTTTTCTAGTTTAGTCCTACTTTTGGGCTTACCACTGATTCTAACCCCTCTTTATCTCTTGTTTGTGCAACTTGAAGCTTATTCCAACTCAGTCTCAAAGAGATTTCTGGAATGCACATATCAAGGTTTTTAAAGCTTCCCTACCAAGAGACTAGAAAAGGAATTTACATGATGAAAAAACTTTTCTATTATTAAAAGAATTGCAAATTCTATGACTTAGCATAAGAAGGATTTGTTCTCACTAATTTACTACAAGGGAGTTTGAAACAGATAAAAGGAAAATTAAGGTTAATATTTATACCTTCCTCTACACAAAGCACTGTTGCAATATGGAACAGTGTGTTTTATTCTATCAGGCAAAGTTAGGGAAGAAAAAAAAAAGACAACTGTGGCACATAAATTCGGGGTTGAAAACTGTTGAACTAATATTTCTCAGTTGTGCAAACTTTCACGATGAAAGGTTGAATTTCATCTTCCTGCATAGTTGGACACGTTTAGGAAGTTCTGAAAAAAAGGAATCTACAATACAGGGACAGGAGAAAGAGCTGTAGTAGAAGAAAAGCTAATGTTTCACAGGACACTATGAAATGAGTAAGAAATAAAAGTTAGAGGTAGTTTTGCTAGCCTGTGTATCAGCTTTTACTGGCAGGTAGTAATTTGTCACATTCCTTCCCTAATATTTCATTAAATACTCCTTTGTATTTATCTGCAATGAAAAGACTCAGCAATGAACAGTTTTACAGTAATTCGTCCAACTACCAAGCTAATTTATTGGAAGGGGATCATCACAAATTCTGCAGAAACTGTTCATGTTATTTTAAATAAGCTTTCCAATTCCACAGGAAATACTACTATTTAAAAGCCTCCTATATGTTTTTAGTAAAAAGGTAAAAGGAGAATCTGACAGCTGCTGCTGCTGCTTTATACCTTGCAGAACCAATTCTTGATACCAGACAAATGAAACTCAGGTTAATGTTCAACCCACATAACTGGGTATGTATTAGAACCACGTTTGCCAAGCCTTTTAGATGTTTTTACATTTTGTTTGGTTATAACTTCTGTTTTTGTAAACAAAGAATGCATACTCCCTACAAATGGTTCCTCATGAAGCAACACAAGCAAGAAAATACATGGCTTGCTTCAGAAATCCATAAACACGTGCAAGTACTACTTTCTACCAGGAGACGTGTAACTGTTCATTCTCTGTTTCTATAAACCCATCAGTTTTGCTGTACCTGTAGAAGTAGCAATGCGTCCTTTCCCTTCCCGTTCTGTTTCTATCAGTCGGAGGCCTCTTTCCACATAGCTTTGGAAGAACTGAGAGGAATTTTTCAGGAAAGGCTCAATGTCTGCATCAGAGTATTTCTTTTTGTATTCATACAGTTCTGCCAGACCCTGGGAGGGAAGAGTTGCTATGTATTACTACAACTGCTGCATAGAGCATTCTACTGTATCGTTCTCTTTCTTGCAGGAAGGGGGCACTCACCTCCTTGGTGTTCTCCTTTGAGCCAATCTTCTTAAATATTTCTGCCAAAATATCATTGACTTTGGCTTTTGAAGCTTTTTCCTCCTAAACAAATGAACAAAAGGAGACTTTAAAAACAAAGTGAATAAAACCAAACAAAAATCAGGTAAACCCATGCACACCTGCTATCTGGATACAGAGGTTCCAAGGTGAAGACAACCTTGAAGCAATTGGGGTTCTACATGGCCACTTTATATACAGAATGTGAGCAGGGACATCATGAAGCTGTAGGACTACTTCTGAGAAGTGTTTAAAATCTGTTTTGGATATGGCTAACTTTTAGTATATCATAAAACTTATACTGCACATTTGAATTTCCTGGAGAGTACTTCATCCTGGGATATGCACAGAATACTCAGGTAACACACACAAAAATTCCCAAAACATCCATAAATGAAAATTTCGCTTTAGAAGAGTATTTCCATGTTGAAAAGGGAATTACTACTTGATATTCCACCAACATAAAATTAAGTTTATTTCTTAAACAAATTGCTTTACACTCCCTTCCCCTACCGACATATTTTCTTTACTTACTATGCGAGAAGCTCCTTTTTCTGTATCCTTATCAGCTTTTCCAGTCTGGTCCATGGCGTGTTTCATTACTCTACAAAGATGAGCTTCTAGCTCAGACTCATTTTTGTTGTCTATCATTGTTAAATGATCTAAGATCTAAAATGAGAAAAAAAAGGGGAATTAAAAAAAAAAAAGAAAAAAGGAAATACTTTAGACACTGCATGAACATCAAATTAAAAGACAGATGACTAGTGATTGCTCTGACCTTGGGCCCTTTCAACTTGCACAGAGTGTGAAGCAGAGTCTTCAGTGTCCTAATAGGGAACTCACTCTTGCATTGCTTCAGCTTCTCTTTGGGAAAGACCTTCATGAAAATGTGGATATCCAGCAGAATCCGATCCAGATTGATACTATTAATGGTTTCCGGAAGGAGACGCACCATTCTCCACAGACACTGGAATGAGAGGCTGACTTGAGGCAAAACAACTCAAGAATGAAGCAGTCCATTATGTAAGAAATTACACAACACTATCACTGAGCCACTTCACTCTGCTAGCACATCATACAGGCACACACTGTGTCTGCTGCTCAAGCTATATTTGCACTGGTACGTACTTTCTCTTTGTAATTGGCTGTACAGTATCCAGATCTTTCTTTAGAGCTGATGCATAAGTGAGGTGCTGACTTCTCTACCTATAACAGGAGACTAAATGCTTTGTGTGAAGACATTTCAGCAGATAATATATATATGCTATGCACACCTACACACAGCACAAGTTCTTTAGGTTTAACCTCATTAAGAACGCCTGAGCTGTCTTTAAATCATTCTAGTTACAAAAGGGTGTTGAATGGCAAGAAAAGATCATGCTCATGCTTTCAATGCAGACATTTGCCTGTTGGCTCTGCCTGTCAATACAGATGACAGGATACAAGTCAGCTCCAGCCTGGCACTGTCTGAATCCATAGTACAGTGTGGTGCCCAAGCAAATAAGTCCAGCAGGTGACTGTACACCTCTGTATGGAGTTTGTATTAGCGTACACAATTTTCTGTAAACTATTAACAGGTATAAAGCTCCCTTCTAAAGTCCCTATATGTGACATGTAATAAGATCAGAATTACAGAAGTTATAAGAAATATTTCAAGTTATGGACACTAATTTTTTTAACTCCTGTTCTTTCAGGTAAGATGATTCAGATAGACCACGTAAGTTCAAAATCTCTGCTACAGGCTCACCTTCATGACAAGTTCTGAAAACTTAGGAGAACTGGCTGTTGCTAGAAGACTATCTTGGAGCAAAACAAGCAGAGCACTGGAAGAAATAAATTTATAAAGGTTACACAGGAAAAGTGCTATATGCAAGAAAAAAGGATGCCAACTCACCACACAATATCACACCAGAGACTGGGGTTAGTCCAGCAGTTGTGTAACAGCTCCTTCCTTCTTTCTTTCTAGTATGTTACAAGAATTTAAAACAAGGTCTGCTGAACTTCAAAGCACGAAGAATCATACTATGCTGGTTTGTTTAGCCTGTCTCCAGCTGTACAGTCAATTTCTGATCACAGTGATAATTCTTTATTAGCTAGCTGAATGATTCTACAGACATCAGTCTTTGCTTACAAAATGACTAACTCAGCCATTCAAGAAACACAAGAGAACAGGTAAAGAAAAGCAGTAATTGTGCAGTTTTCACTACATACCTCAAGATGTTGGTCTGGTCAGACTTCTCCAGAACTTTCACTACCAAGAGGTTGACTGATCGGATGACCTGCTCACCCTCCTCAAGATCTTCAACCCGAGAATCCAGCATTAATGTAATAAGACCATGCATTAGGTCTTTAAGCACACCAGTGGATGCCTCTCGAGCCAGACTCTCTATCTGAAACAGCTACAGATGGAAGAAACTGTTAGTTTTCCCTGCACATGATCCTTTAGTATACGGACTTCTCTAGACTACACTGTCAAACCTTGACATCTGTTTCCCACGAGAGTGAAAACAGTCAAAACAAGTATGAAGGAAGTTATTTCTACTGAGTGACTTATGAAAATACCCAGGTCACCAACTCAGCACTCAAAAGGTAAGGAATATTAAAACCAGATCTGAATGGAAGTCTTAGTGGCTGTATTTTGCAGAAGCAGAGACCTTTTTCCCTTCCCCAACTTCTCATTCCCTACCTGTTCTCAAAAGGTGCATGGATTGGCAAGAAACCTTCCTAAGAAAGACTCCACAGTAAGCTAACCTAGGTGCAGAACAGACATTCCATTCTCCCACAACTTCTGCACAGAAGTGATTTGTTCTTCACTTTACCTTCTACAGCAAAGCCTTACCGTGATCATGCTCCCAATAATACAGCTGTAAAGTCTGACAATCTCATCTTTGTCCAGCTTCTCATCTGCCATGTGTGTATTATAGATTAACCGCAGCTGCATAAATGTGGCTATTAGGAATTGGTCAATGTGGCCAGACATGGCTTCTGCTTTGTCCTCCTGTTTGAGTACCTCATCAATCTAAGATTTAAAAACAAAATGCTCTAGTATAGTCAACATAATGCAAACAGTGCAAAATAACAATAATTTAAATGCTTTTCTATAGGAAGGGTTTTGCCCTGACCAATCC
Organism: Aegithalos caudatus; assembly: GCA_013389925.1. NCBI lineage: Eukaryota > Metazoa > Chordata > Aves > Passeriformes > Aegithalidae > Aegithalos > Aegithalos caudatus. The sequence continues at coordinate 392,789 of WEIU01010306.1, forward strand.
ATTTGCCAAAGCAGTTGTATTCTAAGCTTTCACCCAAAATCAGTAGCTAGAGACTTGTACTGCTAATCCAAACACAACCAATTACTGATATTTTAAAGAACTGCAATCCTATCCTGTACACAAATGAAAACATCAACATTATGGATTCTGGAATTTACAGCTTTATGAAATCTTCTGGACAAAAAAAAACCTCTAAGTAGTGCAAGCCACCCTAAACCCATGTAAAAACAGCTTAAATTTAGAAATCAGTCTCACTGACTTATTAGCTTTTACAATCTCATAGCACAAATAATTTGACAAAACCAAAAATATAACACAGAAGTACTAATGAAAAAAAGCACTGTGTTTATTCTGTATCTTTCAAGTGGAATTTCTATTGCTGAAGCGAGTCAGATGGCCCCTGTGCACTTAGTTTTGTCATCAGGGAGATTCTGAGCAGAGCCCACGTCACCTGACATGAGTGCTCCACCACAGTGCAACTCATCACCCTCGCAGGCAAAGTCTGGTACAGTGTGGTTAGCTGCTACCTTAATTCACTTACCTGTGTGAGAGCCTGGATGCTCGTATTTATATCACCACTGGCTACTTGGGAAATGACAAAGTTGATAGTGGAAGCTGTGTTACTGTGCATGTCATCAAAGTGTGGGGACACAGCACGGACTCTAAAGGGTTGAAAACAGCATTCATTACTTTTCAGAGAGCTACTTTAATATATGCTTAAGTGCTGTATTTCAGTGATGATTTGGCAACAAGGGAAAAGGATTTCATTCTTCACTGAGGATTCTCAAGGAAGGAATCATTCCTTTTACCATGTCTATTGCACTATTTGTAAAGACACCGATGATGCATTTACAAACCCAAGATCCTCTAACTACAAAAATGCCTAAGTAGAACTCATATCTTTCCTTAAAAATAACTCTCTCCAGATTTCAGAAGAGTATAACAGACCTTTGTTTTGCCATCTCTTCAAGCTACCCCCTTATGACAACAAGTCTGAATGGAGAAACTAGCACTATCAATTCACATTCTCAAATATTTTTTAGGCAGCCCTGCTGATTTCACTTAGGAGTTAAGACTAAACTCACTTGGGCTCAGGAATCAAGACTGGCTCAAAGATGTCATCTAGTTTGTGCTGAACAAGTGCTGGCATCTCACATCTAACCGTTCCATTGTCATTTTCAATTTCATCAAGATCCAGCTGAAATTCCCGTGGAACTGTATGTGTTGTCTCAGAGTGGCTGCCCATGTTGCGATTTTGGCTATAGAAACCAGGAGAGAATTTTAGTTTATTATACATACACAAGAGGCAAGAATATTAGCATTAGCATCCACTGGTAGCCCTAAAGCTCTCATACTAGCACAGGTTTTGCAGTTTGTATTACATTCAAGCCCCTTAATTTCCTCTGCCTTTTCCCTAGTCCTGTAGGCCAATAAAGCAGCTGCTACTTACTTGCCCTCCTGGTTTCCCATGTAAACCACAAGATGCCCTAAATCTGCGTTAGGTATGCATGGTTTCAGATGACTAGCACAGTTTACAGTATTATTAAAGGAACAGAACTTTAAAGTTTGAGTGGCTTTTTTTCACCTTTGGTTTTTTAAATAACGGATAGGATACACATGTACAGAGCAACATCACAAGCTCCTCTGAATCTAAGACTCCCAGCATCCCCACATGACTTATGCTGTATATCAGATTTTTCAAGGAAATATTTTAATACATAGTTGTCAGCACAGACTTTTATTCCAAAATAATGAGCAGGTGGCAAGGAATAATTTTTGAGCTTTTTGTTTTGGGTACTGTTGCCCCAGGCTCTGCAATTCACATATGCCTATCCATTTCTCTGCTTTATGTCTAACATAATTGGAATAGGGTCCAACAGATACCAAGTTTAATGCAACACAATGAAAGTTCTCCCAATATTTTGAACAGTTGCTTAATGTGGAAGTGCCATGTCTGTCTGCAGCTTCATCCACAGTCACCTTGGCAGAAGCCTGGATTTCTGTTTTCTTTCTTTTCTTTAATTCAGAGACCTGTAAATAACCTAGAACTAGCCATGGCAAACCCATCACCCTCAGGAAGGGATGGCTAGGATAGAAATTGAAAAATACAAGAGCCTTGCTACCAAGGAGTTAGTGGGCAGTACTTACATCCTATAAGTGCGATACATAATTCTGTCCATGGAGAAGCAGTGAAAAAAGGCACAAGACCATTTAGAAAGATTTCAAGACAGACAAGACAAAAAAAATTTCAGACATTTACATTTATATTATTTGGCCATTTCTTCCACAACATGCAAAGATGATGATACAAGAACTAAAATGACATTGTCAGACATATTAGCACATACAGTATACAGGCCAGAGACCATAACATAACATTCCATACTTGAGTTTGGAGGACATGTCCTCAGTTTGTCCCTTGCGCATCATGCTGGCGTTGGCGCTGATGCTCTGGGTACGCTGAGGTTTCTCCTCTGCCTGTCTCACTGGAGCAGAAGAGGGTCTCTTGGCTGACCGCTTTATCCTTTCCTCCAGCATGCTCATGTCTTTCTCTGAAAGCTGTAACACACAATGCTTTCACTCAGCCTGAGTTGTATGGGTTTTAGAAATCTCACTCACCTACAGGATTCACACCATACTTATTAGTGCAGACTGAAGTTCTCTAATATGAAGGTGGGAACTGTCAAGGCTACCCTCCTAGGAGCAAACTCACCACGACACTCTGGACCATCAGGTGATACTTCAAGAGGTAATTAACCCATGTTGACAAGCTATAATACAGAATACACCTATTTCTAGTCTACATAACTTTCAAGAAACAGTTCATCTTGAATTCAAACTACAGTATTATCCCGTATTTGTAATTGTTGCATGTGTTGCTGCAAAAACCCCAAACAAAAAAAAACCCACCCACCTTTCCATATTCCCCATGAGCAGACCAGGCAGTGCTTTAACACTCTGGACCCTACCACAGAAGCCAGAGTCCTTGTAACATTTGTCCTGTGCAATGTACTCATAATTCCAAATGAACATCAGACCAGGCAACTTAATGCTCCAACTCAGGCAGTGAAAAGATTCCTATTTACCTGCTTATCTATCAGACTGAAGACTACCAATAAACTCCATTTGAACAAAAATTAGGCAATACAGTTTCATGAGAAGTACTCTTCAGCATCCCTATGATTTAGAAACCTTCCTGAACCCATAGACAGACTATACTGAAGCTCAGAAAGTTACGGTTAAGAAAGGGTTGAATTGTTCAGGTGCTACATTTTTTTCCCTTACCTTGAAAATTCAAAAGCAGACTATATAGAACTGAGACAGAAGCAGACTGCACTCTGAACAATAGTTACATAGAATAGAAATCTAAATGTTAATGAAAATGCAACATTAAATATCACGGGTACAGTTACCAGAGAAAAGAAGAGTCACATCAAATCTCAACTTTTCAAGATGGAAGTTAAAAAAAAAAAAAAAAAAAAAAAAAAAAAGAGAGTAGCCTTGCTTCCCCTGCTTGTCATATTCTGTAAAATAGCCATCCAATAGCTTGTATGCCCTATGGTATATGACATGACACAAAGCAACAAAGCCGCAAAGGCATTAAAATATCTATCACATTCCAATCAGTTTTAGTGCTGCTAGAAACATTACCAAGACCCAAGCAAACAATCCCACAAACCAAACCAAACACAGCACTCCAACCCCAAATCCCCCATGAACTTATTTGCAGTTATACTGACATTTCCAATGAGCTTGAACACTTGGTCACCATGGACGTTGTAGACGGTCACGATGGTGTTGAGCGCAGCGTTGCGCACGGTGTTGTCCCGGTCACCAATGTGAGTTGCCATTTCTTTTAAGGCTTTTCCTGGAGTTGGCTGGCATACATTCATGCCATACGATTCAACCAGACATCCAAGCTCTTCCAAGCATTCTAAAAGAAGAAAATAACATATGCACATTTAACTTTAAAGCTGCTGGAAAGAGAGTCCTCCCAATTCCTGTGTTGCCTGCACAACTTGAACATTCACTGTAGAGAACTGCCTATCACCAAGCTGATGATACATATTGATGATAGATATAGATATACTCCAGGTGATTTATGGGATCAATAGTAAGCTACAGCAGACTACTTCACAGATAGTATCTAAAAGCTGTCAGCCACCCCTCTACCCCCTTCAAGTACTTCCCAAACCATGTATGGGCAATTTTGCAGTTAACATCACATTCAGGTAAACAGTTGTGAGTTTGCAATACTATATCATATATAGAATTTAACTTTCTGCTTATATCAGGATAAGATATTTTCAGTGACCAGGGAGTTGTTTGAACTACAAACACCACAACTTTATTATAGACATTACTTGTGGTAAGACAGATGTACAGTGTGGAGGCATTTCTTGATCAGATTAACTGATTCCCTTGGTGAGTAGGAAAATAGTATTGTCACCATTCTTCCCAGCACTGTTTCAATAAGAAAACAAGCCTACTCAAGAGACTCAATAATCATAGCAACTTAAGAGATTACCTGTCTTTGGAAGGTACAAAGACACCAAAAAATAAAAAGCAATATGATACTACTTCAAATTCTGATCCTTTAAACACAAAGAGCTGAATAAAATGCCATGTGCACGCAAACATCCCACCCACCACTCTTATGCTGGGTTTTTCAAGATGCAAACCAAAGCAATTTCAAGTACTTTGCACATGTGCAGTTCACCAGGCCATTTCCCACCTGCACGTTGTTTGGAGTTTTTTGATTTTGTCCCCTCCATGATAAAAGGGAACATCTTGCTAGCTGGATAGATGAGACACATTCTGTTCAGAATGGCACGTACATCCTTACGGATGACATCTTTCGGTTCTCCTACCTAATGGAAAATTGATGTAAAAAAATGAAAAGTGAGGAAGATATACAGAATATTTTATATGGTCTCATTATACTTTTGACTATTCTAAATAGTATTAGGAAAGCCAGAATCATTCTCAAGGCAAAATCCCTTTTTTTGCCAAAGGCTTTTAAAGGGAAATACGCAATACAGAATCAAAGGTGAGAAGAGACAACCTTAAAATCATCAAGTCAAACCATTAAACCAATATTGCCAAGTCTACCACTAAACCGTGTTCTCAAGTGTCACATCTACATGTCTTCAAAATACTTCCAGTGATAGAGACTCAACCTCTTCCCTAAGCAGCCTGTTCCAGCAATTGACAACCTGTTCAGTGAAGAAATTTTTCTGAACATCCAGTGTAAGCCTCCCCTAGAACAGCTTGTGGCTTTTTGCTCATTCTACGGACTTGTTACTTGAAAAGACAATACTATCACCCCCCCCTCACCACAATCTCATTTCAGGTAGTTATAAAGAAAAATAAAATCTCCCCCAGGCCTCCTTTTCTCTAAGTTAAAAAAACATGGCCAGTTGAATCTCATACCAGCCACCAACTGGATTTAACTCCATTCACAATATATTTAGAATGAACATATTGCAGTGTTTGATGGTATTCTGCCATATTCCTCATGAAAAATAAGGTTAGTTTCTGTAAAACAAATTGTACCTTTAGGATAAGATATGGGATAAAAGAGGATGCTTCATTTTCAGTGAGGTGATACTCTTCTTGACTCAGCAAATTGAAAAGCAATTTAAGGTATTCAAGTGCTTTCATCAAAACACTTGTGTTGGTATCAAAGAACCGCAGGGTAAGCCATTTTAGGATCAAATCCAGGCAGCTGATGACTCCATCTTTTTCACTCTCCAAGTGCTTGAAGGAATTTAAAAAAAAAAAAAGGGTTATGTAAATGAAACACACATATATACTGTTCAACAAGAAAATAAGCTAAGCTATGTCTGGTAAGATAATCTACATTTATTGGTAGATTCTTAGAACCATACATACTCACTTTTAACTTATGTGGCTTTCTGAAATTGTAAGAGAAGTCTCTGGTGAGGAAATTTTTCCTTCTCCCAAGAAAGTCTTAATACCAACTTCATCATAACTCTGAAAATTACTTCCATGTATGTTTAGGTTTCAACTACACAGAACAATGACCCCTGGCTCCTCAGAGAATTTCTATTTGATTTTAATTCAAGCAGTACTCTCGTAGCAGAGAGTAATTATATCAGCCTCATCTTCTACCACAGATCCAAACTCACCTCAATCATAACAGTCAGTGCTTTGTTGTGGTGCTGGAAGTCTGCATGAAACATCTCATCCTGTAACCATTTGGCCACACAAGTGGACATCTGAGTTTTCAGCTGTTCAATATACTCATCACGGGGAGTAGTGAAATTCCACTTTAACACCTGTAAAAGGCAGCATTTAGAACTCACAGCAAGCAATACATTTTCTTCCTGACAGATGCTGCTGATTGAATATCTTTTAATTCTGCTTTAGGATCCGTTTGCAAAGCCTTCTTATTGCCAATAAGTAATGAAAAATCAGTGGTGTTTGCTCACCTTTTTTTTTTTTTTATATGAAAGTTTTCTTCATATGGACTGATTATCCTGAAGCCATTATCTTAATAATTATCATTTAAGGTTGTTGTTTTTAAGCTCCAGATATGCCTACCTAGTAGCAAGTTACAAATAACATGCATATTTTCAGTGAGAGAATTTCCCTACAAATCACTAAGTGGGGCTGCTCAAAATAAGTATATTAAAGCATTTTGCAATGTACCCTAGAACTTTGACATTGTACCTAAAAACAATTGACTAAGCTTAATGATACTTCACAACTTGAAAAATGTAAAAGGGCCTTTGGCTTTTTTGACACTGTATATTGCACAGAATTTGAAAATCAAAAAAGAAACACCACAGTAAGGCCACTATTGATGTATGAAATTCAGCTAAAGAATCAGACTCCAAGAGATGAACAGTGGCTAACACACACCACAGTACGTTTAATTCTAAACTAAAAACTAAAGAATGCATTAAAAGCCTCCATTTCAAAACTTGTGAACACATTCTGATTTTTCTCACCTTCAGAGCTTTCTCTTCTTTCATCCTCTGTTCCTTCCCATTTGGGACAATGATAAAAATAGGGCCTGATTTATCATCGTCTTCCTTCAGATTAGGCTTGCTTAGCACCTTCTTTCCCTGTACACCCTGAAAGAAGGAAGGTATTAGCAGGCAACACAAGCCATATTTATGCCTCACTCCCAGCAACTGTAAGCATTAGAGACTTGCCACCCTCATGCTGCTCAAGAGCGAGAGAAAAGCTGAAAGAAAAATGTTGATTAGAAGTTTCAAAGTATGTGCTCAGCTGCTGTGGAAGCAATACCCATGACAGTGTGCACATCACTCTCAACCAGTGTGCTAGTCACCCACACACATCCCTGAGACCCAGCGTGGTACCTGTTTGACAGACTGGCTCTTAGTCGGACTTGAACCGCCCTTGCTGAGGCTTGTATTAGCTTTGGACAGGCGGGCATTGCCCTTGGACATATTGCTATTAACATCTGACTGCTGGAAATAAGCCATAGAAAAGTCTTTGCTGTGAATGTGTTAAAAGGTTTGGAATGCAAACTCTTTAGAGTAAACAGCTGTCTGACAACAAAGGTCTTAACTCTGCCAGCAGAGTTCTGACAGAACACTGCACTGACTTGAGCAAACCTACAACATCCTTCAAGGTTTGTTTTGCTCATTCTTGCCACAAATATGGACCTACATCAAATGTTCTTGTTACAGCACTACCTCAGACAATGGAGACAATAGGACTGTAGAACAATTTGGGTTATTTTTAGTTACATACATAGAACAAACTTGATTATTAACATAAAAAATACTTTAACACAAAAAACCCTAATCAAAACTTGACTGTAATCAATTGAGATGATTATGGTTTTGAGTATACTCCTTCCCTTTTTGCACTTTTGATTGAGAACTTTTTCCTCTTCATACTGTAAGGCAGAGATTAATTTCTTTTGACACATGGATTCAAAATTAATATTCAAGTGTAACATTGGTCCTGGAATAGTAAGAATGAATTCTCAATAGCACCAAATCAAAGAGGCCAAGAAAATTTAGAACAGACTGAGTTGCTCATAAGACTGATTTTTGGACAATATGGGCTTTAGGAATTCAATAATGACAAAAGCAGTGATCAGGTAAGTGATATGGGAATGCCTGTCATTTCAGAGTTCAGACGATTTTTAATGAAAGTTGTCCCTACCAAGGACTATACTCTCCTACCTAAAACACATTAACAAATCACAGCTACTAACTTCATAAAACTGATTTTACACAAAATGCAAAAAACATACCTTAGTTTTAGAGGAGAGTCCTCCTGCTTTGGCTTTTTTGAGATCAGGCTTGGATTCCATGGTATTAGACCCCAAATCATCAGCAAATGCTGAAGAAACAACAGACAATTTAAAGTCATCCAGAAGTCCATTTTAAGTGATCAGTTTTCTGTTCTTAGGACTTAAGAAAAACTGTGGATGCAATACAATTAACCATACATATGTCTGAGGATTTTAGACCCACTGAAAAAGTCCCTTAAATTCTATGTTAGCATATGAAGTTTTCCTAATTAAGATCATGGTATGCCAGCCAATTTGTTATTTTTCAGAACAATTTAAAAATACAGACATATATACTGTGCAGGCTAATGTCTAGAGCTGTAGTTGCACCTGGCTTAAGCAGGCAAGCTAGTCCTAGCACAGGACTACTTCAAATCAATTGTCCCCTAATCCCATCACACAAGCATTCTGGCAGTCCACAGTGAACTACACTGAAGAAATAATCCAGAAAAAAAAAGTGAAAATATTTTTTAAAATATTATATTAAAATCAGATTACTATTAGAAAAAGACTCCCCCTAAGCTCAGCTTGGTTTTAGCTTCAATACCAAGTAGATATTTTCAAGTTTTCAAATAGCAGCTGACAGATGGTTGTGAAGAAAGGAAACACCCTCCTACACTGGAAGCTGATTCAAATGCAAGAAAGACCAGAACTCTAACTATGCTGAATGCCTCTTCTTCAGCTAAGTATGTTTATTCATCTGGCATGCCAAAAAGCCTCAAAATCCACCATTTTCTCAGTCATTTCCCAAAATGTCAGAGAGGTTACCTGATGCAGGTTGGAATTTGGCTGGAGCTGCTCCTCCTACCACTCTGGAAGATGCTTTAGCGGGAGGAGCTGGTTTGGCTGGCATGTTGGCTTTGGCTTTCTCAAGCATGGCCAGTACCTGGTCTTTGGAAGTTGGCTAGAGAACAAACAGTGCAAAACAGTGCTAAATTTAGTAATGTTTATTGCTAGCCTTTCCAATCCATGCTACAGACAGCAAAACCAAAAGTAGTCTGAAACAATCAATGCTCTGTTAAGCATCTCAGAGGATGCTCAGCTTAAAAATCATTGTTCTCAGATACTTCTGTTCTGAGGTAAAACATCTTTCATTGAAGTTTCTTCTGTAAGTGCTATGGGAAATACATAAACCAGCAATGTGTTCTAGGTGAGTGGTCATCAGATGTCAATGGAGTGCCTACTTTCCCCTCAGGGGTTCATAAGTTCATGCTAGAAATCATGTTAAAGTATGAGTACAAAGGCATGGAGTGGGACAGGAACTGGTATGGAAGCTATCTGCAACTAGATTTTTTTCAGAAGAAAAGCAGAGTGGATAAATATCAAGCTCTTGAAGTAATAAGCCTGTAATGGCAGTAATTATCTTTGAAGCAGTGAAAACTCTAGCTCACAGCTTCTGATACTATTTTCAGTCCCCCTGAAAATACCCAATGCAGACAAGCTTACGTGACTCAAACAGCACATCATGAGACTGTGAATAGGACTTAATATTCACTCATTCAAAATCACATGATCTAATCTTTGTAAGAGAACTACCTTCAGCTTGCCAGTGGCTTTTGCCATCTTCTCAAAGCCAAGATGCATCATGAAGAACGGCAGGGCGTCCTGTGCCTTCTTGCGCACATCCCCATTTCGATCTTCAAGGCAGGAGTACAGATGAGGCACACACAGGAGTAGGTCAGAAGGAACAGAACGGAGGGCAGGCAATTTCTCAGCCAACCAACCAAGAAGCTGAAATAAAGTTTTAAAATAAAAGCTTTTAAAGAAGTGTTCACAGTGCTGTGTCAGCCATGAGAGTCTGAATAGTAGTCCTTCACATACCATTACATTTAAAAATGTAAATGGAGAAAACCCACCCAAACTGTTTTCAAACAAATATTCCTAAACAACATCAATTTTTATATCAGCAACTACAAAAATTAAAAGTTAAGTACAGCATGTTAACACACAGCTATCTTTAAAACTTTAAGCCTGGTCTCTTTGCCAGGCTTTTGAAAGGAACAGAATTCCTGCCACTCTTTTTAAAGCCTCCAGTTCTGTTCCATGGTGAATTTGAGGGAACACACACTTGTTCTTAAAATGCTAATCAAAACAGACAGAAGTTTTATTTTAGAGGCAGTGAAGTCTAAATGACAGCTATCATACAGGAAGAAAGCTTGTTACTAGCCTCTTGAGGTTTAACAATTTTATGTCAGTACAAATACACAGCTACTTGTTTTCCCATATAATGGCAGCATTGTGCCATTTCAGTCTGCATAGATAAAGAGTCCATAGCACATATGGTTATTCTGATTTGACACACATAAGAAGTTTACTTGACAGAAGCTTACCTCTTGTCTTAGGAAAGGATTTTCTTTTTTGAGCTCTTCAGACAGGTCTTCCCCTTCCAACCACTCTTTCATGCCAGTTTGTTCAGCCCAGGCATTTACAGTTGCTAGTGCAGCAGCACGAACATTATTCTGCAGCAAGAACAAGATTTAAAAAGAATAAACCTAAAGAGAGGTCAGAAGACTATGACAGAAGAAGCAACTGTCATTTTCCCTATGAAAGCAAAAAGCTTCCACATCACTGGCTTTGAAATCTTTTTTTATTTGCAGCTTGAGAAGTCTAAGATCCAGAAGAATTTCATTTCAGTGATGATATCAGCTGCAGCAATCTCCAAATCAGACATTATACTTATCTACCATAATGTTTTTAAAAAATTAATGAAGAGGGTGAAAAGGTATCTCTAAAATTACTTTTATGTGCTACCATTCATTGACAACAATTCCGGGAGTCAAACTCTCAAAGAAGCTAAAAAAATAACATTAGTGACTTCTATAGTGCTTAAAACAGACTGCACATTCATAAATCAAAGCAAGTATATTATAGAGCCTGCTGTTAAGGGCACTCTCATTTATGATACACATGAGCAAAAGTCAAACCAGAAATGAGGGAGCCCTCTAACTCCTACCAATTTCCATCTTTAGTGTTTATTCCAAGCAAAATTTAGAACAGCACCCTTTTTTGAAGCATGAAGTTATGAGAAGCCAGATGGAATATTCATGGCTCTTTAAAATGCTATCAGTCTAGACATGACTCTGTACATACGACCCTCTCCTGTAGGCTGAATTTCTGAGGAAAGCTAGTAACATTTAGACTCAATTACATAAGTATGAACCGTATTAAATGCAGAAGCAACATCCAGGCATATATGTAAACAAGTCAGCATGCTTGCTTTACCAACTTCTCCCAACTTCCATTCCATTGAGGAAAGGAAATAAATCATGTGCTGCAGATAAACACATGTTCATCAGTCTCTCTGACAAGGCCTGGGTTCCCATCACCCAAATTTTATTTGTCTTCACTTATGCTTCAAGCTGATTATTTTCCTCAACTGTTCAGTGGGTCCATTATATTGAAGTGAGACCCAAAATGGACCATCCTCACCTTCAAAAATTTGACAAATTAGTTAAATCTTGCAGTACTTAAAAATTACCACTGTAAGAGTGTTCAAATGAGCATATCATCTTCTGTCAACATTATGCATTTTACTAACAGTTTAAGTTAATCACAAATGCCCTTATCCTTAAACCATAAACTCTTCTACCAGTCTGGGGCTCTGAACAACCTGCTCTAGTGGAAAGTGTCCCTGCCTATGGCAGTGGGGTTGGAACTAGATGGTCTGTAGGGTGTTCCCTTCCAACCTAAAAAGTTTTGTGACTCTACAGAAGGAGCTTGCTGTTACCTCAGAATAATTGGTAGGCTAAAAGAAGAATTTAACAGTCACAAAAAATCTCTGTTCTTGAAGACTCTTAAAGAGAAAACAATCTGAACCAAGAGATTTTTATCTAGCCCTAGAACATGTCCAAGTCCTTCCATTCTTTGGCACAGGTAGATCCAGCTTCTACTCTTTTTTCTAACCACAAGCAGAGACAGCTGAAGTATGCCATCTTTGATAATTGCCCATGACTTCTGGCACAAGATACTGGCATCTTCCCAAGCCTCTTTACCCATTGCTTCAAATAGCTCTCTCCCTTGTCCTAAGCTTGATCTTGACATGGCATCCTGGCAAACTCAACGCTGATGTTATTTATACAAGCTTCAGTGTCACTTGTGACTGTCCTGTCTACCTACAGTTCAAAGGTCTCCTACACAGTAACAAAGACAACAACAATGTGTACGTTGACACACTAAAAATTCTACAAGAAACTTTACCAAGCAAACCTGTTCAGTGTCTAAAATAGTGTATTTTCAGCAGCAGAAATATGCATATAGTCACCATATTCATTTAAAAGCCAGATTGTTTCACTGGGTTTAGTTACAAGGAGGGGAACACATCTGAGTATACATTCAGGCACACATTTATATTTGAGTATTAAGTTGTCATTCAGGAAAGAACTTTAAAAAAAATTGTAAGCTTCCAAGAAAGTTTTAACTACTATCCACCTTTCAGGCATAGCTTAGATACACAAATAGCAAAGAGATCCTGACATCTGTCCTACCTTACTATCTCCTAGGACTGTAATGACAGGAATCCCCAAATTTTTCACATACTGTTTGATATTGGGGCCCATTGCTGTTGCTAGTTGCTGAAGAATGCTCAGTGTTTGTTGCACCTACACATAAGGAAAAAAAAAAAAAAGGTTTTAAAAGAAGTGTAAATAAAATGTTTTGCATTTGTGCAAAAACTCCCAGTTATACAGGGAAAAGAGACACTGCTATATATTAAGCTTTTACTTTAGAATGCCTGCTCAGTAACACCTATTCCAGCCTTCAAATTCATCATAGTGAAAAATAAAAAATATTTCCATATTCTGAGCAAATTAAATTTCAAGCAAAATGTTTTCAAACAAGAGACAATTCCCATTGTTTACAAATGATGCAATTACATTCAGAGTAAAGGTATTTTCCATTCTTTTGAAGCATTTTTAAATGGAAAAAAAGGCAAATATTTATTAAAATAGGTAAATATGTGATTTGGAAACACTGTTTTCCAGCTGTTGATTTAATGACATTGAAAGAGACCACACAGTAATAAGCAATATTCAGAAATCACAACTACCTTAAGTTTTAAGCTAGAAACAACTAAACCAGGATTTTGGAAGACATACCAAGATTTTATTGGAGTCATTGAGACGACCCTTCAGGGCAGCTGGAAGTTCTCCTATGTTTGGCTGTATGAACTTTGCTTCATTTATTATGCTTGTCACTTCATCTAGACCTTCCTTTCTGATCTTCCAATTTTTATCCCCAATCTTAGCCACTAGCTCTGCTGTGATCTTATCACTGCAAGAGAAAAACAGGTAAAGTGCCCGTTTACTTAGTAATATCTTTATTAGTATTTGAGTGCTTTAACACCACAGATTTATAAATGCTTAGAAAGCATTTATAAATGCAAAGTTTTGAATTGCGGTGGAAGTGTATCTTCAGGTGCTAGAATCCAAACCTACCCAATATCTGTTCTCGGCAAGAGATCCACAGCATCATTCCCAACCTCTTCCTGTTCTTCTTCTTCACCATCATCCCCACCTCCCACACTGTGTCTGGAAATGCCACGAGTTGGAACTGGTGCTGTCTGTCCTTGCATCTGCAAGCAACACAAAATCAGGAACAACAATTTTACAATTCTTCATTTAACATTAATAATAAAACCACTTGTATGATATGAATGCACTGGCTCAGGACAACAGACTTCTAAAGCATCCCACTATTCAAACACAGCCAGGAACTTTAAAAGTTCATAATGAAAAAAATGACTACTGGGATAGCTACACATAATGAATTTGCAACCTTTGTGCACCATCTTAAAGAATCTGGTTCAATTACAAGCCCAATGGTTAAACCACAATATTACTACAGACTCTAGCTACTGAAGTTTCAAAGGAGCTTTAATGACACTTGGTAGCAAGAGAGCTCCACTTCAATCGTACCTTTTCAAATTCTGCATCTATCTGGGAGAGCAGGGCTGGCTTCTCATCTTCAAAAAACATTCGCAGAGAAGGTCCCACATAAAGATACATTACTCCCAGCAATGTAATGGCAGAAGTCCTCACAGCCTGCCAGAAAGAGAAAAAACCACTCAGTCTCCAAATTAAGGACCGATAGTAATTCAGGATTAAGAGTCTAAATTTACTCACTGGGTTAGTTGCAGCAAGAGCTGTCTTCACATTACTGATGAAAGCTTTGACATTCAATCTGTGGAAAAAAGATGTCTCCCATAAATAAAACACAACACAGGAAACAGCACCAACAAACAAAATCATCACAATATGTTAAATAGAAAGGATAGCCCTTGACAGATTTACACAACAATCTTAGACGCAGAAGACATGTATAGTCATAAAATATCATCACAGGTACAGTGTAGATAGTAGTTTCTCAAATAACTACTGAAAGATCAGTTTGGAGAATAGCCTACTGTGAAAATCAATCAGTAAACAATTTATATCAAAGCCTACTATTATCACAGCTGTAAAGTTTCTTAAACTGCATAATCCATGTGACTGCTACAAATGAAATATTGAGGAATGAATTTAGAAACATTTTGAGTATCTAAAACATGACTACACAATAAAGGTGAAGGTATATTATTGTTGTGGTGAGTTTCTTTTTTGTTAGTTGGTCTCATGATTTTCCAGAAAGAGGCACATTTTCAAAAGGAAACTTACAAGTGAAATAAAGGAAGGTTTAAATTCCTGAATCTTTATATTATCTGTGCAGCCTCAAACACTGCTGTTCCAGTAACACATTTATACACATTACCATGCTGTAAATATGTATTTTGGGGGGGGAATTTACTAAAGAAGTTTATTTCCCAGACTTAATCAATGTCACTATCCATTTAAAATCCACAAAATATCTTAAGACAGGCATAGTAACTGCCCAAGTAGTCAAATAAAGTAGTATTTGAAGCTTTCCTTGCTTAGAGATTTTTTTTTTCCTTCAGGACTAAACTCTACTATCAAACATATGCTTGACCACATTCAGTTAAAAGACTAGTGATTAAAAGTTAAGGCATGCTATCCCTGGTTCTGATGGAGAGTTAATTTCTTACTTTCACAATGCCAGACATAATAACAGCTAGTTTATTGGCTAAAACTTCATCCACCTGTAATCAACCACAAAGTATCTCCTAAGGAGATTAACAGGCATGCTGGTGTGTACTCTCCTGTAGGTTGTCAGATTCAGTTGCTGTGTTTTTTTCTTCTCAACTATAAAATATAGTGATCCACCTGGCTGCAGGTGTTCTATTCCAAGTAGGAGTAGAACAGACATGCAATACCACAGCTCTGTGCCAAGCCCACACCCCTAAGTACCCTAAGTTTAAGACAAATGCTCTTCAGAGAAGATGGTGTGATGAATAAAGTAGCTGGAAGTGTAATCTCATCCTATTGTACTAGTAATGCCAGATACTTTCAGTTATACACTTAAGAGCTAGAACATGGCATCAGAGTTTAAGGGACTAGAGTTCAGATGAACAGAATCTTAGTTCCAGCATAGAAACATTTTGATTCAAGTTTCTCTTAGCAATTTACTTAAAAGACTTACCCAGAAAACCCAAACTCTTTAATTGCATTTGAAAGCCAGTTCAAAGTTTCTGACTGGTTTTTAGGATTCTTCTGAGAAAAAGCCATAGCCACAACCTGGAATAGACGAGAGTTAAGTGTAAACTTTCACTGGCAGACCAGGTGTAAAGCACTGTAATAATGGAAACCTGAAGAGGTTCAACAACCAGGGTGTTGCACCTGGGTTGGGGCAACTCCTGAATCAGCACAGGCTGGGGGATGAATGGAGACAGAATGCACAAGAGAGAGCATCCAGCCCCGCCAGGGAAGCTGGACATGACCCAGCAATGTGCACACAGCCCAGAAAGACAATTGTGTCCTGGGCTGCAACAAAAGCAGAGTGGCCAGCAGGGTGAGGGAGGGGATTCTGCCCCTCTGCTCTGCTCTGGTGAGACCCCACCTGCAGGGCTGCATCCAGCTCTGGGGCATTCAGCACAGAAAGGACATCATCTGTTGGAATGAGTATAGAGCAGGGCCACCATGATAAGAAGGATGGAGCAACTCTCCTACAAGCAAAGGCTGACAGAATTGGAATTTTTCAGCCTGAATAAGGCTCCAGAGTGATCTTGTGGCCCTTCAGTACTTGAGGGAGGCCTCCAAGAAAACTTTTGAGATAGGCATACAGTGGTTGGACAGAGAGGAATGGGTCTGAACTGAAAGAGGAGTTGTGGCAGCTCCATCACTGGAAATGTTCAGGGCCAGGTTGGATGGGGCTTTGAGGAACCTGGTCCAGCAGAAGGTATCCCTGCCTATGGTATGGGAGGAAGATCCACATGATCTTTAAGGTCCCTTCCAACTCAAACCATCCTAAGATTCTATTTTCAATTTTAGAGGAATATATATTTAACTTCTGCCTTGGGAAGCACCTTGAGAGCAAACAAATCACTTTCATATAACAGAGAAAAATCAAAGATTTAGGATTTAATCCTCAGACTGAAAGGACACCCTACATAGTACTTCTGATTTTATTTACTCAAAGAATATCTGCTCACTTACCTGCTCAGCAGTCCATGGCAACTGACATGCTTCTGCTATTGCTGTCATGGCCTCTTTTGCATTAGTTCCACATTTCACATCCCCAACCTTATCTACAAGACCATCCAGCACAACCTGTGCTGAAGTTTTGGAGAAGTTTCCTTTCTGTGCAATCAATGCAACTATATGCAGTTTCATCTGCATCACCTGCAATGTTCAAAACAAGCAAGAAAGTTACTCATGTCTTCATGGACTTTAGACTAACTTTTCTCATTCTATATATCTATAGATACATATTACAATTATATGGATTTATGGGTAAATACTAAAGTATGCACAAAAATTGTATTTGTATATATACATATATACACATACATATTTGAATATGTCGAAGTATTTATGCACACAGATATTTTGCACACACATATAGTTGCTGTGTCATTATACACAAAAACTGTGTGTACACATAAATACCTACTATTATATATACACACAACACCAATAATACTGAGCTGCCATTATCTACTTTTAGAACTTATATACACACATGTTTATATGCACATGTATACATATACATCTAAAGACAATATTTAGATACCTTAGATGACATCTAGAGTCTCAACTCTCAACAGAAATAAAATCTAATTTCAGAGTTTATATTCTTATTGATTACAGATAAAGCTGTGGCCACAGTGACATATGCACTTGCAGCCTTTTAGCTGGAAACTGTTTTACAATAACAAAAATGGACTGTTTAGTTACTAAAGAATAATCTATTACCTGAAAATTTGTTTCCTTCCAACCAGGTTTCTTGGCCAGCATTCTTACTAGGGCCTGGCAAGGCATTTCACTTCTTTCCATAAGCTCAACAGCCTAAAGGATAAACATTAAATTAACCAGTGGCTCACAAATTATACAAAACTCAAACAGAAATTCTCAACTGTCCTTGAAGTATTTTCTTAATACTGAATTAAATTACAGAAATTCTCAGCATAATAATTTACCTGAGGAGTCGCTTACAAGGAGTCTGAGGTACTGAGCCAACATTTAGCCTACAGCATTCACATCACTACTCCTTATATATTCTTTAACAAATGTCCTTAACAATTGCTATTGGCCATTCCAAACCTAGGAATTTAAAACTTAATTAAAAACAAACAAACCAAATTCCTGAACAATCCACCTGCTCCTCAAAAAGCTGCTTTTGTTTTTAAGATGAAGTATATTATACAGCTTTCACGCTGAAATGTTGACTGCACAGCAGAGATTAATCCTGAATATGATCTAAATAATGGGGTTTAGCTGTTTTTAGGCTTATTCATTCAGCTGAAATGGCAACATTTTAATAAAGCAAGCTTCTGCAGCAGCATTTCAATGCAGTCACCATTTCCTAACTGAAGTTAGTCACTTTTTCCTCTAAAATATCAAAATCTCAGTCATGACTGTACTGGTGTAGTGGTATGAACTACTTGTACATCTACAGTTGAAGCTTTTTGGAATGTGAACTCTCAAAGTTCTGTTGGATACCATCTGAGGGACATTTGATGCCTTTTTTTGTTTGTGACTACACAAAGCACTTTCCACTAGCTGTGAAGACTGCTAGTACTGTCTTTAAACATAAAATAAAAGCCTCTAAACATAAAAATTTCAACTGGAAAGTAGTTGATTATAATCAATTGCTGCCTAAGACACAAACAGCAGGAACTTATTTGCAACAGATTTGGTCTAGTTGTTGCAAAACCTTTTGTTTAAATCTAGCCATCTTTGATACCAAGCTTTACAATTACTTGGAGTTTTCAAAAGACCTCTAAGTATTCTCAATCAAAACACAAGTATTTTTGACAAAAGCACAACCATCTACATTAAGGTAAAATACTTACTCCACTATTATTATGGAATTCAAACCATATAAGCCATTTGGCTTTTGTAAATACTGTTTAATCCATCTGAAGTGCTGACATGTAACTACTACTAGTATGTATTTCAGGACACTTGCCAGGCCTAAAGAGCTGAAGCAACTATTACTTGTTTTCTCTTTCCCTACTGCCTTTCTTATCAACTGTTCCAACATACCTTCTGAAACTCCTCCATGCAGGCAAGCCTTTCTTTCCAGTTACCACTGTCCAACTGCTGGATACAAGAAGCTGGAAGGACAGCAGCAGCTTTCTCTTCACATACTTCTATCTGCAGACAGATCACAACAAGGTTAACACTCCACCATATCCCTTCAGAAGAGGGCAGTAAGCTTAAGGACAGGTAATACACTGGACTGACCCTTGTACTGTGGTGCATTTACAAAATAGGAAAAGGGTTCTGTTGTAGATTGAAAGATTTTAGTATGGATTGTAGTTCAGGGGTCTTATGGATTTAGAAGGCTGCTAAAACTGCACTGCAACAGAAAAGTAACCTCTGGAAAGTATGAGGAACTGTGCAGACAGTCAAAATAATCTTGAATATCAACTACCTGTTTAAAGAATCAAGCAGAGGTAACCTAAATTTGCAAGGTAATTTTGGATCAAGTCTGAATAAACACTGACAACAACGAATCAGAAATTGATGAGGGCAGACAGGAGAAAACCTATCTTCTATCTCCATTTTAGTAAAATGGAAAATGAAAGTTATTTAGTGATAAAAACTTCCTTTGTTTCACTGATGTCTGCATCACCTTCAGGAACTGCAGTTTTCTACTGTATAACTAGCAATACAAACTGGATACAAAATAGAAATTATTCACACTAAGCAACACTCCAAATATAGCTATGGTTTGGATTGACAGTCCAAAAAACTTGCAAATACATCTAGCAAAGCTTTAATAGGCTTTTTGTTACTGTTTGACCACAGATACCTGAGTTCACCCAGTTCCCTACCAAGAAAGTAGGTAGATGCTCAGATAACATGCAGAATTCAGTAATGTTTTTGAAGTATAACTTGATATGAGCAGCACAGAACAGATTTTTATTAGTTCATTTAATTATTACTTTATTTCAATTCAGATTTCAACGTAAACTCCAGAATAATGTATTCTCAGGCTTTTAAAACCAGACTCTTTCAGAAAATCATGTGTACTAAGTTACATATGAAGTATTACTGTTTTTTTTCATCTCTTCCTACTTCAGGGACTACAATATACACTATTATAAGGGTATAAGCATGATTTATTGCTTCCTGTCTTATATGACCTGGTTCCAACAACAGCCTGAAGAACAGGTGTATTTACCAAAGACCCATTTCAGCAGTTATAAATTTATACATATTGCTTTTCCTTCTCCTAACAAAAACAATATCCCTGAAAAACACTAGTACCCGAAGAGCTGATTAGCCAAAGTTGCCATCTTTGGTTAGAGGGTCTGTATTTCAGACAATAGCAGAATACTCACAGAGAGCTCCGACTCAAAGATTTCTTTGGTCTCAGGACCCTTCTTGCCTTTAGCCCCAGCACCTCCTGTTCCTGCAGCTGCAGCTGGTTTACCTTTCTTTGGTGGGACCCCAGCCTAGAAAGTTAATGGACAAGTTAGCCAAATAGGTCTCTAGGTCAGATATCAAAAGAAGTGCTGTTTTTCCTATACTACACTTCTAATGTCCAAAAAAATATGTATCTCTGATAGCATAACAATTGCAGGCAGAGATAAGGTAGAGCTTATTTAATTAATATATTGCTTTTAGACTACAGGTTTTACAACACATAATAGGACAATGAAAGATGAAAAAGGAAAGAATGATGTATTTGTTAAAGTTCAGGAAATAACAACTTCATCTATATGTTTTTCTATGGATACCAGTTAGATACTAAGCTTGTGACTGGTGTCTCTTTCTCAGATTATCTGAGTACCAATAGATTTCAAAAATTGTATCTATTCTTCTATTCACCTCCTGGTATCCCCCCTGAAGAACTAAGCAGCATATTACAAAGACCATCTACTGCAGTCAATTATTGAAACCCAAAGAATAATATTAAAGATATACAGGCTAACAGTTCAAATTACTTCAAAATATACAAAGGAACAAACTAAAAACGATGATGGAAAAATATCCAATACTGAATTAGTAACCTTGCTAGTTACAAGAAATGTTGACTTCAGCCAAGTATTACTATATATCATAGAGCACATCAGTGTTATAACATCAGATGCTCCTCTGAATGTCTCTAGTCTTTTATCACTATTTCAAAATCAAAATCTGCTATTAAGATGTGACAAGACAATTTGTATCATTAAAAACTGAGATTGCAG
>WEIU01010308.1:3146-27045 GCA_013389925.1 Aegithalos caudatus
GAATAATTTTAGTTTAATTATTCGTAAGATAATGATTCTGAGTATTAGAAATCTATTACCTAGAACACCCTGCTCTCCCAGCTTCTTTAAATCATTGTTTCTATGCTTGTCTTTGAATAATAAATCTAATAGTATTAACTCTTTCAAAAATACACAGTGTGGTTTAAAACATGTGGTTTAAAATATTCTGAAGAAATTAACTGTTCTACTAAATAGCAAATAAAAAAAAAAAAAAAAAAAAAAAAAAAAAAAAAAAAAAAAAAAAAAAAAAAAAAAAACAAATTATGTGATTGCTTCAGAATGCATTAAGAAACTCCCTTTCAGCACAGGCTTAGAGGAATGAGTCAAGAAATCCTGGAAAAAATCCCTCATAGCAATAAAGACTAAACCAAAACCACCATGGCTAATCTTCAACATCCTAGGACACTCCTTCTGACTGTCTACTAAGGTATATCAAGTTTTTCATTCACAAAGCTGATTTTCTACCTGACCTAAATTAAATGAGATTATATGTCCTTTTTTACTTCTGGAAAATAGGAAAGAAAATAGATTTGCTCAATTATTCAATTTTTCTGGAACTAAAGATAAAATGGATTGTTCCATTCCTAACTTATTTTCTCTGGATCTGGTCTCACAAATGAGATAATCCCAGAGAGATTTAGTTTTGAAAGCAAAAGTGAATGATTTGATTTTCCCTGACTTTGTGAGCCAGGATTACCTACCAATTAAAGAATTAAGCTGGTAGACCAGAGACAGCGGGTTTGCTTTTAGCTGTGCAACTACTGTATTTTTCGTAACCCAATGTAAATAACCAACCCTGTTTCTCTTCAGTTTATCCTTTCACTAGGTGATATACTTACACACTTTCCTGGTGTTGTATTTACGTGCCTATGCTTGCAATTTAGACCCTTTCTACCAATGTTTGAATAGAAGCAAATATGAAAAGACAGAATAACAGAATAATATTACTATCTACAACTCACTCTAGTGTTAGCAAAGCATGCCATAGCCAGGACCCTGTATTTATGTGGGTAGCAGTAAATATCTGCAGGTCCTTCTTTATGTGTTTACATAATTGTACTTGTGGTCTGGGGACCATGTTTTAAATGCAAGGATGGAATTGCCCATGACTCACAATGTCCTTTGTGCAAATAAATTGATTCTGTTGTTCTCCATTGTAAGCCTGGGGAAATCCCTAACAGGGAGTGAGATTTCATTATTCAGTAATTCTCTGAAGTTGGCCAAATCTGAGGCAAAGATGACCTGGGACAGGGCATGGAGAAACTTTTATCAGCTTTTCATCAGTGAGTTTATAGAACAGCTGCACTACGAGTTCTCATTCCTTACTCACTAACTTTTAAAATACACTTGGATTTTTTTTTTTTTTTACTATTTGCTTTCAAAATTTATTATTTATATATAGTTTTATTTTGTATTGTGCCTCAGATCACAGTGTCCACGAGTAGTGTTACAAGAGTTGCTATGGCTCTTAGGTTCAGCCTTCCTGTGTCATATTTTCCCTTCACTGGACAGAATTTTGAATTTGAAAAATTAAAAATATTTTCAATGACAAGATCATTGGGCTTCATCTGTGTATGGTAGCCTTACCAGAACTAGCTCTATCCTCCTACAAAATCTCCAACCTATTGGTGCAGTAGGAAAAGGTCCACCTTCACTCCATACCACTGCCATCAAGGTTTAGTAGACTCACAACTCCTCCTTCCCATTCTCCAGCTAGGCTATGACTCTGTTTAGCTCTTCCTCCTTTTAAAATGCACTATTGTTTGGTCATGAAATGCATAAAAATTAATCTTTGCCTCATCTTCTGTGTCCAGGAATGTCTGAGCTTTCCCTCTTACTAGTCATGGAGGAAATATGAAGATTCAGTCCTTGCCTGAAAAATCTACTAATCTAATATGTGATGCAAAGCAACAGGTTTGTCATAAATCAGAAGGCATAGCAGAGGAGTCTCCCCTTCCTCTTCAAGTTGAGAAGGGAGTGGGAGAAACATTTCACCTCTACAAAAGTCATGGTTGGTCTTCCTTGATCCTCAGGGCCAGGGTAGCACTTTCCCAGGTATTAACATACTCAACTGCTCCTTATTTAGTTCCAAAAACTTTTTACTCATTCATGATTATTGCTTTATAACTACTGATAAGCACCTAACTCTGCACTATGCCAATTTTTCACTTTTGTCAGAACCTAAAATAGAAAATAGGAGGAAGGATAAAAAGTGATGCAATGACCCACATATAGGGAGGAGGAGAGATAGCTGTTCAAAAAAAAAAAATCCAGTACCTTGACTCATTTTGCATTTCTAATAACCTAAATAGATTAATATGTTATTTTACTTTCACCCAAAACAAATAAAATTGCATTGTAAACATTAGCATCTATGTGTCAATGTGTCTGTGGCACAACTCCATGCAAATTTCTTTTTTCAATGAATAGACTGACCACATCCCTAAAAATGAAATATTATTTTATTTTCATTGGAATAAACAAATGCATCTCAAATACTATTTAAAAATCCACATGTGAACTCTCCAGAATGCAGTGAATCATGTAATTGGAAAAGACAATCTTACACAAGATTTGAAGTAGTCAAATGCTTACCTTGCCCAAGACTCTTCTATCAAAATGGTAGATTCTGTCATCTCTGTTGATAGTGAGCGACATCTCTCACCACCTCTTAAACCTTTTCTAAAGAAAATGCCGCTTCGTGAACATTCAAAACATTTAATCTCTTATGAAAAATATTAAAAGGAAAAATTAGACAAATTATTGTATTCTATAGCACAGATTATTAAAGATATGGTAGACTGGCAAAGTTTTTACTGTGAGTTGAGCATGAAAGGTATTTTAAAAAAGTTTAGGTTAGTTTCTTTCCCTAAACACTTACACATACATCAATCAAATGTGTTAAAAAACATATGATTAAGAAGATGGCTTTGGGCTTCTTTACCTTCTAATGTTAAACCTATAAAAAGAATATTTATAATCAATTTCCATTTAAGTAACTTTAATAATGCTGTTAATATTTTTATTACTAATAACAACATGAATTGTACAACTCAATTACACTGACATTGATGATCTCTTTTATTCTGTAATCCAGTCAAAATTATCGTGTGTAAGCAAAGCAACTGGGAAATTAACTGATTTCCTCATCCTTTGAAATATTGAAAATTGCATATTTTTCATAGGACTACACTTTCAAATACCTCATTTAAGACCTATCCTGCTAGAGCAGACTACAAGTTATACAGCTTCAAATATTCTAGATTGTTTATACCTTTCTATTATTGCTGCCAAATTTCTTAATGCTCATGGTTGAGAATGGTAAATTAGTGCAGCTCTGAGTGTTGTGCTAGACCAAGGCCTGGGGTTGGATAGCCCCAACATCACGTGAAAATGTCACGTGAAATGTCTCTATGGTTAGAGAGACAAAGGACAAATAGAGCAGGGAGAAGGGGGAGTTTGGGGAAAAGACCAATGAACCTCAAGAGGTGAGAAAACTGAAACCCAGGAAAGTCAGACTAAACCATGTTCCACATGGAAAGTAAGGTAACCAGCCTCTTTTTCTCAGTCTTCAATAGTAAGGCCAGTGGTTCTCCAAATACCTAGGCCTCAGCTGGAGGACAGGGATAAGAAGCAGTATGAAGACCCCATAATCCAAGGGGAAATCCAAGGGAAAACTGCTACATCACTTAGACACAGGTGTGTAGGGCTGGCTGGGACCCACCCAAGGGTATGAAGAGAGCTGGCAGAAGTGCTCACTGTGTCACTTTTCATCATTCACCAGCAGCCCTGGCTAACCAGGGAGGTCCCAGGTGACTGGAGGTCATCAAATGTGAGGACTAGCTACAAGAAGGGCCAGAAGGAGGATATGGGAAAGTACAGGCCTTTCAGCCTGACCCTATTCTGGGAAAGGCCCCTAGAGCAGATCATCTTGAGTGCCATCACACCACATGTACAGGACAACAAGGAGGATCAGGCCCATCCAGCAGGAGTTTATGGATGATGGTGCCAGTAAGTATCTGTGAAATCTTCTGGCAAAACATGTGACCATGCCCCAGATCCTGATGGCAGAGGGAGGAGAAGATTTGGCTGCATAGTTTTGAAGGCAGTAAGCATTACAATGGATCTAAAGATTTCAGCCCTGCCACTGACACTTGGGAATAATATAATGGAGCATAGGATGGAAAATTTCATTTTACAGTTAACTTAAAAAAATCTGTCAAATAGCAGTAACACTGGTATGTATTTTTAAAATTACATTTGCAGAATCAAACCTCTTAGGTTAGTAAGCAATCAAAGCTTACTCCATGTTGTTAAAAACATGTTCCAGATATATATTAATAAATCTTGATGAACATACATTACACATCATTATCATAAAAATCATGTACCATCCATGCAGGGGACCACATGCTCACAGCTGAACACTTTAATGGGATCTTCCTAAGGTTAAAAGTCTCTATAGCACAAAATGTCCAAGAAGTTAAATTCTAGATAAATCAATTTGGAGCTCTCAATTCCATTTTAACTTATTGCTCTATTTGCCATAATTCTTCTATTTCTGTTTGACATTCGTTCTGTTCCTGCTTTCTGTTTGTAAAGGGAAACAATACTTACTCAATCCAAACCCACCAAGCATTTTGATATGGCAGCTGATAAAGCATGAGAAATGTTTTTAAAAGAGAGATTTTTAAATCATATCTTTAATCATGACTTATTTACCACAGAAAAAAGAGAAACTAAGCAAAAATATGCAAACACTATTCACTATATTAGCTGCTTCCAATGTGTTGAATGGGAATAAAATTGAAATTCAGCTGGAAAGATACTATGATACTGTAATTGTAGACTATGGTCATAAATACGCACAAAGACAGAAGCTGCTAAGAGCTGTTAAGAGCTGTTAGAAGAAGAATAGAAATAGCATACCCTTAGGAGAATACCATAGCCAGAAGCTAGCAAAGCAATGGATGATTGAGAAGCTTGGCAAAGGAGACCTGTGTTTTGGAGATGACTTTCAGTTCAGTCCCCTTGCAGGAGATTCACCTGTGAACTATAAAAAAATCTGTAAGTTCCAGAAAAAAATAAAAGCAAAAGGATTAATCTTGGCCCCCATCAAATATACATTTATTCTGTTGATATATAAGCAAAATCTTCACATAAAAATAGCTTTCAGACTGACATTTCCCTGAATTTTACAAATTGTAAGAAGTGGAAGAGAAAAAAAAATTAATTAATACCACTAGTGCATAATTCTAAAACAATAAAATTATATAATTGTAATAAAGATTTTGAAAAAATCTAGACTTCTAGGTAAAGAACAGATATTTTATTGCATTCCATTTCAACAAAAATATTTATATAAGAAAATCAAGATAAAGAAGCTATGTTTGAATAACATTACACTTTTTCATGCATGCTGATAAAAAGCCAGGAAATTCAAAGTTAAGTATGACATTCCAAGCTTATTGCATGTCCTCCTCTCAATCCTTCCCACCCTTAAGGTTATGATTAAGGAAAAAAGTATCATTCATAAAACTTTGCAAGCGTGATGAATCCCATCCCACCCTAACAATAGATGTTCATTTCATTAGTCTATGATTACTCAAGATTACAATTTCAAGCTTTTTCTTCATCATGCGGTCCTGTATGGGGAAATATCAACAGTTGCTTCTTTAAACTCTTCAAATGGTGTGTAATATCACTGTAAATAAAAATGAACTACACTTTACTGGCAGAACATACCTAGTTTTATTAGGTTTTTCCTGAAATATTGATTTTTCCTAATGATTTCCTGTGTCAGGGAATAATGATGTTACTGGATGACACATTTTTGTCTGATAGAGCCAAGTTGTGAAACCTGATCTTTGTAAGTAGGTGTTTGTATTCAAATTGGAGTCTTGTTAATGGCAGGTTGTGACACAGGAATGCATTAATACAGTCTGATGTAAGTAGGATCAGTGCCTGAAATTACTGATAGGATCAGACTGTAAAGCTTTGGCACACTGGATATATTCTTGTTTTCAGAACAGAACTAGGCCCTCTGCTGAACTAGTAAACTGGACTTCACCTGCTTTGTGAGCAGAGATTTTGCACATACATCATCAGCCTAAGAAATAAAGTTAACTCTTAAACTGTCTATAGAGGTAAACCATTTAGAAAAAAAATTGCAGAGAGTTCTTAAAGACTCAAACTCCAGTCACTGCACCAAATACACCCAATTGTGTTTGCCTACATACTCTGGATAGACGTTACTGGATTTTTTTAGTCTTTATTCATACATTGCTAATTCTAGAGCTAAGGCTCATCCTACAGAACTGAAGCCAGTATCTCCAAGCTTCTCAGGGCAGACTTGAAGTGGACCATAATGTTCACTACTACAGGTGCTTCTGTTTCTGCAGGAATCAGAATGTCTCCATGATAACTTGATGCTTGGATGAGATCCAGCAGTTAGATAATATGAGCCATATTATTTTCCCTAACTGTTGGAGTCGACAAATTCTTTCCTCAAATGAGACCTGGGGAAGTGAGGCTGAGGTAACTTTGTCCTCACCTCCATACAGTTCACCTGCCTCTAGTGTACCAAAGGCTTTCCCAGCAGTTTCAGCCAGAAAAGCACTGGTTCCTCTGGTCTGTATTAGCTTTGACCTTGACTTCATCAGCCTCCTCCTTTCTGGTTTTGTTGCAAGGCACTTGAAAAGGTACTGACCACTTAAATCATTTTATACATTTTGTTAGGCCTCCCTCAGCTTCACTCAGACCTAAAATCTTCGAACATAAACTCTATCACAGTCCAGTGTTCACTGCCTATTTAACCTCATAATGCATTGAGACATTTTAGGACTCCTTGACTCTTCCAGTGATATCACATTCAATGACATTTGCGATGCTTTCATTTCAATACTATGGCGTTCTTCTAGCATCAAAATAACCAGTATTCAACTAGCTTTGCTTAAATATTCCATTTTTGTATTAAATCATCAATGGTGTCCATAGTGCCTTCCTCATTACCACTGATTGAGCGAGGGTCAAGATGAGATATTGTCCAAACTCTCTCTATTCCCTTGTAAACTGGCCCCATCTCCACACATATATCCTGTACTGATCCTGTCTGACCTGTCAGGAATGCAAACTCTGAGTCCAACAGGACAGGAACTGCCCTGTGTTTTGAGGTAGTAAGGTCGTGATCCATGGACATTACTGTAATTTAAAGTTTAACAACAAAATCAGACAGCTGCAACGTCAATAATTTAAAAGAGATTACATTAGTGTCCCACAGATCCCATCTGTTTCTGTTATTCAGGCCAGAGTTTGAAAATGACAGCAACTGTCAAACTATTAATGGATCACTTAAAGGAGAGAATATTTTTTTCCATTATACAGGAAAAGTGTAGACATTTTTCTCAGTTGCATATCTAACTTTTTGTGGTTTCCAAAGCAGACAGTACCTTTCAGGTCCTTGTTTAATGAGTCATATCTGATGGAGGGTACCTATATATTTCTGTGTCTCAGGGTCACCGCTGACTTCCAGTGAATTATCCAGTAAAGTACAGGTCACTGTTAAAATCTATAGCATTTCAATTAATAATTCCAAGTTATCAGAGTGGCTGTATTTTCCTGTGTGATACTGTAGACAATTATTAGCACAGGCACACAGCACACGAGGTGATAAAGGGGTTGGGCAGAAAAGGATATATATATATTTTTTGATAGGGCTAATAGATCAGAAAAGTTGTGGTTTGAGTTTAAAACCCAAACCCTACCTGAGCATCAAGAATAATTTAAACATATTTCTGAAGAATAATTTTGGAAATAGCTGCACAGTGGTTTGAAATTGTAGCCATCAGTTCTTAGCAACTCTAAGCACATTGTGAGCAAATTTGTAATCGATAAACAAGTGAAATAAAAAGCTAGGATAGGAGAGGGGTGAAGGAAGGTAGGAGTCATAAAGCAAACTACATTTGTATTTAAAACAATTCTAGAACACACTTTGGATCACCTAATTTGGTCTGAGACAATTTTGGAGTTACAAAGCAGACTCTTAGGAGCATTTATTCTGCTTCTCTGACATTCTTGCTTTGTCTAGACACTGAAAATCTGTGTCTTCCCGCACTGGATATTCATTATATATTGCCTCAGCTCCATACTTTCCGCAAAGTGACAAAAATAACCAAATCTTAAAAGTGCCACATATTAGTGGAACCAGAGTTCATTTAGTTTATTCTATATAATCTAAAATATTTAGTATCAGAGAAAATTATCAATATTTTAGAAAAAAAGAATAAGGAGGAATAGAAAAGGATACAAAGCAGAAAAAAAACCCCAGCTTTACAAGAGGATTCACCTTGGTAACAATTCTTCATTTTCTGTTAGGATCTCCCGATCCTGTCCTTATTGCTTCCTTTAAGAAGCATTAACATTTTATGGTTTATGTTATATTACTTTGTGATACATTATTAGCTAGAAAAGCTTGTCCCTTTATGTTTTTGCGATATAAACCTCTTCTAGCTCTGTCTTTGTAGCATGTATTCAGCAAAAATCTACAACTAGAGAGGTGAGCGAGAGCTTCTTTCTGAAGATATCTTGGTGAAGGGCAGGCCTGTCCTGTACTAAATTCCAGTTTCCTACAGCACAGTAAAATCATGTGAAATTTGACATAGAGGTGATGAGTTAGTATTTTCCCATTATTATATTTTACTATGTGAAGTAGTTGTATATCCACCATAATTTTGAGTTCTGTAGTGACATGTATTTCCTGGCGTTTGTCCTTAGTTTATACCTCTATGTCTTAAAATGAAATACTTGTCACCTCAACTAAGAGGAGCCCAAATGGGTCATAATAGGTCCTTTGTGGGTCAGTCATAAATATATATCTGATCTTTCTTCCACCGAGTGTTTTTATATAACAATTAAAGTTTACAGCTTTTCAACTTACTTTTGGATGCTCTCTAGACAACACCTCTTTCAATAGACGTTTTCGGTTCCTCCTTTCCTCATTGCTTCACTCACGTGTTTTACTGAGCCGTATTAGTTACAAATAAGCGAGTCTCTGAGCGGCTCCCTCCTTGCTCGCTAAGAAACCTCTCGGCCCTGGTGAGAATAAAGGCAATGCCCGTGTTCTTGGCTATTTACCCAGCCTCAGGCAGGCTGCGGTAGCAGCCGCGGTGACGGCACGGCAGGATGGGGAGAGGCTGGCTGTCGGCCCGGAGGAGGGGGTGGTGGCCGCGTCCCCTCCGGTACCTGCGGCCCGGCCGCCCCTCTCCGGAGCTGTCCAGCGTCCCTGAGCTCCCGCGCACCTTCCGCAGCCGGCAGGAGGGCACCGAAAGTGGCTTTCCCACCGCATCTTTCCCAGGAAAGGGGATGCGTAGTTCGCTGAGTTGTCAATGACGGCAAACCCCGGTACGCGGCGGGAAATGTTTGCGGTCCTGTAGGCAAACAGGAAGTATTTTCGAGGAGAGGGATCCTTAGGCCGCCCCCATCCACCTCCTTTGATCTCGTGGGTTTTGAAATCCCCTTAGAAATTAGAGAATAATTAGCCCCAAAGCGAGAGTGACAACAATGCATGACAAAGGAGAAGATTAGGTTTTAAGAAGGCAGCTCAAGAGTGATGGGCAGTCACTCCTGAGAGAGCCGTGTGTACAAATCGTGTGCCAAAGAAAATCGATCGGATTCGACCTCGCTGTATCTGACACTGCCAGGGATAGCCAGGGCTGTTTATTTAGGGAGAGTCTATGGTGCGGGAGGGTGAAGACACAGCCCCCCTTCCAATCTCCCAAGACAAAAGCAAAACAATCCCCAGCGTCTGTCCTCAAGGAAACTTTGATCAAAGAAAGGTACTCAGCGGTGTCGGGTCTGTGGGTGGGTGCGTTTATGTGCATTTCACGGTATTTTGCGGCACGTATCCAGCGTTATCATTGCGTGCGCTCAAGCTGATTCCTCGGTGCTCTGCCGGCGACCGGGACGGCTCTACCAAAAGTGTAATTGCTGCCCTGAGCAGGACCAGCTTATTCTCCTCTCACAGGCAGGAGGAAGGAGTTTAAAAAAAAAAAAAAAAAAAAAAAAAAAAAAAAAAAAAAAAAAAAAAAAAAAAAAAAGTGCTATGAGATTGCCTGGACAGAAATATGCTTTACTAAGCAGCCTTTTACTGGAAAGATATTTGAACTCTGATTGAAGGGGATTTAGAGGGGATGGAGAGACGATTCCAACAGTTACTACTGGGAATGCAATATTGGGTCCCCTACAATGCTTACTTAGGCTAATGGAGGTCCTGTCATTCAGTTCCCATTGCGCTGGGATACAAGGTAAACATTCCCCGGCAACCCTTTGCATGCAGGTCCCCTCTTCAGGACATCATTAAAAGCATACATGCAGTTGCCTGACATCAATTGTCAGGCTGGCTCCCAGGGTTCAGAGATCCCGACAGAAAGCAGGAAAACAAGCCCAGTGGATACCCGGTTCTGCTGCTGGGGGCTTTAAGGAGGCTGAAAATCGTTTGGTTGCGGGTGTGTAAGAAGAGACAAAAGTGCTCAGCAGGTAAGAGCGAAGGGTTTTGCCAAGAAGGAACTGTCCTTGATCGCTGTGACAGGATTGACTCGCTGGGGACTCCTCTCTCGGGAGCGTCCACGCGTCCCCGAGGGGATTGCCTGTCTCCTCTCATCAGCATCACAGCGAGAAATTTTACAGCCGCTCTTTCTAGTCCTGCTAATCCTGTTATCCGGGGGGTTATAAATATTAACGTCGCTGGGGCTGGGGATGGGGGACCAAAACAAGCCCTCTCTGAAGTAAGATGTCAGCCAGCCTTTTCCCAGCCCGCCAGCGGCCGGGGCTGTTGGATGAGCTGCACGGCAGAGCTCTGCAAGTGCCCTGCCCGGAGGGGCTGCTGGGCACCTCGGTGCTGGATTTCGTGGCCGACCTCTCCCTGGGCAATTCCCAGGGAGCCCCGGGGGCCGGGGCGGGCCTGGGGCTCTGCGAGGTCACCACCGGGCCTCCCTTCGGGGACAGAGTCCTGTCGCTTCGGGAAGGGATGACCCGAGGTTTGCCCCTGGCTGCTTTCGGAAATGGAGATCCCGAAGACGAAGAGGAAGAGGAAAGGGTGCCCAGCGCTTCCCTCCTGGACAGACCTAGGAGAAAACGGGTCATCACCTATGCCCAGCGCCAGGCTGCCAACATACGGGAGAGGAAGAGGATGTTCAACCTCAACGAGGCGTTTGACCAGCTCAGGAAGAAGGTGCCCACCTTCGCCTACGAGAAGAGGCTCTCTCGGATAGAGACCTTACGCCTGGCCATAGTGTACATCTCCTTCATGACTGAGCTCCTGGACGGATGCAGCAGACAGGAGGCGAGCTAGGGAGCGCCCGGGCCCGGCGGGATGCGGATGGGACCGGGCATCACCCGCGGCAGTGAGCAGGTGGCCTCGGCGCCTCCCTCCTGGGGAAGGAGAGCCGTGGCTCCTGCCTCGGGTTCTCACACCACAGCCAGGACCGTATAGGTGTGGGATGCAAAACCAGGAGTGTTTGGAGAAGCGTGCGCTGAGGTCGGGAGGAGCTGGGGAGAAGATGGGTGGAGAGGCTCAATGTGTTGCATATTTGTTAATATTTATATTTTTTGTAAACGGAAGTGGGAGCGGGGGGGAGGAAATGAAGGTTCGAGGCCTTTTGGTTTGTGTTATGTCGCCTGCTTTAATATCTTTCCAATTTGCTGCTTTGGAGAAAGACTGGGCCCGGGCAGTGGAGCCCTTCTAATGTGCAGAACGGTTTTCCAGCGGGTTCGGTTCCTGCCGAGCTACTTGCCAGGGAAATCTCGGCCCATTTTTACCCAGCACTTTCTGCCTTCTAAAAAATAAACAACTCCCTTTTCTTTGAAATCCAGTCTGCCAAGTCCACGCCGTGTGATACGGGGCCAGAGAAGCCGAACATCTGGACACAACCCCTCGTTGTCACGCTTTTCTTCCCGGGAGCGGCTCTGTCCTTGCGGGTGGGCGGCCAGCGCCGGGCNGTTTTGGGGACGTCAAGCGGAGACGTTTCTCTCTCACGGCACATCCCCTTACAAACGCGCATACACACCCACCACACACTCACACACCCATCACACACTCACCACGTTTCATGTGTGCAGGGAATAAAAATAATGAAATACATTCTGAAAATCCGGAGCGGGAGGAAAGGGGGAAGCCCCAGGCAGGCATACCCCGGGGATGGATATAGGGTCCACCCCGGGGATCTCTATCTAGCGTTACCTACTGATGCCTTCCTTGGCATTCTTCTCTGAAAAGGGGCGAGATGCCGGGAGAGCAGAGGCGGGGGGGTGGCCGCCACCGGGCTGGGAGTGGGGCCCAGGGTCTCCCCTAGAAACTCCTCCGACCCATCTTGATGTGCCTCTGCCCTCCCTTCCCTCTCCTCTCCCCGCTTCTCTCTGCTGCCGGCACCTTCCTTTGCTGCTGCTGGGAAAGACCTGGATTTCTGCCCCCATTCGCAGCGGACGGGCAGCCACCAAGCCTGCCCAGAGCCCGGTCCACTCGCATTAAACTGCTCATTCAGCGCAGTGCTTCTGCTTGACTGCACAGGACAGCCTTTATCTCCATTATATAAAATTACCGTGATATTAGTAAAATCAAGATTTACCTTGGATTCAGGCTAGTGTAGCTAGAATCCTGTGTCTCTTATTTCTTCTCTCGTGTTTTGTCAGTTCTGTGGTGATTTTTCTCCTTTTTCTCATTCTATTAATTTTAATATTATCATGAGAGATCTAACATCCTGTATTAATACTCTGATATTCTTTCTCTTTTCACTTGTTTCCTTGGTTTCTTTTTCTACTTGTTTTTGTTGACCTCTCTGACTCCACACATTGCATCTGCTCTCCATTTGTCAAAACGCTTTTTTTTTTTTTTTTTTTTTTTTTCCAAGAGGCAGTTAGATAGTTAGTGCAGCTGGATCCTTTCTAGGAACTGGGGGGTTTCACCTCCTCAGATGGTTTTGTGTTGTTTTGGGTGGTCTTTTTTTTTTTTGTTGTTGTTGTTTTTTGGTTTTTTTTGGGTTTTTTTTTTTTTTTTTTTCTTTTTTCCAAGAGGCAGTTAGATAGTTAGTGCAGCTGGATCCTTTCTAGGAACTGGGGGGGTTCACCTCCCCAGATGGTTTTGTGTTGTTTTGGGGGGTCTTTTTTTTTTTTTTTGTTGTTGTTTTTTGGTTTTTTTTGGGTTTGTTTTTTTTTTTTCTTCCCTAAAAATAAAACAAGGAAAGGAACCACGAATGAACAATGTTCCAAAATCAACAATTTTTCTCATAACCCAATCTCATTTTAGTTCATCATTTCAGGCAAAACGATGAAGACAAATTCTTTAAGGACAATGAAATATGCAATTTAATATTCACTTCTTACCACTATTTCTCTATGATCTCTCACAGTATGATTATATAACTTTTCATAATTTTTCTTGCTCATGTCATTGGATAAAATTAGAACTCTATAGCACATAGAGTCTTAAGTGAGGAGATTCATAATGTAAACATGTCTGTAACAGATAATTCAAAAATTATTGGTTTTCTCTTCTTGGTTTAATAACAAAACACTGGAATTTGTTCAAAATCCAAGTTTTTTCATGCTTCTGTTAGAGACTAGAGAAAAGCAGAAAGGATATGTTACATTGTATTTTTAAATACAAATGGATCTTGCATTATGAATCCTGATTTCTGATGGATCACTGGAAATTTTGCAGCAATACAAACAGTAGTAACATTCTTATATGAGCCACTGATGCAAAAAACATTAGAAATTAAAAATGCAGTTGTGGTATAAGCCAATGAACACAGTACTTAAGCAGCACAGAAAAAATACCAAGATGTATTCTGAGCTGGCCCTGGACCACACATTGATTTATATGACCTGAAAACCTGATGAAGTGGGCTTTGTTTGTTTGTTTCGAGCTTTTCCAAAACTGATGAGGATTTACCAAAAAAGCAGTCTAAATGCAATTTTTCCCAAGGAACCCGTGTTGAAACTAAAGTATGTCCTTACATCTGTGAAGAGCTCAGTGAAACAGCAAGATGCCATAGTGACCCATCCCTTGGCCCCTGTGGATGTGTCGAAATCCTGGAAGTTTACTCTGGTAAGAATATAAACCAATTACGGGAACACTGCAGACAAGCTTCTTGCTGGAGTGCAATCCCATCTCGCTGAAATAACAAAAATGTGGGGTCCTTTCTCCCCTAATCCTTGCCTCAGTCCAAAATAGCTGCATTCTAATCTGTGGAGTCAGTACAGTGCAACAGCCTGTCAGGCTTGGGAGGACAGTGAAACCCCAGCCCTAAGAGAGTGCAGAAGTGCTGCTAACTTCAGCAAGGCTTGGATTTCACCCACTGGAGGGAACAGCCTTCCCCTAGCTCAGAATGCCTGCTGCCACCAAGGCTGAGTCCAGCTCCTCGGTCTCCCCAAAGCACAGTGCCATTATCACCGCATTAAGAACAAAAACTGACAGTGTCAATTACTTCTGGGAAAAGATAATAAGGGGCTTTTTTAAAGCCTTCGAGCTGTTTGATCACAGCCCATTTTTAGATCCTGGTCTGAGGCTCGTTTGTTTATGTTCTCTTTGGCCACTGAAGACTGACTTTTGGTAGAAATTTGAGTTCCCTTGAAGCTATCATGTTACAATTAGTATTCAGACATGTAAACCAAAAAAATAAGACTAAATGAAATCATATTTGAGAGACATTTTGTAGCTTTCGAGGAGAAGTATAAATAATCAAATGATTTTGAAATCTCTAGTTAGATTGATCTTGTTTTACAGCTGCTGAACCTGAAAGGAGGTTGAAGCAAACTAGTGCTAGAAACAGAACAAAATATTATGATAGCACTGCAAACTTCTGCATCCACTCTCTGATCAGCTACTATGGTCCCATGATTGGTGTTTATTATCACATTTGTCAGCCTTTCCATTATAAACACTCAAGTGTGGAGAGTTTAAAACTCAGCTATAAAAATTCCCACTAGGATGAAACTTGATAAGTGAAGTCTTAGTCCAACAACATTTTTTTTTTTTTTTTTTATTTTTACAAACTTTAAAATAAATTAGTTTTTAAAGTCATGGAGGTAATAAGCAAAATTAATGGAAAAGTGGCTTTGATTTCTTTTTCAGATAGGTGATTCTTCTCAAAGAGAACTTCTCTACAACCATACTGGTTCTTTCAATTAACTTGGACAGCTGGTTTTTGGTGGGCTTTTTTTTTTTTTTAATTAAAAATAGATAAAGTACTGAAGCTTAAAATGTTACTGCTGTGCATGCTGAGTCCCTGTTTTCACAGGAATTTGTTGTTTTACTAGGCCTGAATGCTCCTAATCTGCAACAATGACAGCCAAGCTTTTCCTAGTAATACTAGACAATAGTTACAAGGATGGATAGGGGTTAGGGTTATGCTCTTTTTGTAGTATAGTAAATTTGTGCTTTTTCTAAAAACTTGCTAAATAAATAATCAGATTGTTTGCTCTTCAACTCTGCTCCAAAAAAATGCTTTTTTCAGAAAGTGAGATGAACATTTGTCACAGCAATATATCCAGAATAAAAGAATTGACAGAATAAAAATATTCAGTTGTAATGACCTAAAATTTTACCTTTTTAAGAAGTGCAGCTCAGATATTATTTTTTAAATTGTGTAACAACCAAATTTTGCTTTTCCCCTTCTCTATCCTAGTTTCAGTGATTACCTTTAGTATGGCTGGCACTGAAGTTTAGGCCCTTGAATTTTTCATACTACTCACTCTGCTGATCACCAGCTACACTCCAATTCAGTGTTTCTTACATACCTGAAATTCCTTTTTCTTCAAAGAAGTCAAAATAGGGAAGCAATTCTGTTATCTTCACTTTTGTAGAACAATTTTCCACATTAATATATACTTATAAAGACTGTAGCATATTCAAATTGTTGTGTGCATTATATTATCTTAGTGTGGCTTTTGCTGCTCTCGAAGGCCTCAGTGCCACCACAGGGACACAGACCTGTCGTCCTTTGCTAATGGGTTTTGAATGGTTCACACAAAACCAGTTGTTGCACTGGAGAAGGTCAGGCTTCACTATTGTCATCCATTACTTTATTTTAAACAAATAATCAGCCACTCTGAAATTCTAAGCCTATTTATGTTTTCTGTCATAGCTCTGCCATATTTTCAAAAAGAGAGATGAAGAGTATCCTGTTGGTTTAACTGTCTCTCCTTAGCTCTGAATGCAGAAGAAAGATAATGACTGTCCCTATGAGTTCCAATTCCATCTTCTCTTGCTCCAAGCCTCACAGGGGATCAAAGACAAGTACTGTATTTTATGATATTCTACACAGCAAAGAGGAAATCTGTGAATGGAGAGTTTTCAACATAAACATGCACTGAGAAAAGAATTCAGATGTTGATATTCCTTTTTAATTCTAGCATTGTTTACTTCCTATGCAGCCTTTAATCTTGTTAATGATTCCAACATTTGAAACTTACAGTCTTCAGAGAGAAGAGCGATAGCTATAGAGCAAAGGACACAGGAATAGATAAACCACAGAAACCAACATCAGTGCCTGAACTTCTCAGGTTCATATGGGATAGTTGTTGTTTCTGATCTCGCTCAAAGATAGTTTAGGAAAGGCTTTCAAATCAACCAATGATTTATGATTGTTCATTATTTTGTGTGGCCAAGATGACATATCATATAAAGATCCTGATGTCACTGCTGAAAGAAAAGTTGTGACCTGAACCCATAGCCATTATTTTGGTGTTGGATGGTGAAATGGAGGTAGGTGTGCAGCTCCACCAGTGCTTTTCTCTTCAGCTGTGAGTAGTGATTACAGTGAAATTATTGCTCATATCCAGTGTTTCTGGGACACTATACTACACTTTACAGTGCCCTGGGTTTCCTATTCAAGCTCTCAGGGGCTTGGCAGGGCTGTTTCCATGTGGAAATGTGTGTAAAGAAGGCACTTGGCCTTGTTCCTAGAGCCCTGCAGTGGGAAGGGGCCATACTCCAAGGGGTATTTCTGGGTAAAGTGCCACCTGCACCCTAAAAAATAGACCAAGAGACTATAAATGTAAAGAAAAGTTTCATTAAGCAGAAACTTTTGCAAATGTAAGGGAAGACTCAACAAAGCCTTGGCACCTGACTCCAACCCTAGACCTGGTGGCTCTTTGAATTTGCCTTTTAACCCTCCACAGCTCTGCTCCCCTCCCTCCTGGCAAACAGAAGGCCCTTATACTTCACAGAATGTCTCCTTTAGAACATATTTATTTGGGAAAAGAATGTAAAACCTGATAGAGCTAGATCTAGCCACGGCTCAGCAGATTTTGTGTTTCAAGTGTGCTATATTTTCTATAAAGCTGGCGCCAGCGATCACTTTCTGCCATTCAGTCCACTCCGTGTGGTTGTATATTTTCTTAATGAGGATCTGAAATCAGCCTCTTTCACTTAACTGACAGTCTGCCAGAATTATGCCATCTTTCCAAATGCAGAGATCATATGATCCATCTGTTGTCTGCAGCCATGCAGGGGAAACATTTTCCAAAGAGAAATGTGGGTTGGTCCCAAAAGTATGCAATTATCCAAATGCTGAAGTGTTTCAGATGTTTCAAGGTGCTCTTGGGCCTGGTCTTGGGCATTGAAGCTCCTATGAAGTATTTTAGAATAATGTACGTAACTAAGTCATGGAGTTGCCAGGAAATTTTCGGAGTACAGGCATAATTTTAAAATTATTTTTAGATAACTTCGAGCTGAATCAGATATTTAGACCTTGGCAACATCATCTGGAGGTATTTGTGAGTACTTACAATCTTAATAGTTCACTTTTTTGTTGTTAATATTATTGTATATAAAGAGCTTTAAGTGAATATTCAGAAAGATGTTTAAATCTATTTTTATAATTATTTAATTTTATGCTAGAATATACTGTGGTAACTCTGCAACATCACTGACTCTCAGAACTCTGCAAACTACCAGATGTAAAAGAAGTTTAGGGTGATGAATGATAGTAATGGAGGAAAAAAGGGAAAAGATGATTGAGAGGCTGTAAAACGAAGGGCTATCTCAGGTCGTTCTCTGCCTTACATGAAGGCGTGTGGAATTCATTTCATATTACATCTGACTCCGTTTATATTTTCTTTGCAGATATCTTGAATGTTGCCAAATATGATTAAATTGACAGTTTAGGCCCTCATCAGGTGCCGCCTCCTTGACGTACAGAACCCAAATTTTAATCACGAGCAAATGGAATTTTCCCTGAAGAACTGATAACTGCTCAAACTACTAAACCAGTCCTTGGTAAGATGGACTTTAGGTCCTATAGCTGCAAACACCTTTACCAGCTCCAAGGTATTAAATTTGGAAACATCCATCTATTCATTGCTTTTTTCTGTCAGCTATACTTAGGTTGACAACAGCATAAGTCAGTTCTCACTGTTACATGTTTCAGATATCCAGGAAAAGAATGATTTCAGCATCCCCACTCAGATCACAACTGCCATGCCTATGGACTGAACCATGTTGCTCTGAGGAAGTCCTCTGATGTTAATAGCATGGGGTTTGCCCTTGGAGTTCTACCAAAGTTCTACCTAAGCTACAAGGAGAACACAGAGCATTTGTCATATTTGAAAAATTTAAAATGTGCAGGCATATCCCCTGAAGTACATGAACTGAACCAAAGCCAAAAAAAATCCCCCAAAAAATCCTCAAAAAACAAACAAACAAAAAAAACAAACAACAAACAAACAAACCAAAACAAACAAACAAAACCAGATAAATTTCTCATCTTGTTCTTAAGAGTAGTAAAAACATGAATCTTTAGCGTACCATTGGCCAAATTATTTGAAGGATCCAGTGCGTGAGCCAAATATTTGACTGGAGAGCATTTTGTTGTATAACAATGGTTTTTGCCTTCAAGCTGGAAAGACATAATAGGTATCTGAGCAGGACAAAGGAAAAGTTCTAATGACATTCACTTCAATCTTGGTTCCCCTCACAGAACACAGTTCTTGTGAAGCAATGGGCCATTAGAAATATTTATTGTGAGGGTTTCTGAATCACTTCCATGACACATAAGCACCAAATATCACCCCAAAGATGAAGTGTGACCTCAGAGATGAAATGAGAAGACTTTATGCCCAAGGTATTTTCTTTTGCTGAAAACATCCAGTGACACATTTTCAAATGACAGAAAGTCTACACAGAGGTTGGTAAAGATCACCTTACAGAGGCATGGTGGAAATAGAAGTGACACCACAGAGGTTTCTTAGTGAAAACCTACAGAAAACACAACCCAAATTTTGCTGTGGTTTCTCTCCATTCCATGTATAATGCTGCTACTGCCTGCATGGCATTGCTCTCCCATGTCTGTATTGCAGTGGGGTGCTGCTTATCTGCATCATTTGTGGTGCCACAGCTATTACTGGGGAGCTGCTAATCCATTCCCTTCAATTTTGCTGCCCTTACAGTAGCACCTATTCCAGCATGGATTTCACATGCCATTTTCAAACTCTCTTGAGCAAAGTTTAATCTCAATTTTTGTCATATAATATTTTGCTAACCTCTATGGATTAAGGAGTAGCAGAAATGCTTTTTCCCTCAATGGTCAGTTTTGGAGGGATATGTGCAAAGAAATATAATGACTCCCATTCCCATAACCACAAGGAATGGAAAAGCATCCTCTTTAAAACAGTGCAACTTGTTTCTGATGCACATTAGATCTGTGGGAATATGAAGGGCTGTTTCTTGCAGTAACAGCTGAGTGAGTGCATTGCCTTTTCTCCTCCTATCTATATGCCTTTGGGTTGGCCCCTTACCCTGTATGTGAGCAATTACGAAGTGCTTCCTATCATACATCTGATTTAGCATTAAGAACTTAATTTCCCAACAGTGCATCTAATCTTTAAAGATGGTTATTTTTCTTCTTTTTTGGATGAAATTTCCTACCCTTAGTGAATTCTGTGAGGAAATGGTAGGACTTAGACAGTTAACCTGCCAGCTACACTAACAAATCAGATAGCTTGACATCTAGACCAGACTATTAGTTCCTGCAATGAACTGACAACATGAAACCACAGATGGAAGGATTTGGTGTTGCAAAATTTTACCTGCCAAATTGGAGGCTATGATGTCCTCTCGGAAGAAACAGCCCATTCTGGGATGCATCCTCAAGAAGGAGAATGTGGCAGCTGTTTCACTTTTTACAGAAACATGACACAGTGTTATAGGAAAGAAAATACAGAGAGCTATCTTAGTTGATTGAAATTAAGCCAAATGACAGTGTGCCATACCACAGCCACTCAATTACATACATTGAATGTAGATAAAGTTGTAGTTACCCGTAATGGACTTTGGCCAAAAGACAACATCATGAATCTTTCCAAGACACTAAAGGATTTTCACTGACCAAAACTTTAACATGTTGGCAGATAACTGCTAGGTTGAAGGCCATTTGGGGATAACAAAAATAGATCATATATGTCACTGCAGATAGGATATGGCTATAAGCCACTGAAATATAATTGATCAAACTTCTATCTGTTTGGAAGGAATGATGACCATTTTACTGTCAAATAACCCAGACTGAGCAAAAAATCCTGCAGACATCATTCAAATTACTCAAACCTCTGATACAGGGATTACAAGGAAGCAGTGCAGTGAGCTCTGTGAGGCTGTAGCTTGTTTTAATACTAGTTTCTTCTTTATTAAACTGGATGCTCTAAACACTAGACATTCTTGTAGAGAAAAGAATTACCAACTGAACTATTAAGTTCACTGTTTTGAAATAAAGCCCTTGCTATATTCCACTGAATATCCTCCATCTTCAAATTAATTACAGCATCTGCTGTTGCCAAGAGCTGCATTAGTCCTTTGGCAAAGTGTGAAAAACAAAGCCTAACATTAGATCAGACATTAGAAAATGTCATAAGTTGCTCAAATATGAAGTGAGTCATAAATCTGAACAGATTTTAGAGTCAGAAGAGTATTTTGGAATTAGGTCTCTGCTCTGACTTTGAAAATCAGGGCCATATCTTACTGCTTAGGGTCCAGTCCATATATGCCCTACTGAGCTCAGAGCATCCTTGCACTTTCTAGGTCAGCAACATTTCTACTATGCAGCAAAATGTGGATGCTTTGAAGACTAAAAATTAAATACAACCTTATTGAAAAGGATTATTGTTTTAATAATGAAAAATTCCACAAGTTCAGCTAAATATTAGAGAACAATGACTGATGTTTTACTCCAAAGGCAGCCTTTCTTACATATCTCTAATACTCTTAGGTTGGACTGATTATAATTTTATTTAAAGTTTAATTGACCCTTTTTAAGGCTTGATCCAAAGGCCACTGAAACAGTCTCCTTGACATCAAAGGATTTTGGATCGAGTCCTTAATGAATGTAAGCACAAATATTCTAAAAGAAGAAACAAATATTTCTCTGCTTCTGACATGAACTATTTTTAGTGCTGCAAGGTCAGATAGTAGATTTTGGCATGAGAATGTTTGATATATATACTTTTCAAGGCAGAAGCAGTACAGTATTTTGTATGAATACAAGTACAGATGTTTGTTTGGAGGTCAGAGTTCATAAATAGTCAAGTATGGACACATACGTGAAGAGTGAATGTGTGTTAATTTACATTAACATACCAATAAGCTACTACCTCTCTGGAAAATTGCCTTTAGAATTTGGGAACTGAAATTTGTGTTGTAGATAAGCTTATTTGTTGACTTACAGTGATCTTTGGTAAGAAAATAAGCCAGGATGTGGACCTATGGGCAGATCCGTCCTTTGTGAGCAAGGTAACACAATCATCTTATATTCTGGAGGAATGAAGATGAGATTGGGGTTGTAAAATGAGGAGCAATGATGGACAGCAGGTCTTTAGGCATCATAGGTGATAGCCCATAGCACAAAACAATTATAATCTCCCCATGCAGAAAGGAATATGCAAACTTTGATCCGTGCTGACTGCTTTTTCTGAAAGGAAATACAGCATGGCAGAGATGTAAATAAACCCCTGCTCCCTCAAAAGTTTTTCTAGATCTAGGTAGGTGTCCTAGGAAGTAAGGTAATTGTGGAAAGAGTGAGATGGGTGTTCATTTCTGTGAACCTTTCCTCTCCAGACTCACCTCCTCTGCATAGCTACATTCAGCGTGTGTGGGCTATGGCCAGGATGAGAAGATGGATTCCAACTTGGAAGATGGGTTCCAACTCGGTGACCTGGCATTCAATCAGCCAACCAAAAAAAAAAAAAAAAAAAAAAAAAAAAAAAACCCTCCACATTTTCTTTGCCCAGGAAAGCATATGTGTACGTTGGGATGACCTTCCACGCTCTTTCCCTCACACCAGAATTTGCTGCCTGCTTCAGATGTAAAAAACAGCTTGTTATCCTGTTTATTGAATTTCCGTGTTCATTTCTGAGTTATGCTTACTTCTCATGTGACATTTTTTTCATTTTCATCTGTTAGATTCCAAGAGCACTTGAAATCCTAAAAGAGACCTCATACAATAGGGAGCATAGGAAGCATGGGGGGGGTGGATTTTTCCCAGGGTTGAAGACATGGCTAACAGGGTGAATGCCCACTTCCATGCTGAAATTCTGGCTCTATGACTCTGATTCTAATTGCTTGAGCTGTGGGGAATTTGAGTCCACACATAAGAAGAAGGTTCTATGGAATGCTTTATCCATCACCCTCCCCCACCTTGGAAGAAAAAACCAGAATTTGTGGCTAAAAGGCCCTGAAGTTTAATGGAGTTTCCATGGGCCAAGTGTTCTGAGAGATTGAATATATAGATTTGAATAATGTGTAGGAGCAGGAAGAATACAACAAAAATATATTTATATAGTTCAGGAAAGATGGAGGAGTTGGAAAAGTAAAAAAATCAAAGGAGCTGAAATAGCCAATAAGCTTCATTATTAAT
Source organism: Aegithalos caudatus (assembly GCA_013389925.1). Classification (NCBI taxonomy): domain Eukaryota; kingdom Metazoa; phylum Chordata; class Aves; order Passeriformes; family Aegithalidae; genus Aegithalos; species Aegithalos caudatus. The sequence goes on from WEIU01010308.1 coordinate 26,069, forward strand.
AAAAATAACTATTATCCCCTGGAGTGTAGATAAGATTGTTTTACTAAGTGGTCTTTTCAGATTTAGATGTGAAACCGCATAAACAAGACCCAGGGCCATAATTAGGGGCAGAGCTCCACCACAGCATTAGATATGTTGATCCTTTGTGATGGGAAGGACTGGTCTTGTCTAGGATACATGAGAGGATACCACTCAGCCTTCCACAGAGGTACTTAGGATATACTTAAACAGCCTCATCCATGGCCACAATTTCTGGAACTGAATAAAAGATTTTATATAAAAAAAAAAGTGTTGAAAATAATCTCAGATCTTAATTTTTTTGGGACACCTGTCTCGTAGGTGGGAGTGCTAGTTTGGCAATAGGATACAGGTATTTCTCGGCCTTGCACAGGATCGGGAGCTGGGAGGAGAGGACGGATGCAGGAGATGCCGAAGGCCGGCGCGCGGGGGATGCAGCGCTCCCTGCCGCCGGCCCAGAGGCGAGAAGGATTGGCATAACCTGGGAACAACCCAGTCGCACCCCTTCGTGGAAGCAAGCTTTTACACGAACTTTTTACACGAACGGCCACATGACAACGATCTTTAAAATTAAATTAAAATCATTGTAGCAAATTTGACAACGAAATTGAGTCGTTAGAGGAACTCCGCGATATCCGTCGGTTTTCCAGAGCTTCCGAACGAAGCGAGTGTCAAAGCGCCGGCAGCTAAAAGCCCACCGGTGGGAAGTGCCCGTGTGTCTGCAGGGATCCGTGTGCCGGATCTCCCCGCAGGACCCAGCACGGCCGCCCCCCGGGTGGGCAGCGGCGCTGCGGCCAAGCGGGGCCGTCTCAAGTGAGAAAAAAACCCTCGGGGCTCGCTGAAACACGGGCGAACAGAGCCGGGAGCGGTCAGGGAGCACTCACGGCCCCCAAATTCGGGTGACCCAGCCTGACGGGGCTCCGGGCAAGGCGGGAGCCGCAGCGGGGCCGCGGGGAATC
>WEIU01010308.1:45054-70080 GCA_013389925.1 Aegithalos caudatus
TTGTTGTTGTTGTTGTTGTTTTTGTTTTTTTTTCTCGTGGAAAAAAAAAAAAGAGAATATTTATATTGATAAGTTTCTTGTTGTCTGAAATGAGTTATCTCCACTTGAATATGCAGCTATTAGAGCAGAGAAAAAAAATCCCAAATATTTTTCTGAGGAAACAGAAGGGAAATCCCCAATTTTAAAGATAAAGATAGCTTCAATATATCAATCATCAGCAATGTCATGCAGAGAAACCATCCTTATACAGCCTTATCTAGCAGGATCAGCTCTGTGGGAGTCCTTCAATTCAGTTCTTGGGGCAATGACCCAGGCTACCACTGTGTTATTTTAACATATCCCAAACTAGCTCTTAGATAAAGGAGAATTCAATCTGACACAGGTAGGAGACTGAAATGGAACACCCTGAGAAGGTCTTGCTATTATTGTGACACAGAACTCCTAGCAAGGCTTAACTTCAATTTACATGTAGGCAGGGACAGTTTTAAACATTACATCACTGTTTCAGGTGTTATATATCAGATTCTACTGAAATAAAATCACACATCCATGCTGTCACTTTCACTATTTTAATTAAGGAGAATAAGTTTATAAGGTAGCTACAACTGTGTAGGGTACCTAAAACAATATACATTTAATTTGCACCCTGTGTCTATCTAACTCAAATGTAGTCCTATATTCAAACACTCAACTTTTGTTCATTTCCTTTGTTGATCTCCCCAACATTTTGGTTACCAGCCAGTTTTCTTCAGAAAGATTTATTCCTGCCTTTATATGTGAAACAAATCTTTTGTTTTCCCTTTATCCTTAAACTCAATGCAGAACAGTTCATGAACCAAAATTCTAAAAAAACCCAGTTCTGAATCAGAGCTACATTTAGGTCAAATAAGGGTAGAGAATACAGGGGGTAGTGGTTTTTTGTTTGTTTGTTTATTTATTTTGGGTAGGGGTGGTTTTTTTGGGTTGGATTGTTTTGGGGTTTTTTTGTTGGGTTTTTTTTTTGGGTTGTCTTGTCCAAATATACCACCTCCCTCTAGTATTCACAGGGCCTGAATAGCAGGTGTTTGAATAGTGATGCCTATCTGGAAAGAACATTTGCTGCTATTAATTGGTTATCAGCTTTCTGTTCCACAGGTACTTATTCAGCTGGAGGCAGGGCTACTAGAAGATTATGGTTTTATAGGAGCTTTGCCAGGTTAAAAAATTAACTCCTTTTTGTCTGTAGTGTTTTTTTTTTGCTTTGTTTTGTTTTGTTTTTTTTTGTTTTTTTTTCTCATGTATTATTAATTCCTTCCTTTCCTCCACCCAAAATCAATGGCAGAATGCGGTTTAAAGGACCTATTTGTATTAATTTTTGACCTTTTACTTTTTACTTTTACTTTTTATCTCAAGACAAAACAAAACCATCACGAAGTAATGTCAACATGCCAGATGAATGCCAGTGTATACCATTTATATAAAGGTATGTGTGTTTTGTGCCCTGCAATGGCAGAGAAAACAGTGACATCAGTCAGGAAAAAAAGCTTTTTCAAAGTTGTGTCCTGTACTTCCTGCAAGAAAGTTCTTGTAAGATTAATGGTATTTGCCCAATTTACAGGAGGTCTTACTTCACTAACCTCTTAATATCTGAGTATATCATATGGAAGATTTTACTTAAATGCATTTATTTGATTCCTTAGTTCGGTATATAGCATTATACATTCCCTGCTATTTAACTGCATATAATTACACCTCTATGGAATACATATACATTTACACTATTGGTTATAATCCCACCAGTGTAATGTATGAACATGATTTAAACCAGGAAGCCTTAATAGATGTTCAATGACCATAAAGAAGAGTGTGACTGCTGTTCTGAATATTTGCCTTTTATTTCCAATTATTATTTATATTATGAAAATTGGATACCTCTATACTAATACTGTATTAGCAATAGTAAACCCATTGCCTTAAAATCTGCAATATGTAATTATATATTTTATCTCAAGACAAAACAAAACCTATTTCAGTCTTTTAAGATTCTATTAAGGTTACCTTCATTTGTATTGTTTGTAAATTAAATATAACCTAATGCTTCCAAGAAAACATGGACTTTTATGCCTAGATTTTTATGGGAATGGTCAAGATGGGTGCTATGTTTACTGGGTCAAGCACTGGCCCTTTTACTCTCATTAAGTAGCATTTCACCCTAAACAATCCTACCAAAGACAATAGAGCTGTTAAAGAAGTAAGGAGTTACTAACTGTGAGCTGGGATTCCACAGCTGCCAGTAGTAATTCTTGTTTAAGAAGAGAGGCATTAATATCTGCAAGGAATAGTAGGCTTTTGAAAACGAACAGAATTCCAATGTAGCAGCAAAAAATGGATTCACAAAGCAGAATGTGATTTGTCAATTTTTTTACCACACATTGTCAGTAATAATGTATTTCTGTCATAGCATAGCATGAATAATTTTTCCAAACCATGCTGTAGCAAGAGAGACTGTGACCTTTTAAACTTTTTTCCAGCTAAAGAAGAATATGGCTGGTCAGTTAACAATATTGAAGCTAATTGTCCATGAAATTAACTTTAAAATAAGTGTTACTTTTAATCAATTTAGCAGTTTCTCTTGGGAAATCTTGGATAATTAATTGAAATTACATCCGAGTAACTTTCTAGCCTGGATGTTTTACAGCATCATCACATATAGTGTTTTTCTTTTCTAGTGCAGATTTTAGATTTCCCAGCTGCATTAACAGAAGAACATCTCTCTCAAATGCTGTACCTGAGAGATATGCCCTGGTGTTTATTTAAGACTTCAGCCACATTTTTTCTGTTTTAACTCCTTCTTGTCATTGCCACTGTCAGGGTCAAACACAGCTGTATTGAGAAGAGGAGAATCACAATCTCAAGGCAAGGTGTACCACTCTACATCCTATAATACACAGCACAACTTCATTTCAGTCACCTCCAACTGAATGCATGGGAGAACAGTGTAACCAATCTCTTCCTCCATTCTTACCTCTCCTTTAATTTATGGTAACATTTCTGTAGTGAGTAACCTACAAAGCTGCTTCTGAAGATGTCATTGAAGTAGCATTCCCTCCCATACTACCCCAGAAACTACATTGAAATTATTACGAGAAAGATGATCAAATTAATTTCTGATCCTGCAGTTTGTGTCCTCAGCGACCTTGCTGAGAAATCACACCAACCCCTTCATCCAGGTTATTGATGAAGAAGTTCAGCTGTACTGGGCCCAGTATTGAGCCTTGGGGTTCACAACCAGTGACAAGGCTCCAGCCAGACCCTGCACTACTGCTTAGGCCCCTCTGGGATCTGCCATTCAGCCAGGTCTCCAGCCATGTCACAGTCCACTTATCCAGTCCACACTACCTGTGAGGGTGTTGTCAGAGGCAGTGGCAAAAGCCTTGCTGAAATCAAGCTAGACAATGATCTCTTCCCTTCCCTTAATCCATCCAGGCAATTTCATTGTTGAGGGCAATCACGTTGGACAAGCATGATTTACCTTTATTGAGCTCATGCTGACTATCCTGATCACCTTCATGTCATCCATGTGGCTAGAGATGTCCTCCAGAATGAGGCACTCCTTCACCTTTCCAGGGAATGAGGTGGGGCTGTCTGGATGGTAGTAGCTCCCAAGGTTCTCCATCTTGCCCTTTCTGAAGTCTGGGATGATATTTTCTTTGTTCCAATCCTCAGGCACTTCTCCTGATCTTCGTGACCTTTCAAAGATGACCGTGAGTGGCCTTGCCTTGCAATGTGTCTGCCAGCATTCTCATGGATGCATCCCGTCAGTGATGCAACCAGAGCTTTTAAATGGTGCTGAGAACAAAGCTAATATGAAAAATCCCCAGTATATCTGACTGTCAGTACAGTCAAAAGATCTTACTTCTTGAAAAAAATCTTGTTTTCTCAACACTTAATTTTTTTACCCAAATGTTCACAAGTAAGTAAACAGAAGCTTTGCTATTCCCAGCTCTTCCCTGAGGCTATGGTGAATCAATGGTAGTTTCTTTTCATTGCACAAGCCTGGCTTAGAGACATGGGCAGCAGTTTTGCCAAGGCCACCTGCCCCAAGTCAGCCAGCCAGGCCTAGGGGATCTGAAGGGAAATGACCCTCTGGCCTTGTGTGGGGTGCACAGCAGGCATCAGGGGCACACCACTCTGGAGCAGGGACTCCATAGGCCCAGGAGTGCTAATGCCTGTGTGGTCATCTGTCCCAAAAGATCTGCAACCAGGGCTTTCAAGCCTCACAGTCAAAATAGTTACTGGAGGAGGCTGGCATGGGATAATGGATCCAGCTACTATCCCGAAACACAGATAGTGATTTCCAAAGCTTTATGGATTTTATCTGAAAATATCAGTCAGATCCTCACAGTTTCTCTCCACTCAACTCTAGCGACAATTCTACTTCAACTTCAAACGTCAGCTCACCTCTCTTTCCCCTCCATGGGAAAGGCCAAGGAAGAATAGTGATTCACTAGTGGAAATAAACCATTATTTGATAAAACATTTTCTTAATTGCTTGGCAGTTTGGTACCTCTGTTCACAAGCATTTATTATTCAGCAGTAAAAGTGGAACATGCAGTGTCATATTCCACTTTTAACCCATTACAGGGATAAATATAAGAGAGTGGGGGCATTGTTTCAAAGTGTTTGCTAACACAGCAGACAAAAAGCATTTTGTACTGATTTGCAGAGATGCTAAACACAGGTTGTATATATTCATTATCATGCTTTGTGAAGACATTAATCATCAGCCTCACACTGAGCTTTGTTTCTCTGCACATAACATCAAAAGGGAGGTTTAAAGACCTAAATCCTCTTCTCAAGAACGCTAGTCTTGAGTATTTCTGTTTCTTGTTTTCCTTTGTGGTCACTAACCACAGGAGAAATTTGTCTTTTTTACATATGCTGGAAATAATTTACTGACTTTAGAAATATTAAACCACAAGAAGCCCCCTACATTAAAGCAACATTTAGGGTCTGCCTAAAACCCACAAAAAGACAGGAAATTGAGACTTTAAGCTGAAACGCTGATCTGATGTTCCAACCTTAACTTTCCTCTTAGGGTATAGGTGTCTTCAGTGAGGGGAGTGGGAGACCAATCCTGGTTGCCTGGATGTTCATGGTATTCCTTTGTCTTTGCTCACCAGCTTAACTCCACTATCAGCCAACAAAAAGCACCTGACCAGGTGATACCTTTTGGCACATCTTTCGATTTCTAACAGGACAGATGATTATTGTTAAAAAGGAGGGGAAAACTCAAGGTCTCTTCTCACCTGAGAAGTTGTCAGCTTCACCAAAGAATTTGTCTCTACAGCCTAACTTGCGTTGTGGAGTTTGCTGACACAGGGATCTTGGAAGCAGAAAGTATCAGTAGATTCAAAAGAATTAGACAAACTTATGGACAATGTGTTGGTAAACAGAAACCTAGTGAGTGGTCTACCTCTAGGATGTCTAATAACAGCTGTGGACGTTGAAGATGTACAAAATATAGATATGCCAGACTCATAGTTCTGTTGTCTCTGACATCAAAAGAGTACTGATCCAAAAGGGCTTTATTCATGTTCTTATTGTTTAACTGTCAAAAATGGTAATAAATGACAGTTTCATCCTTAATTCTTATTGATTTTTCTAATTTCCCTTGGGAAAGAGTTTTTCTTTTTGATAGTTTAAACCTCAGTCAGAACTATTGAGCAAGATCTTTCACAGCATTGCTCTGCCTCAGGAGCTGTGCCACAAGGAAAAGAGGAAATGGTCTGTGCTCTTCTTCTTATGCTGAAGAAACCCTACCTCACTCAATCTACTTTATATTTAGAGCAGGGTGCAGCACAGTTCTGTCCTGCTACGTATTTCAGCTTTTCCCCTCTACCAACATGCAGAGAGGGGAGGTGGCAAGAAAATGGTGCTTTGTGTTTTCTTTCTCAGCCAGTCAGCCAGAAGAAAACAACCAAACTGGGAACCACCATGGAGTACTTGAGGCTTGTCTGGACCTGATAATAAGAGTTCTGTTTATATTCCCTTTCTCAAGATCAAAACTGCCAGTTCACTGGGTGATTTAGATGAACTGGGTAGGTTCATCTAAAGACAGTGAGATGGTTTTGGGGGTCTTGAACAGGTATAGAACTGTATAACCATGTCTTCTGTGCTGCTAGAAGGGACTAAAGTTCCAACTAGATAGAAAGCTTATTTTAAGAAATATGGACATAGCAAAGGACGTGTTGCTGTGAACTGTGACATTTTCTTTATTAGGACCAGCAGAAGCTGTTAAATTACATATATATGTCTCTAGGCCTATAATAGTTAAGTCAGGGACAAATGTTATGCTGTGAACACAGTCTACACCAGTAGAATATTATAACTAATATTATATTATAACTAACTTTATTTGCAATGAAAGATTATTCTGATAATGAAGTGAAAAGTGTGGGAGAAACAGTAGAGCTGACAATTAGTAAGCAAGACTCCAGTATTTTACAAAATTTATATTCTGTAGTATATTTGTCCTTGTGCTTTAGCCACTTTCCTGTGGCACTTAGAATTGCATGAAGCATAATAGTGTAAATTTGCCAGGTGTTTGACAGTGATTCCCAGGCTTGTGTCTGCAGGCTGCAAGTTCATGAAAGCCACCAGGTGTGAGAGGATTTAAAGATCAGTTGACATTAGTGCATGGAATGATCAGGACTGGAAGAATCTATGCTATCAAATGCATTTTCTATTAAAGACATTACCTCTGTGCTCTCTCAGACAAGGGGGCTGCTCATTATTAGGCTTTAGGTATTCACATGATTATTTTAAGGCTTATACATTTTGCCCCACACTGCTAATGAAGATTATTGTCATGCCAGTGCTCTAATTTTTCCTCTTGGCATTGTCTTCTTGCTGTTTTTTTAAGGCTTTCAAGAGGCAATATTCTGAAATACTGTACATGGAAATGATAAAGTGCTGGTTGTGACTTTACTTGGAACAAATTCTCCTGCAGAGTATCATATTTAAGTAAATTGCCATCAAGTACAGCAAGCAACACAATCATTCACATTTGAACAGAGCCTTTTGATCATGTTCTACAATGCAATCAAGAATCACATGAGAATTCAAGTACACACCAACCTCATTCAATGCTAACTAGGTGACAGAGAAAGAAGAATTAATTGTGGATGTCAACTAATTGGCTGGTGCATTAGCATACAGAAACAGGCATTAGTTATATGTAAAAACTGTATATAATTTTAACAGACTCATATGTTCTCTGTGGTCTGCAAATGTATGGTTACTCACAGCTGGAAGATTATTAACAGTGTTTCATGTGGGTACTCACATTATTCTGCTCCCCCCATTTTTCTCAGATCAGAAAAAGTTTTGAAGCTTTTTATCCACAAGGCACATTAAGGTCACCAATTGGGAATTGTTAACTGATGGTTTAATTGGGGAAATGTATAGACTCTGTTGAACTGCAGCCAATAATTTAACAGATAGATTTATGCAGAACAACAGATGTGGAGGTGGAATCTCTGAAGGAACACATGGTACTGGCGTAGAACTATCTCTGCCTCGATTTAAATTACAAGTGGAACAGAAATGTGACAAGGAGGTGAGAACTGATACAATCTGAAAATATCCCTTTGTTAAAAAAAAAGGCATATTGGAAAAGAAATCTTTCTCAGAGTCAATATTCATCCCGAATTCACACAGACTTAGGAGCAGCCTACAGTTATAACCTTTACCATTGCTAGTGCCACTCATTTGGAAATAGTTTTGTACACTACTCCGTGAAGTAATTTCTTCAAGTGTTTTTTCTGAAATTTCTTAGAAGGTAATTGAGACTCAAACACAATCTCCAACTTGCTTTTTTCAAGTAGGATTGCTAGAAATTGCTCTTCTTGTTAAAGTGCATTTCGAAATAACAGTTATGTGTGCTGTTCAAAGTAAGTTTTTTGAGACTGTGGTTCTATTTTACCTGCTCTTTACTTGACCTCTCCATCAGACTATGAACGAAACCCTGAACTAACAAGAGTCACTAATAGGACTCCCATCAACACCCACTGCCAATAGGAGCATTGATTAATTGATGAATAGTGCAAGAAAGGACTGTTGCTGGACCCTATTCTTTCATTTTTTCTTACTCCTGGACAGTGTGTGAGCCAGTTTGGAAACACGTTTTGAGCTCCATCCTTCAAAGTATAGGAAGGCATTCTACCATCCTGAATCCTACCCAGAAAAGACCATGAATGAAGGATACAATTCATTCTTTCTACTGGGCAGTGAAATAAGTTTGTAAAGGAAACTACCCATCTAACAAGCCTGTGCTGAAGTGCTTCACTCCTAGAAAACTGCTGGAACAGCCAGTTCCTATGGTTTAGTGAGTTACCTGAAAGAGATATATCCATCATTGCTCTCTTCACTAGTTCTTTGCTTGTTGGTGTACTTGTTTTATTTAAAAATCCTTGCTGTGGAATTTGCTTACAAGCACAAGCGAACATGGTCAGGAAACACCACAAGCTTCATTTGCCATTTTCTCCTGTTGTTGGGAGAAGAAATTGGAGTGAATAGCCTGTGGTAGCCTGACTCTTGTTGTCCATCCCTAAACGAGTTTGGCAACACTGAATGTGTGCATAGAGGGGACAGCTTCTTAAGAATGATTTCAGGACTCCCTCCTAGCAATGCATAATTAGCTCCGGCTATGGGGATAGCAGTGCCTCTGCTTTTATGGAACAAGTATATAATTTTTTTAGGATGACTATATATTCCTTTACCATTTAGGAATGAGAATAAGTTTTTACAGTTTTCTAGTAGTTTAAATCTCTGGCTCAGACTGAAGTTCTTGGCTCTACTTTATTATGTTTGATATGGGCATTTTTTGGTCAGGAAAGGAATGAAGGGAACTCGATTCAGGTTGCACCAGGCATTTCTGGTCACAGCTGAGATCAGTCACAATCTACCTCTTCCTGTTCATCTTCATCCACTTCCCTCAGTTCTTAGGCTACCATCCTTTACTTCTTTTCTCCTTGTGCTTGGAGAAGGCAAAAAATGACTGGGGTTAAAAAAAATTAAGGGATCAAAATTGTCCAAGTGAATCAATTCTATTTTTTTATAGACACATCAGAAAGATTTTATGCACAGTTGTGAGAGTAGATTTTAGGGAGCAATACCTCTGGGAAATGAAGGGAAGAGAAGCTGGGCATAGGCTGAGGAGCAGCTGTAGTAGAAGACTTGACTACAGTTTCATTTCTAGCTTCTGGTTCAACGTATTATAGAAGGCACACCTCACACTGGCACTGGATGTATTCCCACTGACACTGGAGGGAGGAGGAGCTGATCTGTGAATGATGTTGACTTCACATTAAATCCTGTTAAAAGTTACGGAAAAACAGATGCTTTCTTGGGAACAAATATAAATGTGAATTTATCTGAGATTTCAAGACTCAGTGATGAGAACATGTGAATGAACAGAATAGCATGCTTCACATTAGAACTGAAGTCTGTGTGTATACATGTATACATGCATACATGCAGCCTAAGGAAAATGGGACATAATTTTACTTTCTCTTGGGTTCTGCAGAAAGAGAGAAAAAGGTCTTGATTGTTCTGTTATCTTATTTTTTTAGCAATTTAAAATATTGTAACCCTTGATGTGTGTTTGGTTCCCACCCTTCACTGTCATGTTTGATTTTGAGATTGGATGAATTTGACATTTTATCCATCTTTCCTTGATTGTGCAAAAAACTTTTTATAATTTTTAGTTAAGTATTTTGTTCCTTTTTCCCATAAGCAAAAAAAAACCTTTCTTTTTAACAGCATGTCTTTTTAAATTTTTAATGTCCAAACCCTCTCTCTCTCTTTTTTGTGATGAAAAATTACATCTCTTGCCTCTGAACTGAGTGTCAGCTAAAGCAGATCAGTTATGAATAGTCCATCTATTCTGCTCATCTTATTGGTCAGCATCCCAAATCCTTTGTGGTATTGCTGTCTGTTTTTCCATATGAGGAAATAGAATCTGAAGAGTTATTAGGCATCAAAGGAAGATCTACAAAACACCTCAACTGATTGCATGTGTAGGACATTCAGAATCTGTCATCTGCTGGTAATAACAGTGACCTATCCTTGGATGTCTGTGGCAGAGAAAGAAGCCAAACACAACTGAATGCAGTGCTGGAGACATTCCCTGTCTGGATGGTACAGCTTTGGTCCTGCTTTCCAAAAGGTGGTTTGGATGCAACCTCTCTCATGCAGATGCTCTTTAAGTATAAACAGGCATCCTTTGTGATGGTGGCCAGTCTCTGACACCCCTATTGAAGGGGCTGGAAATCTCTAGGTGAGACAAAACCAGTGCAGAGGACTGGGTGTGTTTAAAAGTGGTAGAGTGAGCTGATCAAAACACTAGAAAGATCTGCTATGTCTCTTTTTACAGCCAGCCTAGGTTCAACATCCCAGATGTGAAGTATTAGACTTCTGTCATTCTCAAAACTTAATTTTTCAAACATCCCAGGTTCAGTGCTGTTTCCCTAAAGTGTAACACTAGCTAGGGTAAAGTCTTGCATTCCCTGCAGAGACAGAATTTAGTACTCTGGACCTATACACAAGAAACTTAAAGAAATTAATAAGCTTTGTTGACTTTCTTTGCTTTCCCGCATTTTGTTTCATTCAGTTTTAGGAATGTTTTCTTGAAGAGTTGTTTTGCATTGCTGTGGCTTATATGCTGCCACATTTTGACTATTAACCCTATTCTGAAACTCTGTAAGCATGTTGTATATCAAAGAAATCTGCCCAAATATACTTAATTTAGAACACATAGAAAATTCAGCCTCTCAATAAAGAAACCCCCCATTTACACAGACATGAGAATATTTGTTCTATTTGGCACTTGAGTTCCTTGGCACTTGCACCAATACTTTAGAGTATCTACCATGGACTGAGGTTGATTTTCTCAGTTCCTCAAATAGGAGGAATATGTTAAACCTAGCTCTGGTGAATGGTAAAGGATCATGAATAGTTTTTCCCTGCAGCACCTTTCTCTTTGCAGTCTCAGTTCTAGCTTCAGAGGCAGGTGGAGGCATACAAAGAATGACTGAAACCCCCTTCAGATATAAGAGGCTACATGAGATGGCAGAAACAAACAGAGCTTTGATGAGCAGGGCATCAGAACTCATATGAGATGAAGTACACAGTGCATCCTAAATAGCCACAGGAATAGTACATTCCCTTCCCTTCCCTTCCCTTCCCTTCNCAGGGGCAAAGCCTCTGCCCCTCCTCCTTCCCTTCCCTTCCCTTCCCTTCCCTTCCCTTCCCTTCCCTTCCCTTCCCAGATGGAACAGAAAGTGAAAGACTAAAATCTCCCTCAAGCAAGGAATGCCCTTAGGAAGGAAGGAATGCAGAGCTGACAGCTATTAGCTGTTATAAATCCCCATCTCCTTAACTATTGAACCCTGGTATCCTCCAAGTTTTCTCTCATACAGCCTTCAGCCTTAATCTGACCTCCTGCACCCCAGGTTGCCACAAGTCCTCTTCAAGTGCATTTTATCTTGTTCACTCTACTCCTCTTTTCAACTTGCTCAAGAGCAGTCATGGGTATAATTTCTTTTCATTCATTCTCTGAGCTTTCCTGGATTTAGATTATTTTGCTGTTGTAACTAATGACTTCTTTTGTCCCAACACTCACTCAAACAAAAGGTGAACAGGTAGTAACAGTAAGCACTGTGTGAATGCAAGCAGACAACAGCTTGTTGCTTACTCAATTTATACAGATGCAAGGTAAGACTCACAACTCAATCCATAGCAGGACCCAGTGTTTCTGGAGCACAATTTTCCATTTCTTTCCCCAATGAAACTGTAGGACCAAGGTACATTAGCAGTGTGTGACCTCAGATTTTTTCAGGGTAGTCATTGTGACTCTTTACTCTCACTTATCTTAGCCTGGGAGGAAGTTGAGAGGTGATTTGATGTAATTGATTTGATTGTAGTAATTGTTTTTCTTTAAGTGCCTGAAAAACGCACCTCACAACTCCTTGAGTTTGCACTAGATTTCACAGTGATCAGAGATAGATGTTAAGACTGTGGGGAAAACAGAAATAATTTCTTAACCCTAGGGTATTGCTGTAATATCCCTACTTAATGTTCTTCTTTGTCTTCTTTGTAGTATGGAAAATGTCTTGTAGAGCAAAGCACCAACCACCTAGTGAAGAGTTCATTTGAAATATTTATCTTCAATATCCAGGGTATCACTGGTGGACAGCTGTCTACTGCAGAGGAAACCGAGAAAAGCCTTCTCATTATTTTCAGCTAAAGTGGTGACATAAAACCTTATGAATGCAACACATAGAAAGAGAGGGAAATGCAAGCTTATACAGCATTGCAGTTTTACACTTTCCCCACCAATTCAGGTAAGAAAAGTACATTTCCAGCTCTGGGGTCCACTTTTTTTGGAGGTTGCTGCAGCAACCTCACTTGTGCATCTGGCTGAATTTGGAGGTTACAATAACCTTCATTTCCACATTGATACTAGATGTGCTAGAATCATTCTAGAGACCCACTTTAACCAAAGGAATCCTTCAAATGAAACAGGTGTTAAAGATAAATCATTTTAATTGACAATTTATATCCCTGTAGCCCTGACTGGAAAAGCTGTATCCAACTGAAAACTAATAAAATTTTACATTCTTTTTATTATATTATTTTATTGATCACTGTCTTATAGGATTATTAGTTAATAAATCTGAAGGTTTCCCTGTTAAAGGAGGATGCTGTGAAAAAAACATTTCTGTTCATCTTAGACAGTGGAAATTTCAATTGAAACTCTATTCCTTTCTTTAAAATTCCCATCTCTTCATTCCATCTGTGATCAGTCTCAAGAGCCCACCTCCTTGGCCTGCTCAGAGCTGCTGCCAATCTTTAATTTCCTCTCACTACTGTAAATACAAACACAGAGTAGAAGGTTACAATTTCCTTTGACATTAAAGTCGCACCCCAGCTTTTTAGGGAAAGAAGTTTATTGGTTGTAAGATTGTAGTCTCACTCTGTGAGGGTGTCCAGTGCTGAAAGGCAACTGTGCTTCTGAAGAACCCAGTCTCTCACCCCAGCATGGGAGGAGTCCAGGCACTGACTGGGAATACAGGGAAAGCCAAGATGAGCCCTGACGGGGAAGTTGGAGAGGACCACCATGACCACAACTGATCTCCCTCCACCTCTGCATCACACAACTGGTGTGAGGTAGTACAACCTGAAGCACAGAAAGTTGGCACAAGCAGACAAGCTGTGTCCTGCCACAGGGAACAGTATGACACCAGGATCCTGTGCCTAAGTGTGAGCCAGTCAGATGTGTGTTTAAGAGAGTTGCAGACTACTCACAAATTTTTCTTCACAGTCCTGCTGAAGAAGCCAATGCTTTTCCAGCAAGAAAAGGGGCATGACCTTACATTAGATTCCACCCAAAATTTCTTTGATTTGGCCTGTGTCATGAGCCTGGCCACTGTGTTGTGCAGAAAAGCAGCAAAGGCTTTGATCTGCTGCTTGCATGGGAAAGAATTTGAAGGCATTGAACTCTTTGTATAAATGAAGTTTTCTTGGACCAGCCTGAAGGTTTGCTGGGCATAGTTCCTTCCCAGGGGGTTTTCTCTGATGTGAACCAGAACCATCCCAGCTCTAGCTCTAATAACCTAGTATATTTTACTTCCTTCTACACTTTGACTTTTAACACAATCACCTTTTTAGTTCCCAAAGCAGCAGTTGTCTCCCTGCTCAGTAACCCATGGGGCATTTTCAGTAGATGAGGTGTCCTTGAGGAAGAACAGACCATCCTATTGCCCTCTGGGGTATGTCTAATCTAGAAAAGCTTTAAATCCCAGTTTTGAAACTCTTCTGCTGGGCTAGCTTTGGAGGCGCTGAAACCATCTCACAGATACCTTAATTATTGCTACAAGTATCCATGAAAATTTTGACTCATTTTCAGTGTGCTAGGAAAAAATGCTTTTTATTCAAGAAAACACAGAAGAAATACATAAAACAGATTTAAGTAAATGGGATAAACAAAGTACTGAAGCTAGAAACTTCATGAAATTAGTAATGTGTTTCCAGGTGTCATATAAACAAAAAATATTACTCAAAAAATGGACTCAAGACTATGTTTGCTGAATTTTAAACCTTAATTTGCATTTTTAAGTTAACTTTAATAGTTTTAAAGATTAAAGGCTACTCTCAGTTTATTCTTGCTTTCTCTTAAAGGGGTTGAATGACCTCCAGGGATTTTTATAAAAGTACAGAGAGAATCAAAATTACTAAATTAAGGAAACTTCCACTACAGTGAAGTAGGAAAGATTTAGTCCATTCCAGCTTTTGAAATAAGTAAGGATACTTCTGGTGAGATACAGGATAAAGTTTCTCCAAAGCTCTTTAACTTGCATTTGGAACTGAACTTTGATTGGAGAAGAAATTAAAGAATTGATCAACACATTTTCCTGTACCAAAGGTAGTCTGAAAATCTGAGATGTCTGTGTAAATGTTTAATCTATAGAATAAAAATATTTTAGTATTTTCAGAGGGGCTGAGGCAGATGAGGCAGTGTGTTTGGATCTTAGGTTTTCACATTATTCAGATGAAAAATAGACCATGAACTATTTCTCTGTATCATATAATTTATTTTTTTTTTACTACATGACACACATCCTAAGATGCTTGAAGGTGTGTGAAGGGAGTACAGAGAGTAAGGAGAGGTCAGGAAAGGCATTTAAAGGGATGAAAGCTGTCAAATGAATAAACTGCATGTGTTTTCCTCTGTGCAGTAAATGCATATGCTGAGAAACTGAAAAGAAATAAAATCTTCTTGCAAGCTTTACTTCTCATATTTGGCTTCAAAGCCAGATTCAAATGTTGGCCAAAGAAAGTACATAAATTCTGGAGCCTGTTCAATGAGAGGTAATGATTCTTTTCAAAATCATAACTTCGTAACAGAAAACCATCACTCATGGAATGTACTCCTTTTGGTGATAAACATTCTTTCCATCTTTATTGTAAAAAAAGACAAAGAGAGAGGCTTAAGCCATGCTGCACTTGCATACATGGAGCCATACCAGAAGTGGAACTCACAACAGCTTCATAGCTAAAGGGTAACATACAAGCCAAGGTTAACTTGATTTGGGTTATTGCTTGGCTGGAGCATCCTGATAGATTTGCATAATTAAATTTAAAATATTGTGTTATATTTATTTTGGAATTCCATGTTGAATAAAATCAATTTCTCTAAAGAGAGTGCATTTAGGGAACTATTTTTTTAATCAGATAAGGTTTTTCTTGGCTAAGCGAATGTAACACAATAAGCATGCTAACAATGGCTATCACTACCTATTCTGGTTAGCACCATTGCCACTGTATTTATTTAATTGTTCTTGCTACTTTATGGACTTTTCAGTAATGCTAGCAGTGAGAAAAATCACCACCCTGCTGCCAGGGTCAACACTCTTTATGAAAGCTTGCTCAGCTTCTGTGAGTTAGTACTTGGCACACATTTAAGAGTGCTTTTTCCCTGTCTTTATCCTCATGTTTTAACACTTTTATTGCAATATCCTCCTAAGAAAACCCATTTGTATTGGGTACCACCTATCTCAGAAAGTAAACTGAAACTGAAGTTCTAAAGAGGTGTGTGAAATGCAGGATAATCAGCTGTGAAGATGGACCCCAGAGTTAGCTACAGAGAAAGGTATGAAGAATTCACAAATCTTTCTAGCCGGCTCACACATGTTCACAAAATATAAATCCTTTTGTAATTTTGGAACATTTCACTTCATAAAATAAATGGATTAGAGACTGGATTTAAAAAAAAAAATGCAATGCAGAAGTGTGAAGTGACAGCCTCAGTGCTGATGGCTATTTGCTGAAAAGTCTGTGGGGATCATGAGACTGCCATTCTTCACACCTGCCTGCCCCTGCCACAGTGCTTGAGCAAAGAGATTTCTTCATGGTCCAGCCACAGCATGGTTTTGCCTCAGCTGAAGTTTCCTGGACCTAGGGCACACCACAAGAGTGTGGCTGGACCTTCCCAGGACTGGTGCATACAATTACTGAAGTCTAAATGCAGGGAGGGCAAGATGTTCCCTGGAGGAAAATCATCATCAGACTTAGCATTCAGTGGAGCTAAAATGCTATATACAGCTAAGAATTAGCACCCCTATTGTTTCATTTCCAAAATGGTATATATATTCATAGCTGTGGTATGTACAGTGCTAGAGATAGACATATATGGTACATTATAGTTCTTTATGCTCACATAATTTGGATGGGTAGTCAACCTAAATACAGCCACAGTAATTTGGCAGATAGTCATCTAATCTGTCTCAAAATACAATTTTGGTTTTAAAACTACTTCATTAAAGTGGCATCTTCTGACTCAATGAGCTCATCTTCTGTGGGTGCTTGGTGGCTTAGCTTCTTGCTTTAATGACTGGAGTTCATTTTTGCCAGTCATGCTACTGACAGTTCTTCCTGCACTGTGAAGAAGAACTAGTTCCGTAGAAGTAGCCTTTTGGGAAGATCTCTGTAGCTAGCTCAGTAATTTTTGATGAAGTCACAAATTATTGGAAATCACTCCACACACCTCATTATCCCTGCAGGTTCAGTTTCCTAATGAAAAAAGTTAAACTGTTATTTCTTGAACATGGACCATATGTAAGAAAAAAGCCAAATCAGAACAAAAAATGTAATAAATTATTCTCACAAGTAAATGACTTACACTCTGTCTCTCTTCAATGACATTTTCATTTGAGAAACTACTCCTCAACAGGAATGAAGTGATCACAGCCTGTCCTCTGGCTAAAACAACTACAGAACTGCTTTGTTCTCTGCTGTGGCCACCATGAACAATATTTTAAGCAATGCTCAAAGGAGTGGAGAATGCTGCTCCATAACTCATAGGTGTCTTTGCCACAAGTGACAATGGTGAGCAATTTCTGAGTAAAACTGATCTTCAAACACAACGAGCAATCTCCTCACACCTGCAGAACAACATACATTGCTTCGATAATCAGAAAGGACAAAGAAAATTACCTTTCTTATATTAAAGCACAGAACACTTTCCAGAACCTGTCCATGAGTTACCATCCCTGAACTGTTCCCTGACCTTACAGTATGCATTGTGTTCATCTTTATTTTACATTGTCAAAACAATTTCAAAGAAATTTCAACTGAGCAATAACATTTGACCAAATGTAAGATTTAGTGGATGAAGTCTGGTCTTCACATTTGCTACAACAAGTCACTGAAGATATTGCAAGCACATTTTGGGGCAAAATGATATACAGAAATACAAACAATAAAAGCACAAACCTAGAATATATGGAAATATCATAGGGGATAGGGGTAGAGTCTAATTAGAAAGAATGAATAAACCAGACAGAAAAGTGGGCCAGTAGTGATGCTAAGAGTGTAATTGAATGTATAATCCAGGTGACAGCATGACAAAAATGGACCAAGAAACAAACATGCCTAGAAATGCAAGCATCACTGTTGTGCAACCATGTTTGTTGTGTTCCCATGGAGACTTGTGTTTCCCCTGTTAAGAGCCACTACTCACTCCTCTCCTGCAGACATTAAAAACACCTATTTCAGACACACTTACAGACACTCAATCAAACACCTTTAGTAATAAGCCAAGCATATTAACATGTCAGTGATAGCTGCCTTCAGTAGCACTCTTTTGTTTCAATAATAAGTCCCTGTGGGAGAGGTAGGCATCCTCAGAGTTTGGACATTTAAATTATGAGTCCTCTGGATGTCTTATTCAGAGATGAGTGTAATAAACAGAGAATTCTTTCTGTTTCAGTAGGTTTTGATCAGGCTCCTGACATGCTGCATACTATGTGAACAATAATTCTAACTAAAAATAATGAACACTTATTCTAACTGAAACTCTGCTCCTTTAAAACCTATTTTCAGTCGACTAGCCCATGGAATGTAGTGGAGCTGTTTGGATAGGAGTCTCCTACAAATGCCAAGGATTTCTGTTGATCATAGTAAAAACTCTCAAGAACATGTATGCAGACAGGGTGGGATGCTGTGCTCTAGAGGTACTGTAGAAGGGAGCAGCTTAATTAAGGTTCTTTTTCAGATGCTTTCATTCTGCTCAGGTTGATTTGTCTACCTTATCTGTATGTTCCAGTTCTGAAGATCAGTTTATATAGTTGCTTTCTACTTGTTCCCTATTGCTGTTCACAATATTTTTCACTAGCTTTGAGCCTACTTTCTCTTCTCCTTGTCATTAATTGAATAAAGAGGCTTCTTTAAAGTTCTATCTCTCTGTCCAAACCTGGAACAAAATATGATTTGAGAGACAGATTAATTAGTACCTTCTGCAACAACAGAAATAGTAGCATTGGGCAAAGCTGCCCTGATGGAAACAGAGATTTTTGACTCAGGTTATTTCAACTGCTGTTTTACTGTCTGAGCAAAAGTTTGGTTGTCTCTTTTGGTAGATAACAAAACAGTACAAAAGTAAGAAAAAATAACTTCTATTCCAGGACTATAAAAATTGACAGAAGATTTATCTATGAACAGCTTGCTTTTGTAGGTAAAATTCACACAGATGAGCTCTTAACTTACATTCACAGGGTCTGCTTATTGCTTTAAGCCACAATTTACATTAGTTATTATTGGTGCCAGGTGCTCATAGAGAAAATTGAACTTTCCCCTTATGATTGTTTTAGAGGCAGAATAACAGACTAGGAACAAACCACTCCACCTCTACTGCTGCAGAGGTTCTGGGTTTTTGGAGGATTGACTTTGGAGCAGCTAACATAGTCATCCACAGTGGAAAAAGAAACATACTCATAAACCCAAAAAACCAGGCAGCTCTTCCAGTCTCAATGGGTGGTAGCAGGAGGTGGCTCTAAAGGGAAGTAAAATGTAAAATTTATTGTAAGAGTCCTTTTAGTTTCATGCTAAACTGGGATGAAGATGTATAGCTAACTGAGGCTGCAGAGATCTACATTTAGAACAATATTTGATGAAAGGAAACCAAATCCCAGTCAGTGAAGTCAATGGCAACATTCCCACTGACTTCAACGGGAGCAGAAGGTAGCCCAAAGTCATTAGAGAATTACTAAGAAGCTAAATTCATTTAAATGCAGATATTACAAATTACTGTTTGAGATGGCTTTTCATAGAAGAGATTCTGGTAATAGTAAGAGCTGACTTTGATATTTCCATTCTAGAAAAAGTATTAGACAGCTACTCTACTCAGTTCAAAATGTGCTTAAGTCATTAAAAAAAAAAAACAACAAAAAAAACCCCAACTGGATACCACACCCAGTATATAAAGCACAGTTTCTTAATGAAGCCACTCTTTAAAGAGCTCATGCTGATTTTCACAGAGAAGACTAGTTACTAGAAAGCACATGCATGAATTTAGAGAGGGATTTTTTTGGAAAATGTATATTTAAATATCAGTAGACAGTAGTTTGCTGCTGTTTTCATAGTTTTGTGAAAACAGCAACTGTTGCTGTTGCTGCTGGATTTGCATGTTGCATGTAAACAATGGGGAAAGATTCAAAACTTCTAATTAATCGACTGTTAAGATTAAAAGCAGCAAAAGTTCAGTGTTCTGTGTCCCTGAAACGATGGACAGCTTAGTCCATCACCCTTTCCACAGGCTGTAAAAGGCACAGTATGTGATATAGCTTGCCTAGAGCATCCATTTTTAGTTTGACACATGAGCCTGCTGGTGGTGAACCACCATCAGTGATGACTGATAAATAGTCCATAAATAGTTCAATAGATAGTAAAGCTCTTGCAAAAGTAGGACTGCTTCCTGCAAAGATGTCACATGGACGTCTGTGCAACCCTCCAGAAACAACTCCCTTTCTGGCCTTCAGGGTTTTTGTTTAGCTTTTCAATTTTTCATATATTTCCCCAGCCAAAGTACAGATTAAAGTAATTTCAGGACTGCAATTTGAGGGATGCCATAACACTAAATTACACCCACTTAAATAATTACGTCTCTTTAGCTACAAATGATAAAATAAACGTATCATGTTTAGTGTGCATACTTAGCATGAAGTCATACAGCAGTTTGCATGCAGAGGCTTTCTCAAAGTAGCAGAGGGAGAGAAGTCCTTCTGGAAATCTTTACTACTACACTAACATATTTGATTGTGGGAAACAATAACTCAAATGAGCCAAAGGTTATGGTAGAAAAATAAATGTAGTCAAATGGGAATAAAAGCTGCATCTAGAAGGACAAGTTTCAATCACCCTACTTTATTCTCATTCTTAACATCAATTAACTGTCAAGCAGAACATGGCACTAAAATTATTGTCTTGTTCTGTTAGCTTTATGAACTTCTCTTTGAACACTTGCCCTCTCAGAACATATACAGCTAATGAAACTTTATTTTTAGTGTCCTTATTCAAGTGAGATAAAACAAAACAGAAAACATATGAGATAAGGGAGAAGTAGACACTGTAGCAGGGGGTAAGAAAAAGAACAATTCTGCAGCCAAAAAAAGCCTACTCTACAACAGGCAGTGAGGACTTCCTCACAGTTTATCATTTGGCCCAAGGATAAGAAAGAATATTTTTACTCTTATAAGGACTAACCAAAACACCATCAGAAGTCCCACCTGTTGCTGTTTTAATCCACAGCACAGAATACATTTGTCCCTGGCACTCCTGTGTGTCCAGTCCATGGAAGATCCCATCTGTAGTTGTGTTTATTCCTGAAGCCAGAGCTCTTTTGTCCAGCTTGCTGTTGCTCACACTTTGGGAGCTGCCTGCCCAGAAGATGACCATGCACATCATCACAAATAAGTCTCTTGCTCCTCCCTGGCTGCTGCACACATGGCTGCTTTGTAAAACATATTTGAAGATATATCAGAAAACAAAGGGAAGAGAACACTGGAAAAGTATGGATTGTTTGATCCTTGGGAACAGTTAAGTCTCCTGGCATATTGCAGTGCTAGAGATATATCACAGTCTAAACATGGCTCTGAATTTGAATCTAAATTCCAATTGGGCCAAAATGCAGTTTACATAAGTATTTATGTTGTGTCATTTCAGTGATAGACAATTTTTCTGAAATTTAGGAGGAAAACTTGAGTCTGTTTCCTCAAAACTGCCTTTGGCTTTTACAGTTCTAGTCTGGAGCAACATCCTGGTTTAAGACCTATAGCCCCAGGTAAATGGCTGAAACCTGTGCCAATCCACAGGGCCTATCATGCCAGATTTTATCCAAGCATATCTGCAGGATCAGGCCACGCACAAAACCAGCAGGAGCAACATGCTTCTGTCTTTTTCATATGCTTAGATCAGCAAGGGTTTGAGAAAGACACAGCTATGGTCCTTGCCTGGAGGGGAATGACAAGTCAAAGCAGACGTGAGAAAACTGAAATTTGGGGGCACTAAGGGTAGCTTCAATTTACATGTTGCCTAAATGCATGCTGGTTAATTATCATGGGGAGAGTGAGAGAGGGATCAGGCATGGCCATGTGGCTCAGTGGTTACGCACTGCCCCAGGAGGTAGGGGTGCAGTGCCACTGCCAGCAGGGTATGGCTATTAACAGCAGCTGTGGAGCTGACAGGACTATCGGACACCATCAGCAGCTGACAGGGTACTGGGGAATACATTTCATCCTGGGAATAACCACATGGCCATGTTTCCCAAACCAAGTGGAAAAACAATAAGAACAAAAAAAGACTAAGTATTTCTCTTTGTCCCCCTTCAACAAGGTTTTAAACTCTTGGATATGAAAAAGACAAGATAAAGCAATTTGTTCTCAAGAAGAATGAAAACAGAGTTTGAAAAAGTCTTCCCAGCCCTGCTTAATGTTCTGGAGACTGAGGTTCTCTGTAGGAATGGGAGTGACTGGACAGGAGAAGAAGGGACATGTTTACCAAACCAAGCAGACTGCAGGTGAACATGCCTAAAATTGCCACTGACCTGCCCTTCCAGGAAAATGGTGGAATGTCCTAACCGTGGATATGGAGGGGAGGGAGGCTGACTCAGCACAAAAACCTTTGTAGTGCATGAACAAGGTGACATCCTCTGAAAATACCTCCCCTGAGGATCATAATGGAGCTTGGGCAGCAGAGGAGCCCAGGAGCTGGCAGCCAGCAGGGTTTCAGGCAATGGGGATACTGGATCCAAGGAGGCAGGTCTTAGAAAGTCCATCACTGAAGTCTTGCAACCAATTAAAACATCATCTAAAAGCATGGTCTTAAAGAAAATGTCACAAATGCCTAAAGTATAGTTAACATAGGATTTTAAAGAAGATAGTGTTGTAGTTATAAAAATCTATATTTTCCACATAATTCAGTACATCTTATTTGTTATCTTCAGTGAACTTCACTGAGTCCTTCAGTGATTAACAGCATCTCCAGATACGGGGAAACAGCTACTATATTTTGTGACTGGTGAACAAGCAACAAAGAAATATTCATACAACTTTTTTTTGCAGTTCAGCACCAGCAAAGTGATATACTGAATCCTTATTTTAATAATAGCCTGACTCTGTTTCTACAGGAAATATCCCTCAATAATCATCATTAATTACACTTTTAGATTCATTACTTCAGTCAGCTTAATACCATTATATCTACTCTCAAAAGTATCTTGGATAGTCTATAGACATCCTCCAGACTTCACACAGGTTTTCCTCTGCTGTGAAAGAGATGTTAGGCATAGATACCATAGATATGGACACAACTGAAAACAGAAGCCAAAGGAAATACATCCCAGCGTCAGAAAACATACTGCATGTGTTTCAAATCTTATCTTTCTTACGAAGTCAGTCTACTGTCTCTCACATACACATTAATTTGGTCAAAAAGTCTGCAAAGGGAAGAGATGTGCTGCTGCCAGCATTCCTGACAGGGTCCCAGCCATGCCAGGATTGCCTGACTTCCTGCATAATAACTCTGACAGACTGCTGTTGGGAAGTTCAGCATTAGCACACTGCTATGGAGAGTTTGTGCAGTTGTGACTGTGTGGAAAAGAAATGGGAGAGCCAATGTGATCAATGCGTGTTTCCTCTATGACTTGTTTGCATGACCTAGCACTCCCCCTTTAGCAAAGGTTCTGTCACTTATGAAGTCAGTCATGGAATTGTACAGCACACAGGGTAGTCTCCCCTGGAGCATATTTTCCTTACAATTTCTAGACATAGTTCACAGTGTCCTTAAAATTCCTTTCATGAAGACATATGCAGAATATGTGGAGGTGATAGATAAGACATAGTTGGGACAATTCCTCCTATATTGTGCCTTACTTCTTCATTCTGTTTGAACCACCATATAAGGTTGTAGCTTAGCAGACACATTTTGCTGTGATCTGATTTTAAACTTTCCTCTGAGCTGCTCAGATACCAGTGCTGTTCAGAACACAGCTCATGATCCATTAGTAGGGGCAACTGTGGAGTTTTCTGGTCCTTTCCCACTCACCTCTGGGGTTTTACAGTGTGTGAGGCTGGGCTTAGAGTTTTACTGAGATTTTTTTTCTTAGATTTTTTAGAGGGTTCTCTCCAGCAGCTTATTCTGATTCTGCAAAGGGATGAAGGATGTCCCAGACCATTTTGAATCATGTCCTACTGCTCTAAACTTTGAGAGTCCTATCACCATGGATCCTGTGGGGACATGGTACATAGCATCCGTGCAAGTCTCATTATGCTTGAAATATGGCCACAATTGTCTTCTTCTTGGTTGCCTATAGTTAAGAGTATGTATTCTGAGCTTAACACCTTAGACTTCCTAAGAGAGTTTTAAAGGAAGATGAAATCCAAACTTACAGCTAAACAACAGATATTGTGTGACATGTACCACCTCCTTCCTTCATGTATTCACAAAGATGTTTAAACAATTGTATATAGAAGGATCTAACAAAATGTACCTTGAAAAGTCATTCACACTGCTCAGAGAAATTCTAAGTAGGCAGAAAATAAAAGCAGATTTGAGAAACCACTTGTTGAAGCAGGTTTTTACAACTCAACTTGAAATGTAGTACAGGGCTTTGCTTCATGTTTATTTGTGAGGGCTTGGTGCATGCAGCCTGTGCCTGCTCTCACCTGTCCATTCACTGAATCCCTATCACTTGGTAATAAGAACCACAACATCATATGCTTATAAACATTGCAAACCTTGAGATAACTTTCTTCCAAATTCCCTGAAGCCTCATCTAAAATGGTTTTTACCTCTTACACAAGTGCAGTATTTATTGAGATTTTTTTGTTGTTGTTGTTCTTTGCAATCTACCTTCAAAATCACACCAGCCAGCACGTTTAGCAGGGTAAAGAAAAGGTCTAGTTCCTGTGCATGGATTGGTATACAACCAAACAGTTTTCTGTTTTGTGAAGGTCATTTTAAAATGAGAAGTGAATAAGAGAAGTAAAAACACAAGGAAACTACAGGATGTGATTCATAAAAATCCCACATCTCCTCTATATGCTCATACAATCTTCTTTGAAAAAATAAATAAAAGGTTTTGTTGTTTAGCAGTGTTCCAGTAAGTAACACACATGCCAGAGAACAAGCAAGCTCAAAACAATGAGCTAAAATTAGAAGAGGCAGATTCAGCATCTGAAGTCACAAATACACACACACACTAACTTTATAATGTGAAGGCATCTGGAAGAAATATAGTCACATGGACAGTCTGGGTGCTGGCATAAGGACTGTAGCTCTGAAGATTTTTCCGTCAGCAACAAGGTCTTCATGGATCCTTAAACAACATTTTAAATCCTATCTGTGAAAAGAGGCAATGACTGGCCTGCCTCTGTGGCAGTTGTGTGAAACCCTGGGTGTTTACAAGGATCTTGGATTTTCATGTTGAGTGCCACTGAAATAAAATTATTTCTTCAAACCACTCAGCTCTAAAAAGTGTTCAAAAGTAATTCACTTTGAGCCATTTTGCTGTTCAGAGTAGGTCCATTTCTGACTGAAATGGAAGAAAAAGAGACATGGTGTACACCAGTACTGACCATCTGTCGGCATTTCAGTATCAATAAAACTTTTTTCTCACAGATTTTTCTCTTAACTTAAAAAAAAAAAAAA
>WEIU01010308.1:70115-111416 GCA_013389925.1 Aegithalos caudatus
AAAAAAGAGTTCTGTACAGCAGATGCTTGCTAGCTATCAGTTCTCAGCAGACCTTACCAGCTCAATCAAGAAACCACTTATATCCCATAGGAATCACAGAAGATGTGTTCAGCAACAGCATGAAGCACCAAGTTCTGCTAAGAGCCCGTGACCAGGACCACTCTTCCATGATGTGCCATCAAGCAATAATCAAAGAAAGAGTTACTTACACCTACAGTAGAGAAAAGGACAGCAACCATGGCTATGGATGAATTTTGATATTACAAAGAGGATTCAAGTGGAGCTGTCTAATCCCATTCTAGATTTATATTTCTGGTTCAGATACAGGCTTTAAAGGAGATAACATGAACTATTGTAGGCCTTCAAACACAGAAAGATTTCATTGCAAGACAACATTACACAGTGATGATGCTCCTCATGAAATAATTCGTTGGATATTTTTAAGGAGAACTGGAGTATTCATATTAATTTTTTAAGTTTTTCAGCATTTTTTTTTTGCTTTTTACAAATGTTGCTGCATTTAAATTATTGTTAAATTACGTACTCCAGTACGAATGTTCCAGTGTGGACCCAAACACCCACTCCAGGCAGTAGCTCAAAAGGAGCCAGGACTGGTTCTTTCTGGCTCAAGTGGCAGATACAGAACTGCTACACATCAGATATAGTGACAGACAATACACATTTACATTTCAGCTAACATAATATATATTTCTTTAACATGATTTTGAAGGGAGAAGGAGAGGTAGCGGAGAATAAGAGAAATCAAATGCAGGATTATTTATGGTTTTGTTTTCTAAGTATCAGTTGTTATTTTTCCTGCCACATTCAGTAGGTAGAACAAAGAATCATCTAATTTATCCCTGTTTGTGGGTCAAATCAACAGGACTAGATTAATTATAGACTAGATGCTAGATTATCTACAGATGTTCCAATAAGGTTTTCAGGACTAGATTACCTAAAATACAGAGAAAAATGTTAGACTTTCAGTGGTTGTGTTGCCTAACACAGCCCAAGTTGAAGAGCAGAATTTAGACAATGAATAAAAAGTTGGGAAGAAAGTATTACAAATTATGGCAGTTATCTTCCTAATTTTTGTTCCTGTGTAGAGTCTGGCAGAATTGCATGCAGTTAGGCTGGGTCACTGTCACAGCTAGTGTAGATAATCTGGGTATGGAAAATGAACCTGTACTGCCTTGGAGCAACATAAATATTTGTAATGTATGCTTTTACCTTGATTGATTGACTGATTGATATTTTGTTTTGATAACAACTAATAACTTTATCACAGATTATTCTTTAAATTAATTAGATAGTTACAGAATGATGCATTCAAATGCTATAACATCTGAATGCTGTAAAATTGTGTTGTTTGTACATAAAATATACCACAAGAGAGGTAATTTAGGATCTTACTAGGAATGTTCTATTCAGTTATTAACAATCTAGGAAGACATTCATGTGATAGCCATAACAGGCTGGGTATTTTTCAGTGATATTTGACAGAGTTCAGCCAGAAGCAGCACACAAGCTAAGAATATAAATTTTGCACAAAATCCTGGATCCATGCCCTTACTCAGCTTCTAGTGAAGTACAGAATTTCATTTTGGGTTTTTGTTGAACCTGTTTTCTTTTACAGGCAAAATTCCAGAAAAGGAATTTTGAACAAGAATTGTGAAACCCTATTTTACAAGTCTCCAGGAGGCCTCTATGAATAAAATGTTGTACCTGGGCACTGTGACAGCAAAGGTAAAAACGAAACTCTTTTCTTTAAAAAACTCCAACATATAAACAAAATGTCTTTCTAGCATACTGAAACCAAACTCCATATTTTTAATATCTTTACTCTTTTTATTTATCAAGGAAAAAAAGAAAGAAGGGAGAAGAGCAGTGGCTTATCACATATTCACTCAGCTTTATCTCACTATTTACCCTTTATAACCAAGAGCCTTCCAACTCTTGCTACTCCTTTTAAAGCTGCCAATGGAAAGAAAGATTTTTTTCTGGGGAGGAGGATCTCCAGGGGAAGCAGTGAAAAAACATGAGAGGAGGAATCTGAAGGAATTCACTCCCACCCATCTGCAGGAGATTCCTAGAAGCATTGTTAGTCTGAAGGTTTCAAAAAACCCACTACACTTCTCAAAGGCAAGGTCAATTCTGGCAGGTTGATTTTAAAGCAGCAATGGTGTCTAGCTGGAATCTCTCACAAGGCTGGAATGTTAGAAGTAGACCCAGGAGACAGGATTTAATGTACAAAATGCAGGTGAGGCAGCCAGAAAGACATGATGAATGCAATTTATCACAGGGCTCTGCAATTTATCACACTGGAATCACAGGAAACAAGCAAAACAGAGAAGTAGACAGACTGGATAGACTGAGATTCTCTGTGCATGTAACTTCTTTGAAATATGCCAAGGAAATTACATGTTACGTGTTCAGATTTCAAAACAGTATTTTACTGATGGAATAGAACTGTGTGTTTCTAGGTTCAGGGTCCTTTTCCCCAGAGAAGAAAAAAGATGTGCTATTCTGAAGAATGAAAAGAGGCTAAAATTATAGGATGCTGCTTAGCTTCACTTTGGTTTTAATCCCCTTCTGGAGCAGTACTGGATATGTGCCAGGTGGTAGGGGTTTCCATGTGCAAACAAAGAGCCTGCACTTCCCAGCCACCCTCCTCTCTGCTCAGTTTTCAGGTTCAGGTGCATGAAGGTCCACACACAGAAGCAATTTCAATCTGTGAACTATTTTTGACAATGTGCAAGTGATCAAAATGTGCTCAGAGCAGACACACTCCTTCCTCACTGCCTTGCTTTTGTGGGTGCCTTTCTCAAAACAGGTCTGTTCTATCAAGGCAACAACTCTGAGTTTTACAGCAGCAGTGCTGGAGCAATAGCAGCTCTGCTGCAGAACATTGGTGCAGAGTGCTGGGTATTCCCCACCGCCCACAAAGCAGGGGCCTTGCAGCTTTCAAAACAGTGCATGTACTATTTAAATTGCTTCACTGGGAGGAGAATTATGTGTTCTGCAACGCCTCAGGACAATGAGCCAAAGGAACTATAGAATATGAGCTTGGTGTTAGAGCTGGAGCTCTGCAGCGCTCTGCTTTGTGTGTGTTTTAGCCTGCTATGTAACATTACTTTTACATTAACATTTGTGGTTCCTTTTTTATGCACTCCAGCTTCACCATGCTCCCCCCTTTATATTTTAACAGTCAGACTCCTATGATCCAACCAGGGTGGCATGTTCAAAGCTCCACTTCTTTTCCGCACTGATTAAAAAACAAAACAGGCAAAAAAACTCCTCAGAGTATTGAACGAGCTTACTCCAAATAGCTTTTATTAACACTAGGACAAGACTATAGCCAAAGAATTATACAAAACACAAAACAAAAGGGATTTTAACAACTTGCTTGAAGACTATTCCACACCAATCCAATGCTCATATATCGATAATCAACAAAATTCTGGAGCACAATATTACTTAACATTACTCATTGGATAATTGCAGATACAAAAATGTATCAGGAATAATAACAATGGTTCCTTTTACTCTTATGGAAAAATTACTATTGACCTTTAAAAATGTTGCCCTTTGGGTCAGTCCCACTGATGCTTTATCCCTTAGAATCCGCTCTGCCTGGAAAGACAAATTTCAGGTAAACTTTCAGAGCTCTGAGCAAAAGGACTGTTTTTTATCATGGAAACAGATAGCAACATCAATTTCCCAAGAAAAAAATAGACATTTCAGCTGTGCATCCCTAGACCAAAAAGTCAGTCTTGTAAAAACCCATGGCAGTAAGCTTGCTTTTAAAGCCTTAGTTATGACTTCACCAGGTATTGCTTTATGCTTTCCTACTGCATCCTAACTTGGAATATTAAGCCAGTCATAAAATTTAAAATAGCAATAAACTAAGCAGCAAGAGACATGAGTATGAACCTGTTCCCCTAACACAGGATGTATACACGCTCATGAAGCCAGTAGAATAGATCCAGCAGAGTCAATTTTCTTTCAGACAGCCTTTTCTAGGAGCAGAACTGGTACTTTATATCAGAAAAAGGTATGTGTGGGCAAGCTCAGATCTTTTACCAGGGCTTTTTTTACAGTTTCATGTCGCAGAGTGCAGAGTTCAGGTTCCTCCTCTAGCTGCCTACTCAAAGCCTGTTAGAGGGGAGATTTAAGTGGTCTTTGAATCAGGACATCCTATGGCTCTTCTACTGCGAAAGTGCCTCTGGCCATGCAGGTGTACCATCAAAAGGGGGAATGTGTGGAGATCTTGGCACAGATTCCTTCTGACCACACAGAACCAGTGACACTGCTAGCATGCATCACTTGTCTTTAGACCATCCCCACAGAAGCATATCTTTGTCATAAATCACAGCCCTTATAAATGACAGTCCAACTCACAGTGCGCTAATTGACATCCACAGAGCAGTATATTTGACGGTGCAGAACAATTTATATTTTTGCTGTGATCCATGCTAACATGCTGAAACACAGAGCATGGCACTGGAGCAGGATGAAGGATTGTGCAGAAGATACATATCCGAGAGTTGCTGGATCATCCATCCCTTTTGGTCTTCACTTTCTGCAGTGTGTGATTTACTAGTGATTAGAACTGAGCTAGTAACAAGATCTCATGGGACAAAACTCTTTTGGATCAAGTGAAAAAATGACATTGTTAAAATCAAAATGGGTTTCTTTTGAGGTTAGAGAGGAATGTAAGTTTCACAATTTCTTTTTTTAACAGTCAGCGGACAGCCAGCTAAATAATACACTTAAAATACTGCTGCAGTTTGGATCTGTTACAAAAATGAAGCATTTAATTGCTGCGAGAAGTGACAAAGATAAGCGATTCTCATTCCCACACCAAGGGCAGGGGAATCTGTCAGAAAACAGACTTTTCTTTCAGATGGTTTTCTATGTGTTACAAGGGTGAATTCAATTACATGTACAAAACTAAAGCAAGTGACATGACAAAGAAAGGTCTTAAATGAAAATTTAGAACCCAAACTCCTTCAAATCCAGGATGAAGAGCAAGTAGCAGAAACTTGATTTAAGAGAGATCCTTTCCTGGCAGGTTCCACACACCACATCCCCCCCTCCCCAGGTACATATTCTGTTTTACTTCCATATGGAGTCTGTAAAAAAAAAAAAAAAAGGTTCACAAAGCTCTATTGTGACCTTTAAAAATAAAACAACCATACACTGCTATGCTTCTGGAAAGGCCACTATTGAGGAAAACAAAATCCCCTATCAGTCATGTTATGAAGTGTCTGCTGGGGGCTGAGAACTTCTTGGGCAAATGCACAGCACACACGTCAGCACACACAGCAGCTGCTGCTGCTGCTGATACGTATGAGAGAAAATAGCCAGGTTCACATCTGCATGAGTGTGGCCATGCTGGTGGGGCAGAGGAGGCATTTCCCAAAGAATAAATGCTTGTTGAGAACCTCCTTGCCCCTGCAAGAGAATAGGAGTTTTACAGCCACCAGTGCCTTTGGAAAAGTTCCCTCTAATTCTTCGTCCCAGACACATTGCCCCGAAAGTGTCCTGCTGTCTGTCTACAAAAATTAGTTAGTCTCTACATTCTTGTTCTCTACAGGACCTCTGGTGTTGGCTGCAGCAAAACCTTTCTAATATTTCATCTCTGGTTATGACTCTCAGCTTTTCAGAGAGGCTGCACTTAGATAAGCCACCAACTAAAATACCACATACTCTAGAGAGGGGTTTGTTTTGCCTCTTATATTCAGCCTGCAGCATGTTGTTGACTGTTTTTGCAAAGCAAAGGCATAGCCATCTTTATTTGCATAACATTTTCTGTTTCTTTTATGATGTTTATTCAAGATAGCTTAATGATTTTACTTTTCTCAGATGTACTTGCTTGGAATTAGTTGCTTCATTTGCACTGAAAAAAAATTAAGAAGGTAAATGATTAAAAAAAAAAGGGGAATAATTCTGTCATCTTTACACTGGCAAAATTCCCATGAACTTTGATTACCCAGAAATGTTGCCTGAAAAGAGATCATATAATCAAGCAGCAAATTATATTAAAACCAAATGAGCATATGCAGAATTCCTCCACAGAGTCCAAAAATGAAGTGCAAGAGACTCATGAAGGTTTCAGCAGTTCTGAGATTTGCTGTTCATCTCTGTTCTTACTGCATCCCAGGTAAGACCCTTAAGCTGGACAAAAATCATTCTTTTCTTGATCTCCTGAGTCATGTCTCTTTTTAGTTTTCAGTTTGTCCTATGAACTGAAGGACCTAAGAATACAAGAAAGGTACAAGAAAAGCATAGTAATACCACAAAAGCTCCACTGAGTTCCTAACACTAGAGAAGAAAATTAACTGGAGCAAGCATGTTAGTGGGACTTGCTGCTGAGGCATCTCTGTCTCTGGTGGTTGGTGACTGGCG
Organism: Aegithalos caudatus; assembly: GCA_013389925.1. Lineage (NCBI taxonomy): Eukaryota > Metazoa > Chordata > Aves > Passeriformes > Aegithalidae > Aegithalos > Aegithalos caudatus. The sequence continues at coordinate 76,527 of WEIU01010308.1, forward strand.
CAGGGGCAGAGTGCAGATCACTTCAAGACTCCCCATGAGGCAAAGATTTGCTGCTGATGGCAATGGCAGCCTGGGGAGGAGGTGCTGTGGGATGTCCTTCTGCCTCCTGCAGCCCTCATGCCACCAGGATCAGGCCACCAGGTCACCTCAGCTGCCCACCTCTCAGCTTCACCTTCCCCATGGAGTCATACACAGAAATCACCCTTATCCCATCTTGTTTATGCATTTCAGCTCAGCTTTATATGTAATCTAAGCTCAGACATAGATATTTTGGCAGCCAACTTGAAATACCTGGGACTGAATTTTCAGAGGTGTCAATCTCTCTAGCCTAGTGGGAAAGGTCTGTGGGAGACATGAGACTTTGATGTCTCCTCAAAAACGTGAATTTTTACATTTGAAACACACAATTCATGCATCTTTCTGAAATTCTTGCAATCTGTTGCTGAATCCAGTTAAAACTGGGCACTTTTAAGAGCGTCCATGTGAATATTTCCCTAGAACTATGACTAAAATTGCTGGAAGATATTTTAACTCCAGTCCATGGGGAGCTATTGACGGTAATAAAAAATACTGTGAGAAGAAAACAGCAGCAAGTGAAACTGCCCTCTCAGAAAGCCCAGGTCTGCTTTGAAGGAAGTGTTGACATTCACCATAAGACTCAATCATTTCCCAGAGGGCTGTAAGATGCCTTGGAATGACATAATCAAAAAGCAATGGTGTTCTTGACTTAAAGGGGTAAAGAAAAGCAGGGCCTGATCCATCTGCCATCAAAATCAAAGAGGACTTTTCTATTGACTTCAGTCAGAACAAAGTTCTGGACGCAATCTGTGTGCAGTTTATTAGCACACTTGTTTATCCAAACAATCCTAACTTCAACCAACGGCATGTCTAGATATCTGCCTGGGACTGCATCTGTACAAATGAATAAGTGTGAATTTATAATGTGGTTTAATTCAAATTATTCTGGCATTTTAAAAGCATTTCCAGCTAAAAAAAAGACAGCTTTAGCTGAGTTGCACTGCAGAAGACAGACTTGGATTGGAAAAGCTTGTAATTCACATTTCAGGTTGCAATTCATATACAAGTTCATGCAAGCTAAGGACACAAACAGATTTTAGGGTTAATTTTAAAATGCTGTTACTATGCACTCAATTAAAATTTTGCAGCCATGATTTCAAAATGTGAAAAGCTCTACAAATTACCCAACTCATCAGCAATAGCCCTTGGTTTCCTTGAAGGGAAATTTCTTTGATGACCATAACAAAATCACAGTAAATGGCAAGCAAGATTGCCATCAGGAGTCTGCTGAAAATGCAGGAGAAACCCCTGATTGCTTTAGTCATGTGAACAACCCCTTCAGAACAGCTCAGCCAGGCAAGGTGGCTTACACCAGGAGTTAATTTAGCCTGCTGGGACTCTTTGCATTACTAAAATGAGCATGGTTTTGGCTTGTAAATGGGGGGTAGAATTTTATTTCACTTTCTGAGGGTCAGAATTTTATTTCCCTTTCTAAGGGGCATACATTCATTTCAGAGTAAACCTTTCAGAATAAAAGTTTACTTCACATTATAGGAAATGACATCCGTTTTTTTAGATTTTCCTTTTCAAAGCATGCCTCAGATTTCTGATTTGTAGTGGAGAGTTTTGGTATAAGTAATAAAAGTCTTTAAAATTAAAATGCTAATCGTAAACAAACCCAAATGCATGAAAGATATAGTCTGACTGCATAACAAAAGAGAATTATATAATTCTATTTGAGTGAAATCTTTCATCTTTGATTTACAGGTTTGAGTCTGCCTATAACTGAAACCATATTGTTCCATATCTTTCATATCATGGCCTTCCCCAAAATCTTGTTTTAATTAAGGTTCCTTTCAGATTTTAGAATAAAAAGCATGACAGTCTTCACTTATGGCTTTAATATAGATTCTTTTTTTTTTTTTTTTTTAATTTGGATAATATATAAAAAAATGAACATCACTTGCTTTTAAAAGCTGAGCAAGCCATCAAATACTGCAAGCTGAATACTTCAAGGTATCTCCTGGGGTTCATAAGGTAAGAAAGTTGTAAACAAAATAAAAGTTACTGTAGCAGAGTTTTGTTCATTTGAAATACTCTTACATACATGCCCATTTCTCTCTCTCTGACAGTAAGGCAACACGTGTAACAGTTTAAGCGCTCGTTTTCAGCTAAAGGCACAACTCTATGTTACGTTCTCAAACATGGGATTAAACAGCTAAAGTCACATTGCAGGGAGATCTTGCTGCACTTCGGGAATCTAAAATAAAGCCTAAACCCTTTGAAGCCTCTTAAGGAACGTAAGTTCTCTTGGTGCAGAACTACATAAAAGGATCAGTTCGTATTCACATCACAACCTGTAAAAAACACTCCCACACAACCTCCACAGAAACACCTGAGCTTCAAATGAGCTGCACGCAGTTACTGAAGGTCGCTGCTTTGGAGTCAGAACGCAGAAACATTTCAGAACAAACCAAAAACACATTTGAAAAACTATCCATACTTGATCTCTGCTGCACATATGGTGAGCGCTACTGTCAACTACAGAGGGTACAGCACGTTTTCTTAAAGGCAAAAGACCATTTTAGAGAATTGTGAATGTGTTTTTATGGTAGAAAAGATTACATGAAATGGGGAGGGATGCCCAGGAATAGGGAAGAGAAAATAAAGCACCACCAAGCACAGTACTTCAGGGGATTTATAGTACAGTAAGAAGTGCTTTCCCTTTAGCTAAAATCCCTCGTCATAATTTAAACACTTTTCACTTATTCAGCTAAGAATTCATTACAGGAGGTTAAAAATGGCACGTAAAATAAGGGTGGGGCTTTTTTTTTTCTTCATTACACAGAGCAAAGAAAACAAATTCTATTAACAATTTAACACAGTATGAAAAAAATTATCCAGTAAAAAGTGTCAGAAAGTGATTCATGGAGTTCACAGAGTATGTTGCTGGCTGCTGCAATTCTCATATCTATAATCTATCATGTAGAATTTTGCAATACTCTATTTCACAATTTGTGTTGGTGAGTGGGTCAAACAGCATTAAAATACATGCTCTAGGCTCTTTCTCCCAAGTCCGTTTTACTGTAACTCTAGAATTGTGGCGGTTACATTTAAGGAATCTTTCGGGCTCTTTCAAGTCCATCCAAAGAACAAGTGAAGCTGCTATTCCAAGTTTTGTGCCCAGTGTTTATGTTCCATCTGATCTGTGCCACCCAAGAAGCAGACAAGACATGTCTGAGGGTGCTTTGGGGGATACACAATGATGTCACCCACAGGAAATATCAGGGAGGACTTGGCACTTCACAAGGTTGGCTCTTCTTCCATGGGCTCACCAGCAGCTCTGTAAAAATAAACAGGCAATCAGAATACGGCACAAGAGTACACAATGACATTGTAGATTTTCATGCATAATCAAAGCTGATTTTTCAGCTCTCTCAGATGTTTATTTGTGTTATTTCAGCTATCCATAAATAGAATTTCTTTCCTAGGAAGTATAAACAAATGTCAAGTGGAAAAACATTTTAGATCCAAGCAATCACCGAAAATGTTCCTGTTTATATTAAAATATGTCAGAATATTTTATAACATTTTGTCCAGAAATGTACATGCTTTGTGTCAACAGAATCAAATAATTTAATGAAAAAAATAGCTGTGATCCTTTTATTCTACAAGCTTTTGCAACTAAAAATACATGCATTTATTTTTTCAAGCAGGCCCACACCATTAAAGCAAAATAGTTCACCAGTAGCCAAGTAGTATTCTCTCTGAGATTCTTCTCCAGTCCCCTAGTTTTTGATTTTGTGTTTTCATAAACACATTGCCTGCCTGCCTGCCTGCAACTTTTGAGACTAAATTCTGAACCTAATCAGTAGACCTCTCTCAAAGAAAAAGTATCTGTTAATTATATCAAATCAGATTCTATCTATATCTTTTATATGAAAACCTCAGGGAAATTATCAGCTTAGCCAAGAGGAGCTTTCTAAGACAACCAATAAGAAAATGATGAGGATGCATATGCTGAACTGACATCAAGTCTTGCAATTCCTTGTATCTGACAAGCTACTGGACCTGAGGAATATGATGGCAATTATAAAATTGGAAGCTTCTGAGACCATGGGGAGACCTCACTATTGAAGGGCAAAGGATTGGACAGAAAACATTTTTCATCTCAGTCTGTCAGCCATAAGAACTGCTTTAGAATAGTAACTTCAAGCAATTTTGAAATCAGAGGAGAAAAATAAATGTAAATGAATAAAGGAGATGTTTACCAGTTGGTTCCTGTGAGCCAGTATAATAACTGGCTTCACTAAAACATTCCTCAAAAAGTACAAATTCATGAAATCCCCTGGAAAAAAAAAAAGTAATTAATGGGGGCTTGCTTGGACTTTGATAGCTGATTCAGGAAGGAAGTCAGAGAATTTTAAATGAATCTGGAATTTATTAAAGTCATTCCCAATGAAAAAAAATCAGCAGTATGTCTTTATTTTATACAGGACATTCCTTTATGATTTGGAATGATCACTGATAGCATGTTGAAAAATATGTCAAGTGAATGACATGTGAAAAAGATGATGTTTTTTCAGACTAATCACTTTCCAAAGGGTATTGACTCTAAAAGATGATTAATCTATAAATCTCAAATCTTTAGTTCCTCACCAATAGTGGAGGATGTTTCCTATGTACAGTGACTACTGTGGCTCCCTCTTTCCTGAGAAGGGAGGTGAAGTCCCCTTGCTCTCCCTCTTTTCCCCATTTTGCTTTGCTCTGGATTGCAGCAGAGAGCACACAGTGGCAGCCAGGGTGAGTTGGAGCCCTGCCTGCTGCTGAGGTTCTCAGGTGTAATAAAAGATCACACGCCAGGTGAGGAATTCACACTGACATTGTGCATTCCTGTTGTGCCAACCACGCACTTCCACCTTCTCCAGCCACTTGTGGGAGACCTGAAATTCCCCTGGCATAACACAGAGGGTCAATAAGCCCTTGTTAAACATCCAGAACCTTATGGGTCTGTCTGGAAAGAAGATAATTTGGAAGCAGATGACAGCTCAGTTTTTAGGTTCTGCAAATGAGCAACAATACATGTCAATAGATTTCAGGTGGTGACTGGCAGATCAGGAAGGAATGAAGCTCTGGAAAACCTCTGGAAGTGAGAGTAGGGGTTTGGACTGTTCATAAGAACCTAGGGGAGCAGTACATGTTCACATGTGTTTGACTTCTGAGACTGATATTCTCAAGAACATAGTACAGTTGAGGATCTTATTTAGGACTTCTTTCACTGGGAAATTTTTCACTGACAAAGGTGCTTCTGAGGGCCAGGAGTGGCCCTCCCTGATCTTGAGTGCTATATTCTAATGTATTCCAATATATTCCAACAACAGGCCATTCTTCACCAGCCAGAGCATAAGCACCAATAATATTTTTTATATATAAGTGCCAGATGCAAGGTCCGTTTTAGAAAAGGGAGATAAGGTTGGAGCACCATGGCAATTCAGCTGTTGTCGTGCAGTGTGGGTACTCTCACAGTCTTCTTTGGTTTCCTTTTGAAGACTTATATATATGCTTTGATTCCTTTTATTAGTGTCAGAGAAGTCACTGGATTTATCCAATAGTTTATCATTAAAATAATTTATTTTCATGAGCTAACAGCTCAGGCTAGAGTTTTGTGTAAGAGCCAATACTGTTTTGGGGCCAAAGGACAGAGAGAAAAACACTAAATCTCATAGCACTGAGCAGAGAATCAATATATGCCCATTCTGACAAAATCAGAAGTTGTCAAAAGAAAAATCGAGGGGGCAGAGTCTGACAGGCCAAATTTGTGTTACTTCAGCTTTGTCACTGTGAGTTACCTCAGTTCAGCCAGTCTTCCTGCAGCTGACAGGAAGTTGGCATAAAAACATAAAACAGGCAGAACCCCCCATCCCACACTGTATGCTCTGAGCAGTTCCTCGAGATGCAGCTGTGAGCTCAGGTCTGATCTAAACCAATTCCATGCAGTCAGCAAATTCAGAAAGACACCAATTGAGATTGTAATGGTTATAGATTTTTCTCTAAGGCTTCACTGTGGCTCATTTAAACTGCAAGTTCCTAGGAACTGAGCCCTCCTGCATTCACTTAACTTTGGTGTGTTGTAAAGAGTTCTCATCTTTAGCTCTCTGTATGTAGAATTCTGATTACGGCAGAATGAAATAATCTCTTTGCAATTAATGCTAAACAAAATGATGCTGTTTAAACCTTCAAACAAAATAAATAGATGAGGCAAAAATCCTATCATATGGATAAAATCTGGTAAAATGTGACATCTTAAACATTGCTCTGTGGAAATTGCGAATAAATGTTATTTATGAGAAAATTATTAAAAGTAATTAATGCCTACAATTTTAAAAAATGTAGTATTTAAGAACGTAGATAAACTCAGTACATCACCCCAAAAAATAAACTGCTTCTCTTACCTTATTTTTAAAATGAGAATTACAGAGATTCCTCTTAGCTACACACACACACACACACACACAATTAAAAATTCAAGGTATGTTTCCAAGGTAGAAACTGCTGAACAAAAGATACATTTTTCTGGCATGGTATGGGTGTTTTATGCCATAATCTGTTCCTAATTTAACTCAGCTGTCTCAGGGAAGATCGCTGTAATTGAAAAGTGATCCTCTGGTAGCAAAGAGCTGGGAAAAAAAGAGGTACATTTCTATATCATGAAGGGAATTTGGGGAGTGTCTAAAGACGCTATATAAGACATCCTGAGTAAGTGTATATCCTAGTAAAAATGGACTTAGTATGGATCAAAGAGAAAGGAACTAAAAGTAAAAACCATCCTAGTTTAAGGGCAGAATAAGGTAACTCCATATATATTCTCAAAAGAGGAAGTAATGTCCAAACAAGGCAAATTACATAGAATATAAACTCTGGCATGTTAAATGTAAACCCTCAGTGAAGCAAACTAATGGAAAGTCTGAAGAGTAACATATTAAAGGCATAAAAGCTAATAATAAAAAGATCTTTCAAAATACATCAGAGGAAATGATCAAAGCATAAAAGGAGCATCAAGGAAGGTAGACCACAAAAGCAAAATGAACTATTTATATCTAGGTTCACTAGAGAAGTGTCAGTGAGATTTTATTACTTGCAGATGAACCATCCTAAACTGAATCAGTTCTAGAAAAAACTGATACACCAAACATTGCCAAATTTCTAAGAGCAGATGATATTTGTCTGCTAAGTTCCAGGGAAATATGATTAGGATGTTGTTAAAGAAATAGTTATTGAGCATATTCTACAGCTTAACTCAGCAAGACATAGAGAGGCAAGAAAAGCAGTTCCCCTTTTGGAAACCACAGGAGGTACAGTAACACTGTGCAGCAAAATTGAAAGCAGCTATAATCAGTGATGGAATTAGTAGGCATGTAGGTAACAGTCATTTGGGTAAGAGTTAGGTCTTAACACTTAAAAAGATGGCAATCCTTTCAAACTTACTAGAAGTTTCTGAAGGAAATTAGGGAAAAGGGATCAAGTGATTGCCCTCTGCAAAGAAGGTTTTCCAACAGTTTTATTCAAGTGCTTAGAAGAACCTAGGTTGTTGGGAGAAGGTCCTTTCACAGATTAACAATTCATCAAAAGCAGGAAATGCATAATAATAATGGTGAATTTTCACCGGGGAGGAATTATCCAGAGCATCTCAGAAAGAATAGGCAGATTACAAGTAGATTGAGGTGATAGTGTTTGCTGATGACACCAAATTGCCAATACTATTCAGCTCTAAGGCCTATAACAGCATTTCCGTATGGAGAAGAAGGCAAACAACACAAACACAGAATACATAATATGAGGGAGAACAACTTTAACTGTTCTAACAGTGACAGCTACAACTGAGGGTTTGGAGTTAATGGTAGAGGAGCAGAATGCCACAGAAACAAAACATCCCCAGTATTAGCTACTGTCTAAATTCATAACGTGTCCAGCACCTGGAGTCCTGCATGCAGCTTTTATTCCATCTGAAAGAAACTACAAAAAGCACAGAGAGGAGCAAAAATCATCAAAGGTAAGAAATTATTTTCATACCAGCAGGAATAGAGAGTCTTGAGAAGCTCAAGCCTTTAAAACCAGATATGGTTCAAAGATTATGAGTAATAAAAGAGGTGGTTTTCTTTCTCAAAATACAAGACCTAGGGGTTTCACAGTGGTTTTATTGGTTAATAAGTAAAAGAAGTGCCATGCTTGATGAGGCTGTGAGATTCACTACCCAAGTGCCAAAGGCAGGTTCAAAAAGGTTTTGAAAAGTTTGTGCCTGTGTATGTGTCCTCAAGGCTTTTACACAGGATGGGTCAGATACAGCAATTGAGATCTATCAACTCACCAGGGGAAGGCTGGCTCTCAACCTCCTCTACTCCTGGTTCTCTTCCTTATGTACCCACCACCAAGGATGAGAAGAAGGTGAGAAAGATAAGGTTGCAGGCTGACCTGGGAAAGCTGTTCTGCAGTTCCTGAGGTTGGAAGGGATTGTAAACCCTGTGGGGTATGGCCAGGTGTGTGCTGTGTAATCAGCCCAGCTGAGGTAGATATCCAAATAGTGAAATGCCAAGTGAAGCTTTATGAATTCATAGACAGATATGGCAAGTGACCCTAAATGGTAGCTAGCCGTACCCCACAATTTGACCATTTGCTAGTATATAATATAATGCAATTTGACTGAAACTGCAACTGGTAGCTCTGTAGCATTAAGAGCAAAAATTATACTTTGTTTTTATTTCTATTTGAGTAAAATCTATGCTAAGCTGAATCAGAGCCATAAAGTCAAATTCTGATAAATGTCATTCTCAAGATTTACTGCTTCCTGTAAAAATACCAAGTGCAAAAGATCTCCCTCACACCCTTTTCTTTTTTCCATTTTAAGAAGAAACATACAGAAGCTCTAAGGTATCAGGGAGAGCAGCATACTGAATACTTTTGCAGCACGATTTCTGAAACAGATGTCTCGCCAAAGGAAAATTCAAATCAACTGAACTTGTATCTCACATAGGGAATAAACAGTTATCAACACACAAAAGTTCTGGTAGTTAGAAATATTTTATAGGGCATATGTTTCTTTAATTGCATCTCTATTTAAATCCCCGTTAGCACCATACATGTTTCCTTTCCTATCCACAAACTCTTTTTTCTATATCTGTACTCTTCCAAAGTCTATAATCAAGATTCAGTTGGATCTTAAAATGCAGAGTTATGCTTTGGTAAAATAAAACACCAAACACGTAACAGCTTTTCACGTTCATCTTCATTTACCCCGCCAGAGAAAATCAAGTAAAAAAAATAATCGGCACTGTCACTTGAAGAAAAGAAAGAAAGAGAGAAGAAAGAAATAAAAATACTTAATATGGGTCTTAGCCAGGAGCATTTTATCCATCAGTGGTAAATGAGTCAGATATGAGTTGGCCTGGAAAAGAGCTGCTTTACCCAAAATCTGAGTTTAAAGTGAGTCATCTCACTCCAACACCAATATATCCTCCAACATAACTGGCCAGAGTTTCCCGCAAAGAGACTCTTGCTGCTGCTCTTCATCTGGAGGCCTGACCATCCCGAACTGAAGTCGACAGGATCTCTGCCATCGAATCAGTGAAACAGGCTTGGAGCTGCAGGCCAAAACTATCAGCCTGGCTGACCGTGGTGGGAATTAAGAGGAAACAAATTGACTCCTGGTGTAATGAAGGAACTCTTCAGGCTGCCCCATCAGCCATGGTGCCTCCTGTTCTGATCCCACCCTCCCTGTCACAAACAACATTCCCAAATGAACACTCAATGCACAAGCTTACAACAGGTACCAATCTGTACCAATAGGAGGAAGGGCACACCTTCTAACAGAGCTTGAAACCCCACAGGACTCCTCACATATCAGCTGCCCTCCATTTGCCATAGGAAGTGGCTGGAGAAGGGGCATTGCAGACACAGTCCTTTATTACAAGAAACATTTAAAAATGTGAAAAAAGCAAAGCTGAATTCATCTCTGCATTACTGCTATGTTTGTATGTACCTATGAAATGGATGGTGTGCTTATGTGAAATGAAGTAAATTACACAGAACTCAAAGCATGCAATTCGATATTGATCCTTACATTCATCAGGAAGAAAACAAAGAAAATGATGCTCAGAAGCCTCAGAAAACCTAAGTATCAATTTTGGTCCAGTGGGACAGCACTTTTTTTGTCCTGTCACTCTCTGATGGCAACTTGGCTTCATGTGACTTCTTTGAGGTTTACAAATGTAGAAAGAGATTTCAGGACACATGCGTGTGTAGGCTTTTTTTTTTTTTTTCTTTTGTGCTCTTGACAAATGTCTGCAGCACCACAGAAGATATTCCAAACTAAGTCATTTTTCCACAAAACAATTCTTCACAATGGATTCATCCCTACAAGAGCCCAGAACTGATGAAGTGTAATGAATCTGGCAGCCACGTGAATTCCACTTGTGTTCATTTCAGTACATCCATTTTTTTTTCTCATGTTTCTCAGCACTGCCCTGAAGTTCTGTTTTTAGAATGGGTGGAAACTGTCACAGGTTATCAGTTAGTAGCTAATAAGTACAGTAATTAAGTGCAGTGTTAGCCAAAGGGTTATTTTGTTCAAATCATATAGGAGTAGCAGTTGCTCTTGGTAGTTGTAGTTTTGAATGGAGGCACATTAACAAATAAATTTTTGGTTATTCTCAGCAATGTAAAAATACACAAAATTAGCCATGCCCTTTTCCAGACAATTTATAGCTTTAATTTGCTTGACTGTATTATTTCCAATACTTTAACTAAAATTATTTATATTTCAGAGCTATGCACACACAAGTAGGAATTTTTCGGTCCCTAGCTAGCAGAAGTGTCTTGCAATTGTCAGAAGCTTATATGAAAAACTACACTATTCCTCAGCTGAGCACTGATTAGCACAGTCATAAATCTAAAATATATCTTGTACTCATCATGGATTCTTCTCTAATCTTCTATGAAGTTGTCTGCAATAATCCTAGCACAAGAATAGCCATGGCATATTAAAATATAATTACATTTGGAAAGGTAATTATGAAAATACTGTGAACTTTACTAGCTAGGTCTATTCCCTGTGTCCCTTTGAGCCATGCCTCAATTCTTTGACAGATGAGTGTTGCCACTGTTGTGAGGGATGCTCACTCCCAAACATATCCACAGCTTTGAGCATTCCACTAGTCCCCTGGGTGCCTATCAGTTCAGTTCTCATTAAAAGACACAACACAGGAGGAAAGAAATGAAGCAACTAAGAAGCAGTCACAATGTAGGAGTCATGGATCTTTCTGGCTCTATTCCCACCACTGCTGTCCCTACCCACAGCTCCCTTCTTTCTTTACTGTTGTTCCACAGCCTGATGAGCTGATGATTCTCCTTATAAGGCTTTTTTCATCTTTCCTGCTCCCTCTTCTGTTTTCTCTGTATGATGGAACCCAAGTGGTTCCACTACATTTTGTGTCTTTCTCTCCTGGAGAAGACCGGGAATGCTTGTCCTTAAAACAACACACAAAAAAATCCAACAGGAAACTCCAAAAACTTCTTCAGTAGCTTTTCTGATTATAGATGACAGAATATTGAGTGGCTACTGAGTTTTTTTTTTCACATGTAATTGGCAAAACACACAACAGCATTTACTGCATCATTTTCTTAATTAGGAAGTTGAAAGCAATCTTCATTAACGTAAAAAGCAGATGACAAGCTGGAAAAAACAGCATTCTCATTTTTTGCTGGCACACCTTCATCTTAGGACATAGAAAATGTTGGCCCTAATCCTGGTCAGGATTGCTTTAAGTTTTATACTGGCATAGCTTACGTAACTTCCAGGGAAGTAACTTTTAATGCCTGTCTAATATTGCTTAATAATGATTTAAGTCCATCGTTATTAAATTTATCTGACTGCTTGTTGAACACTTTCCTAGAAAATTAAAAGAGATTTGAAAAGCTTTTACTGAGAAGAATATGGTTGATTACACTTGACCATGTTTATTTATCTCTTATGGATATTGCACTTTTTATGAAGTAGCAAGAATTAAACATGGCAAGAAAACAAGGTTCTTGTACTAATCATGAACTTTAGTACAGAAATAGAGATACAAAACCCAAAAAACTGCTAGCATAGAATATTACTGCTTCAAGTGGTTAAGTGAGAGAACTGAAATCCAGGGATGAAAAATTCCATGTATCTCAATTAGCAGATAATTTTGAAACAACCCTTAGTCTTCCTTTCTTCTTCGTTTCACTTGGCTGGAGTGATAGCCTTGTTCTCTGTAAAAATTTCACGCACTTACCTGCTGCCTTCCTGAGGAATACACTGCTCAACATCCACTGAAAGAGAGGCCATAGCAGACACTGTTTCTGTTTCCTCCCTCTCTTGCTTCTGAGACTCAGCCAGAGCACAATCCACTGGCACAGAGTATGGCTCCACTGACTTCCAGTACTTGCCTAAGGAAAACACACATAATAATTTATGGGAATTTTAGCTAGCATGGTGGTACAAGAACAGTAATCACTTAGTTCAACACTGAGTGATTATAATTTAAAATCACTGTGGTGTAAGCAGTACAGTTGAAATTTCAGACTGCAGTGAAGAGGTCTATTTCTGAACCTAAGAATGCCAAGTTGGAAAGTGTTTTCATTCCAAGAGCTGTGTCACACCCTTCCCCAGAAGGTAATAAACTGGAGGACTAACACACAGACTAATGAACACAGATTGTCAGGAAGGCTATTGGCTTTACCTACACAATATGATGGGAGTTCAGAGCAGGGTTAATAACTAGAAGCTCCGATATGGCACACAGTTGATGCAGAGACAGCAAAATGTAGGAAAATGTACATTGTTTTACAAAGTGCTCACACAGCACTGTCTTGAAAAGGAAAGAAGTCAAAAATGCCAGCTCAGACTGAAGTGGTGTTGCCAGAACAATCAGGTTTGTTAGTCCTGGATGTTCTTTCTCCTCCAACCTCAGGGCGTATACTAGAACAATAATTTAGTTAAAACTTTTATATATGAACTGGCTGTTGCTGGAAAGCTGCCAGGTATCATAAGGGATAGAGCTTCCTGGTCTGCTATGTAAAAATACAGCAGTGGATTAAAAGCATGAGTATTTTCAGATTTCTGCCTGAAACAGAAGAAGCTCATCATGAAATGCAAAAAATAATGGCAGGTGACTCATCCTAAACATATAAAGTGATCTGCTACCACATGGCTATTAAGAAATGGTTTGATTATTGGAAACCACATGAACGAGTATGAATTTACATATATATTTCTTAACAGTCCAGTAAAACACTGAGGACTTACTAATTGCCAGGTGGAAGACACCTGGGAATTAGGAGCTTTGGGAAGTCTGGGAGCTCTGGACCAGAGCTTACTCAGTGTTTTGCAAGAAGCTTTCAGCAGCTGCTGCAGAGGTTGGATCAGGGTACTTATCTGGGAATTAGACAGAGGGTTTCAACAGCTGTGAAAGAGAGGGGATCAAGCAGGGGACCTTTCCAAGGGCTAAAAGGAGGGTTTTGGCAGCTGGGCAGAAGGCTGAGCTGAGGTGCTTATCCAGAGGGTAGCTGGAGGCTTTGACAGCTGGGAGGCCAGGCCAGCAGTGGTGCTGCCTGTGCTGCAGAAAGGCTGCTGAAAACTCCCTCTTTGGTAACACAGCTCTCAACACAGTTTCAGGCTTTTGGAAGGGTGAAGTTTTCCCTCCAGTGAGAAAGCAGCTGTCAATAAAGTCTGGAAATGTCTTTATTCAAAAACATCATTGCAAGATGAAAGCCCAAGTCAATCTTCAAGAACAACCAGTGAGCATGGCCAGAGTGTTTCTTTGAACTCTAATAGTGTGCACGTTTGAGTAGTTAGAAGAATCTTTAAATAACGGGGACCTTCTGGGGATAAAATGTAAAGTGTATTAAGTATCCTACAAAGTTGAGATTAAGTGTTAGGAGGTTGGCTTTGCTCCAGAAACATGAAAGACAGAGCTAAAAAGTTATGTACATAACAGTAGGCTCAATGATTGGAGCCTGGCAAATTTTATAAAAACAAGACAAAAATATTCTCTATTATTACTGTGCTCAGAGACCATATTCTCTATTCATTAAAAAATACACTAAAAACAAACAAAAAAGTTATATGAGCATTCCACAATGTTCTCACAGATCCTATGTGCAAAACTCAGTCTTTGCAATATACACCCAATTCAAACCCTATAATTTATGAGCTAAATGTTCACAGAGTGGGTGGGGTTTTTTTTGCAGAAACAGATGTGCAAGAAAATCAAATCTGTTGGCATGGGAATAATACCCCCTCTTGCCTATAAAAGAAATGAACCCATGTTCACTGCTGGAGTTTTCAAGGGCTTTTATTCATAAAATAAAATATTAGTACCCAGCTACCACTGTGTTGCTCTCCTGCAGCAACAATAAAATAGCATCAGTGAGGATTGCTATATCACATTCGTTCATTCACACACGGGCTTGCACACCAGCTGCCCCCTGAATCCTGACTTTCTTGTAACATTAAAACTCGGGGCCAATTTAAGCATATTAGTGGGCTCTCTGTGCCCATTTAACTGCCCTTCACTCCCAGCCACTGGCGGTGTTCTTTGTTTCCCCACAAGGAGAGTTGTGTTATGAGAGGGGCTTCAGCCATCGGGAGAGCAGAGTCAGGCCAGAAGGCAGGTGGCAGCCCATAGACTGCAGTGGAGAGTCCTGGAGAAAGGAACTACATGGCAGGGTGTTTGTGGCTTGTGGGGGGAAATGTTAAAGCAGTCACAATTAGAAATAGGATCCAGTAGCAGCAGGTACCTCACGCAAAGAGGGCTCTGTGGTGCTTGTGAAAAAGCAATGATAGGTTTTTCTTTAAAATCAGAAAACTGTACTTTGCAAACACTTTGGGTAAGCAGAAGAGCTTTGCAAATTTCTTTTTATCCGGGACAACATTTATTTGCTGTACACAAAACACACAGGCCTTCAATGCATGTTAAGCCAAAAGATTTGCAGGCAAAGAGGTATAGAATGGGGGGGAAATCACAGCCTGCAGCTGCCAAGGAGCTCTGTTAGGGGGTATGCTGTGGATTGATGATTGAAAGAAGTCAAAAAGCACTGGCCTCAAACCACTTCAGTCTCTGAAAATGCCATTTCTACTGTGCTCTACTGGAATGTGAAATTCTACCAGTGCTGTTACATTCATTGATGAGAACTTGGTGGAGCTCAAGGGAAAGAATGAAGCATACTCCTGGTTTCATTCATAAAAAAACTTGAGTAATCATGGATTGCAAGAAAAAAACAATGAAACCAAATCAGTCTTCTAGGTGTGCTTTAGCTTTCAGCATGAAAATGTGCTTAAGTCTCCCTCAAAGATTTGTGTGAGCACTGGCTATTACCAGGAAATAATAAAAGGGAATGTTTCTGTCACTCCTATAGGCATTCATACTTGCTTTTCATAGATTTGGACATGCTGTACCATGTCATGCATGAAAAACAATATTTGGGGTTGGTATTCTGTTATTGAACAGGATTGTTTAGAAATACCCTATTACATGGATATGGGAACTACTAATTCCAAATGTATTACATTTTCAAAGGAGCATTGGACCACTCTCAATATAAAGCATTTATAGAAATTCTATTCTAGTTAGAAAAAAGTTCTCTCTTAGTTTCTAAGTATTGTAGCTTCAAGGTTTTTCATTTGTCTCCAGACAAAATGAGGTAAATATAACTTTTTTTAGGTAGTTGCAAGAAAAGGCAAAATGTTGTGTTCAAATAAGTCCAAACCCTGAGCAGCCTGACTAAGGCTTCAGAACAGCCCACTGGACTGCATGACTGTACCAGTTCAGCTGAAACCTAACTGGGGCAAAATCAATTAATTTTGCAGAGCTCTGGACCATGTTCCCAGATTTACACTTTATATTTGTTCCTAAATCCACACCTTCTCTCTCAAAAGCTGTCATCTGTATTTCTACTCTTCTGTTTGTCTGTTTCTTAATTCACCCTTTTTTTGGTTTCAGATCCATTTTCCATTACATGCATGTTTTATTTCAAACAGAATTGCATCTCTTTTCCTTGTGTCTGTGGTCTGTGTGTAGCATTCTTCCCTTAGCATTTGAAAATCTGTTCTACCTTGCACAGTACATGAATCTCCTTAACCTTCTGACTCTTTCCAGCGCATTAACAGATTATTGACAGGGAATTTTAACTCATGAGCTACCAAGAACATACTCAGCACAAAGGACTTATTGGAATATGCTATATACAACTGATTTAATTAGAGCTTTTCTGTATCTAGGTGTCTACTGGATATGCATGATAAATTACATACTTACAACGAATTTTCTTTGTCACTTTGCAACTAAAATCAGATGGAGATTGCATGGACTGCAGGAACAGTGAATTGGGCATAGTGTCCCTTTTAAAAACTGCATTTATTTTATGTCGATGAATCCCAAACATTTGTGGTTCATCTCAAATGAAGGAAAACATTTGTTATTCATTTGTTATTCTAAAGCAAACAGTAGAAGTCAGGAAGCTCCCACTGGCTCAGTAAAATGGCAGAGACCAGAAGATTAGAGAATTTAAGGGATGTGTGCTCAGTTGGATTAAAGCAATCAATGGCACCAAGTTCTTCAGTGAGCAAATGCCCTAAAGCATCTGGGCAGTTAAGAGTCAGAGCACAGAAGTGAAGCAATAACGTATCCTCTGTTGCCAAAACAATAAAATAATGTAGTTTTTAGCATTGTTCCATGGATCAGTGCCCATATGGAACTTTTTAGCATTATCTCAAGCTCCTCTGAATCTCAAAGTGAGTACCTTGTAAAGGGCTGCAGAAATAGAATCTGAACAAACTTTTTGTTAGAGCTCTAATTTACCTGCCTGTTCCCTGACAAACATCTATTTCATCCAAGCTGCTCTGGAATGAAAAAATTTGGAATATTAAGGAATTAGAAATGTTTAAATAATTTTAATGGGTTACTTTTTCAAGGCTAAATATGTGTCAGAAACAAAGAAATGCTGAAGAAACAAAAGTAAAACAATACATATATATATATATAAATATTAGACACACCATGTCAATTTATATATAAAACATTTTCCCACTCTTTTCTCTGAAACAATAATGTCTATGACATTAATTAATAATAAAAAACCCCCAAGCCCACTAACCCACCAACTCAAACTGAGAAACATACTTTGAATTTCAGTGGTCTTTTTTAAAGAAGCTATTGCATTCATATTGGGGATTTGGTGCACAATATCTTCCGGGAGAGGTTCCAGCTGAAAGAATAGAATAGAATAATATAAATAGTCAATAAGCCACAGGAACATAAAACAAACTGAAACAATCTAATCTTCAGGAAAAGCTCAGCCCAAGAACTGGTTAATATGTTGCTGGTATCAGTTCTAAATGTATAGTCATGATTTTGTTTTCTGTTTTCCAGCCATGTAATTGAATTCCAAGGGGCTTTTCTATTGGCTGCAAGACTAATCTATGGAGTCTCTGAAGCAGGTGCATGTCTGTGTATTATTCATTAAAAAATTCTAGTTATTTGTGTAATTTTTGTAGGTTCCTCACAAACCAAATTCCACTGCGTCTGTATATGCAGCTGGGCACTCCAAACAAAACCTTGCTGAAGCTGCACTGGAACCAAAGTGTGTACTGTATTATCTTTATTTTTCTGGTGTTATTTCATCTAACCATCTTACGCATTTTAAGGTTTATAGGGGAAAACCATAAAACACAGCTGCTTTTACTAGCTTAACATTAATTTCAAATAAAGTAGTAAACTAAAAAATGGTTATGCAGATTAGCAATAAATTTCCCTAAGTAAGTTTTTTTACAGAATCAGCTGCATTTTGATTTCCTAGTTTTAATTGTGTATTCTTTGAGTAGGGCTGCACAAGCAGAAAGAAGTGTTCAGTTACTGCATAGTTATTTTTTCCCTGCAGTGGATAAATATAAAAAGTAAGCCATATTTTGAATGTCCCCCATATGTGCTTTTGTCCACCTTCCACACATTTTCTCCTAGGAAAAAAGGGCAAAGAATTGTTTGGCCTAAATATTTCTCCTTACACTGTAATAACTATATTGTCCTTGAACAAGGCTAAGAGTCATGCAGCTCTTCTGCTTCCCCAGTAAACTGCCATGGCTGGGTGTGCAGGGTCGCATCCTGAGGAGTAGCAACTGTGCCAAGGTGGACAAAAAAAAGCAATCTCAACACCAGTCTCCTCTCTAAAGCTAAGCATATTCAACCACCATTGACAGAAGACATCTGTACTGCAGACAAAACTCCTTTCTTAAGTATGCCTGGGTCTATTTTAAACTAGGTCAAGTGAAGCCCACCCAAGGAGCTTCCTTTGTGAAGTTAATAGTTCAGTAGCCATCATAGACAGTCCTCCAGGTTGCTACCGCTGCATCAGTACTCACCAGCTAGATAAAATCAACTTTGATCCAAGCACACATAGTGGGAAGTAACTGCAGCGTGGATACTCCCTCAGTGGTGCTATTTTAAGGAAGCTTAGTTACAAATCCCAAAACTTCTGGGATCCTGCCACTACAATCAGCAGTGAATGCCTGTCAGCGATAAAGACATTGCAAATATCATCAGTCCTTTATAGTCTTGGTAACTAAAATGAATAGGCCTGTTCATGTCATTATTTCCTTAGAAGCCCATATGGGATTGCAGCTGGAAGATTTTCTTCTGGCTAGAAACAATAACATTATGTTTTGTTTTCAAATAGCATAAATCAGTCCATTCTGCCCAGTGATCCAGTATGCAGAGAGGTGCTGGTTGGATCTGACTGGGTCCCAGTGCTACTTGGTTAACAAAGAGGCCAATTTGCTAAGAAACATTGTTCCTATCTAGTATGTATCGTGTATTAGCACAAAGACAGCAATTACAACAGAAATAATATTTCAGATACTTTTGCAGTCCTTGAACTATATCTACTTTATCATCTTCATAGGTGGCTCTATTTGGTAACTCTTTCAGGTTCCTGGGGAAGAACTGTGTATTTACAAAAATGCCAACCAACAGATCAAGCTTTACAGATTTTAGACCAATAATCCATACAATAACCTTAATAATCCATACCTTGAGTTATGCAGATAAACAGCATTTGCTTTATCTCTAGTAATTTTCTGCTTAAAGTAATCTATTATTTGGCCAGGACGAATACAAACCCCTGAAGTTCTGTTTGGTCATGCTGGGTGCAGGAACACATAAGGGACAGCATGGAGTAGTTTAAGGTTCTATTTCATCAATTTCCTAATTCCTAAGGCTTTGATGATGAATTCACTTCCCTGAAACAGAATAAAATAGCTCCAGGCCATAGCAGTAGGAATCATAGTAAAAGGTATGGAATTGCCAGACTGCAATATGTGAGTGCTGTGTCTTGGTTTGCTCTTTGAGTATAAGATTGTTTAGGCAGACCTTTTGTACTAATTATATGCAGATCCTTTGTACTAATTATTAAGATGGGAACAACTGATGTAGAGAAAGTTAGAGGAGATTTTCTGTTGAAAGGTGGATATTTTGTTGCCCTCCTTAAAGCTGGATTTTTGCAAGAGCTAAAACCCAAAAGTTTGATTTTCCTTAATATATCAAAACCACATCTTTATTTATCAGTATAGATTTCTTTAAAAAACAAGAAGGCTGCATTTGGACTTATCAGGCGAATATTTGGGAAATGGCAGATGTATTTTTAGAAATCTGCATAAGCTGATGAATCCTTAAAAGAAGAAAAAGAGTAAAATATCCAACACCTATGCCAATCATTACTCCATCTGTTAGCACTACTAACAGTTTTGTAGGTGATGTGAGTATAATGGGCATGTTTGATCATTTCCTTAACTCTTTTTTTCCACAAAAACTTTCATTTTTTATTCCAAGCTTGGCTGAGGCAGGCTCCTAAGCCTTTTTGTCTCCTCATCCTTAAATACAGCCCAACAGACCCTGGACCCGCTTTCACATCAAGGAAATTTTATCAGGCTCCACAAGTGAGTTCATGACATCATATATATTTCGAAGCCCAAAATGAAGTTCCTTTACAAAATCACTGCAGAAATAAAGCCAGTGGGTTATGGCAGCAATTTCTACACCCTTTGAAATGAGACTGTCTGTATTCAAAAGGAGGATTCTGTTGGCAGTTATCTACAGTTGCATACAACTGTATAGACAGAGAGGTGTCCCTGGAAAATATCAGCAGTTAGACCCAACACTGAACAAAAGAAGTTACTCTACACCTGGCATATATGGCACCATACCTTCCCTCCTACACTTATTGGAATTCAGATCATGAAGTCTATTAAATCTAGAGATAACAGAAAAGAAGCTGAAAAGAGCACTGGATACAGACCATGAGGAAAGAAATCTCTCGGAGAAGAACAGCTCAAGTCTGCAGAAATAACCAAACCACTGGAGAGACAGTTTGGACCAGACACAAAGGGTCACATTTTCAAAGCTTTTACATGGCTGAATTGGGCTTTTGTGTCCAAAGTAGATTAATGTAGAAACTGAGTCCCCTAATCATTTTCAAAATAGGAAAAACAATGTAAATGGGCAAAAAATCACTTGGTATGCCAAAATCTGCCAGAGGCATATCAACAAATGTTTGAAGAAGGAATTAATGATGGAAATTTCATGTGCCCAGAAAGGGATCTGAACTGATCCTTGGGAACGCGGAGAGAATCTGAAATTACAGCAGTCTGCATTGAGCTGAAAATTCTAGCAATATCCGTGTTGTTTTTAGCACTGTCATGTTTTAAAGTACCAAGATTAGCTTCACTGAAGAATGTTGTGGAGTGCAGTTAGAGATTACTGAAAAGTGAGGCAAGTGTAAGCAGAAGGTAAGGAGCCCAGAGAGTCTGCCAGAAGCAGAGGAAGGGGAGGAGGCAGGCAGGCTCCTCAGGGATGCCAGGGCTGCAAGGGGAAGAATCACAATCCCCCTCTCCTGGTTACAATATGTAAAAAAACTAAGCAGAAGTGCTGGGCTTTGTGGCTCTTAATGTTGCCTATGAT
Source organism: Aegithalos caudatus (assembly GCA_013389925.1). Lineage (NCBI taxonomy): Eukaryota > Metazoa > Chordata > Aves > Passeriformes > Aegithalidae > Aegithalos > Aegithalos caudatus. The sequence goes on from WEIU01010308.1 coordinate 97,574, forward strand.
TATAGAACAGTAAGTTCAAAGATCTCACAGGTCCTTTTATATGTTCTTATATTTGCAATTTTCTCAGTTTTTGCACTCTGTTTATATATAAGGGCTACAATGCAGTAAATAGATCAAATTTCACCGGGAAGAAATTCAAAGATGCAAAGGGTCATTAGCACCTGCCAGTCCCTGAAAACCAAGTGATACCTTGGAATTATGTAACTTTGGAATCAGAAGACTCTCTGTTTCCTTGGCCAAACCACTTCTTGACTAGCACTGCCCACCTTGGGAACATTGGTGTCACCATGTTGACCTCTGGCACACACATTGCTCCAGTTTCCTATCTCATCCAGATCTCTATTTCTAGACTCTGAGTTTATGCAAGCAGCAGATGACAGGTGTTTTAGACATGGTGTTAATTATTTTCTAGTATTAGAGTCAGATTAACAATGAGGATATGAGATTGTGAGCAAGTTTACCACGCAATTTAAAATTGATCTCAGGCCATATTCACTTCCATGAATATTTCCATTTTGGAGAGAGAAACGCTTACCTGTTTTGGTAAATTACCCCTTTTAATGCCCTCTTGGCAGAGCTCACTGCCTGCTTGGCAAGCAGCCCCAGATTGACACTGAATTCCACAAAGGAGAAAAATGCCAACTTTTCATCATCAGCAGGAAAGCTGCAGAGTACAAGCCTTCCACTTAAATTACCATCCCCTCCTAAATGCCAGCTCAACAGACTGCAAGAAAGAAGCACATACTTCACACTCTGCAAGAAAATTGTCTGGTGTAAGTTTTCAAGCATGCTTGGGAGCCAACCAATCACAATGTTTTGTCAAATTCTGCTTCAGACTGAAATTCAAGCCAGAAGAATATTTACTAGAAGATGTTAAATTTAGTCACTTAAAAATGTTTTTACACTTGGGGCCAAATTCAGCCTTGGCCACCACAGTCAATGAGAGCAGACGTGCATCTTCTCTGCGCCTTTGTTGCGGGGTCCTGCTGGGCAGAGACACCGTGGGCTGCACTTCTCTGCTTCCTCTGTGCAAAGAAGAGCGTGACCCCATCTGAGACTAATTATCACTTGTTACAGGCCCCAGGAAGCTGCTGTGCCACAGGGAGCTGAGACACACTGCCCAAACCTGTAGGCAGATCAGAGGGAGCTGATGATGTTAGGCTGACTTCTGAGTCCCATGGAGATATCACACCTGGCTTCTTTAAAAGGCATGGGATGAAGAAAAAGCTAAATCCTTAGGTTTTGACTCAGAGAGTTTTGTCCCTACTCTTTCTAGCTGCACATGAAGCCCTATATGAATGCAGTTACGTTGGAAATAAAACATAGGATTTAGCATATTTTACTCAAAGAAAGCCCATGCCCAAGAATTTTTAAAATCCAAGTAGTGCCTCTTCAGAAATAATGTGGAGGAAAGAAAGCAGAACATGTACCCTTACATTTGTACAGAGGCATTACTCACCACCACCAGAGACCAAAAGTCATAGCAGAACTCTTTATAGCACCAAAGCTAGGATGGGGAAAAACAGCGTGGAATTTCCATACTCCACAATGAAGATTTTGGGAGAAAATCTCAATATTCAACCCAATTTTCACAGTCTTCTTAGATTAAAATATAAATCTTAATATTCAATGGTTTTCTTAATTGAAATCATATGTATATTTATATACGCTTTAAAAATGAGTTTTAAAATCTATTCAATGTGTGAAAAAATGTAGAATTTTTTAAAGAGTGTCACAATAAGTGAAAGAATTTAATTTTCAGCATGCATATCATAACCTCAGAAAGGCTTAAAAGCAATGATTTGGAATTATCTGAATCCATCTTTTCCTTTGTTTTGACAGATGCTCTTTTAATGGACCAGTTATCAAATCATGTTGAGAAAATTCAGAGATATTTTAAGGCAACTGATGGTCATCTTGCCTTTTCACCTTCCAGAAGGTTTTTCCATGTTTACATTTTGGATTTCAAGGGAATCCAGCTGCTTAATCTCTTCTCACCTCTTAGGAAGATTTCCTTCCAAGGAGATAACCTACAGTGCTTCTAATTAGGTCTGCAAATGGTCAAACGGATTTTTCTCAAAGTGACATGGAAACTTTCTGCTTGTAAACAGAAGCACAGAGAAGAAAACCTAAGATATCAAAATATTTTAAAAGAAATTTTACATGTAAACTTTCTAATTAAAAATTGATCTTTATAAAGTTTATCCTTAATTCTATAATTTCCTTTTTAGTTTATTATTTAACAAGGTATTCACAAACCACACCAAACTCAGACATTTCATATACCATAGGGTGTCTTGCCTTCTTTCCAATTGCTGTCAGAAAGAGTGTGGGTCTCCTCAAAATTCTCTGTTATTTATACCAGTCCTTCCATGCTCAAATTACTTAAAGAAGATTAATTTGATAGAGTATTATTTTCCTACACTCACTGTTTTATAAGAGAAGAGTGAGAAGTTATCTTACTAAACAATTCACTAAGCTATAAGCCATGTATAAATTAAAATATATCTATTTTGGATGTCAATCTCTTTTCTTTCTTGATTCTCTGAGAGAAACTACGAGAAGAAGGCATTTTGTGTTTGTAAATTTAATGTTACCTCTTAGGCAACTTATCAGATCAGCACTCCCTAAAAGCTGAAAGCTGTAAGTTGTGTCTAGTTTTAGAATTTTTTAAAGTGTTATTCTGTTGGTAATAGGACACATGAAGCAGTGAATTTCTGTATTGAAAAGTCCTGGCCAAAAACAACAAAAGAAAAGAAAAAGTTTTGAAAAAGCTCTGCAAAATGTTTATGAATTCTAATCCTCAGCACATGAATAAATACATCTGACAAACTGCAGGGTACCTCACAAGGGCCTTTCCCAACCTTTCTAATTTGAGTTCAAATACATGTGTAGTGTTTAGAACTGAAGTTAATCTTGCCAATGTTTTTAAACTAGGGGTGCAGCATATACCATTATTTGTAAAAGTGAAAGGCAAGATAATAAGTTATAATTGTCCTATTAATCACCTGTAAAGAATTGCATTCAGAGAAGAATCCATCCTTAAATTATAGTAATTGGTTGTTTAAAGGAAAAAAAAAAAAATCTGTCCTTGGCAGAAGATGCTTGGAGTTCACTGTGCAAGTTCATGAACAGTATGGTGAAATCAAGCAGTATATATATATGCTGTAAGCCATGTGGTGTATATTGCCATAAATCTATTTCTAACTTCTAACTAGGTATCAGACTTTCTCATTAGTGTCTGCTCCTTGGCAACACCTTTCCTTATTCTTTTAAGTCAATATCAGTTTCTTGTGGTACACTTGGTAGTAACATCCTCTCTGGAGTACTTTTCTCCACAGCCACAGCATATTTTGTCTTTGAAATTCTACTGCACCAAACCACTTGATGCACGTCTCAGAAGACAATGTTCTTAGCAAAAGGACATGAGAAAACAGCTTATTGCCTGACATGTTCTTTTACAAGCAAATTAAAAATGACTGCATGGGGTTTTTTGTATTCATTTGCATTCAGTGATAGCAGAAAAAGTAGTTGGGTTTGATACAGTGGTAAAACAAAATAAGGCAGTTCCCACAAATGGGTAGAACCACCAAATGGTCATAACTGGACAGAGGGACCCGGGCACCTACACAGAGGAGGATACATCACACCATCATCACAGAACCATAAACATTAGTCCCACCAGGGTTCAAACTTCAGGGAATGAGTTTAGAAGTGCTATGAAAAGCCAGTGGTGTTGTAAGTTATTATCACAGGGAAGATGTCAACAGAAATATCAATGAGACTGCCCTGGAATGGCAGCTGATCAGGAGGGCAATGTTGCATTCACTTAGATTGTCAAATGCCTCAAACTGGGTTATGTAATCCATATTTCAGTACCTAAATAAAAGAAGTAACACTGAGCAGCTTTTTAAGTAGCATATACCACCACACTGGAAAATTTTCCTTATGGAGTATGTCAAAGGTGACAGTAGATAAAACCCATTGAAACAATTCTCTATTTTTCTGGCGTCTGTTTTACATTTCTCAGAATATTTTTGAAAAAGCTAACACTTTATTAATTGTATGTATAATGTAAAAAATAATAAGCATTGTTGATGTGTCATAAAGATGAAAAGCAAAGGTTTAAAAGAACACTTGGAAAATTCCTCTACCCAACATCCATCAGAAGACACATTGCTTCACCTTATTCACATAGGTAGGAAGCCTTGAAGAGGAAGGAAACTGGCAAACTGGCCTGCAATTTGGCACTAACACATTCGATTGGAGAGATTATATAGCTATTAAGACTTCCCCTGAGGGGGAAACAAAGTAGCACACTCCACTTTATAACAAGATCTTGCAAAATTCACAATTTATGGTAAAGGCTTTTGTCCCTTCATAAATTATTTTGGCTGCACCTTGAGCAATTTTTTTCCTTCTCACTATTTATAGGATAAAAGATATTTTTAATGGATAGAAGAAAGAAATAAAAAAAATCACTAATAGGAATCCTTATCTTGCATTTGTATACATAAATGGCACATACTCTTATTTACTTATTCTCCTTTCAAAAGTTATTAACACATATAGTGTTTGATAACTCTTGGAAACTCCATTTCAACTGCATACAAATCAACCTGAATCTTCACTTATATTTTTTTTAATCTTGTACACATTTTTAAATTAATGTTTCAAAAGTGAAGCTTCAAAATACTGCAAAATATGTGCCTGTGAAATATACAGTTTCTGAGATCATTAGGTACCTCGAAAAAGCCACTTTTTCCCATGATAGATGGATAAAAACTCCATTCCTAGTAGATGATATGCTCACCAATGACTAACCAGTAATGTCAACTCATGTGTATTCAGCACATCACTAAAAGCAATTTGGAGGTTTTAAATATTACTCAAAACTGGGAATAATTTAGGCGTACACTAAAGAATTTGTATAGTCATCTAATTTAGAGCTACTTATGCAAACCAGGTCTGTTACTTAGTAAGATATATTCAAATTCCATGGTTTTTATACCAAACGACAGAAGGACCGATACCATTGTTACTAAAAGAATACCAAAGATAGCAGCTTCAGCAAACTTTGCTCATTTTCTCCACCTGCTATGATTTATGTTTTACCTCATTTCCTAGAAGGGCATTTATACAGGCTTCAGAGGCGTCACAGATGGCAGTAAGGTCATGTCCCCCCTCCAGCGCCAGCACCACGCGGCCATCCGCCAACTTCAGCAATTGCTTGGTTAGGTGACCAAAACCTGGTAGTCAAATACAGGATGCAAATAAGTAAAGCAGAACAGGCATTGCAGGCATGTTTCACATCTGCTGCATCAGAACGTAGAAAGTCCTGGAAAACTCTATAGGCAGCATAGGATATACTTAGTCCAGTATCCTGTTTCTGACCATGGCCCACACCAGATGATTTGGTGTTAGTATATGGAATTTTTTATGAGGCACATGTGAGATAATGTCCCTCATGCTGATCCTTCATTGCTGGAGATCAGTTGAAACACGAGGATGTCTCTCTTCTCACCTCTGTTAACCATTATCACCCTGGATTCTCTTCCTATGTGCATATCAGTGTGACATATAGCCATGTTATTTAGAGAGATCTGACATAACCCTGGTCACTTATGGCATTGATATAACAAATAATATATCTAGTTAAACAAAAGTTTTATAATTAAAAATACTTGTGCTCTCCAAAGGGGATGATGAAGGGTTTTTTTTATTTAAAAATTAGTTCTTACTTTATATTTGAGGTTTGAGAATAATACAAAATCGTGAACTGAGAGATAGTGGAAACATATGTTACCTCTTAGGTCCATCTTGAAGTGTTTTTAGAAGCAGCACTAACAACTTTAATTCAAGGTTTTGGTATAAGTTGAAACTGTCTAGAACTTTGGAGCTATCTCTACCAGTATTGCTCAGTCCTTTCTAAGAAACTCTGCACCATAGCCAAAAAATGATGGTACTTCATTTTCTGTGGTGATCTATAACTACACAGACATTACCACAAAGTTTTCATCTTGTGATTCCAGTAAAGTTAATTTATTACATTTTTAATGACAAGAAAAAAAGCATGAAATATGTCAATTTTGAGTGAAGATTTTTGGAAGAATTTTTGTGGTAATTTCCTAGGACAGCTATTGTTTTTGTTTAATCTCTTTAAAGTAAGAAATGATAAAGATTTGAAGCTATTGGCATTAAATAAACATCACATCTTGTTCTTAACTTTTCCACTTGATCTGTACTAGTTGCTCCATTGATGGTCATCACTACTCATTCCATTGTATTTCATCTCCATAAATAAAGCATTAGAAGGTACCTGCTAGACCCTGGAGTTCTATAAAGACATGAAAATTAACATCTTTTTAATATGCTCCAGTGAGGAAGACCACCTAAAATTAAACTGTGAAAATTACAAGCGTCTTTTCCAGAGAAATTTTCCAAATTCAAGTTTAGTTCTGTTTTCATCCTAGGATGTAAAATGGACATCTCTGTTAACCACGTCCAACTGTTTTGGAAAAGAAACTTTAATTATATCAAATCTGGATTAGCTGTACAGACATAAAAACCCCAAATCATACAAACTCCTCTACTTGCCACTTAACATATAAATGATCATAGAAACACTTGAGGTGAAATACTATTTCCTTGAGCCACTGCCCAATCTTCTGTACCCTAGAAGTACCACAGTTTTAATTCTAGCAAAGTAACTACACTGTGGTTCAGATTATATAAAGGGGTGAACAACAAATAAAACTTTAAACTCCCATTTAAACTCAACCTTCCTTCATAAAAAAAACCCCCAAAACCAAACAAGAAAAACCCAACAACCCCTCTCTCCCCCTCCTCTCTAAAAAAGACACGATAATAAAAGTGAAGGAAGGAATTAAATGAGGGTAACCTTTGATCTTTAGCCAATTACTGCTGTCTTTTACCTGCAGAAATTGTTTCTGTCTGCATGTTACACACAAGATCTTTGGGCCCATAAGAAGACAGTGCCAACCGTGTAAAGTGAGTCAAAGATAGGACATTTATGGGAAATGAAGAAGGATTAACAGGTGCAGGCTCCTCACATTTGAGTGTGTGAGGAACCCAACAGCACTTTTTAGATCACATTATCCTTTGAGTTATACAGATTCTGTGAAGGGAAGGCTCTACCACATTTCCCATGAAGACTGGAGAATTTTGTATGACTGCAAATGTTGCTATCTCCACATAGTCTTCTGTTTAGTCTTGTAGGGCAATAGGCAATAGGCAACAGAAGGCCAAACAAAGTCTTCTGAGGCTTGTAGGGCAATAAATGTAAAGACTCTTGCTATGCCTTTTCTTTGTTTAGGCAACTATACATAATATAACCCATTATCATTGTTACAATATTAGCTTGCCTGCTTGGTTTCCTGATGGTTTTCCTAGTACCAATGCTATAATAATCATCCCTGACTGCATCAGGATACAAGGAGCTACAAAGAAAGCATCTTTCCAAACAGGGATCACAGTAACAGGATAAACTGTTTCCAACCCAAATTAACATGATGGGGCTTTTCTTCAGTATAACTACCCTGAGAAAGTAAAGGTGACGTGCTAGAAAGTGAAGAAATTATTTTAGTCAACAGTACCAACACGGTCAGTGACTGAATGAGTTATGGAAATCCTTAACAAAGAAACTTGGATCCCATGTCACTGCAGCAACTTAGAAAAGATGTTAGCTTCCTCAAGGAAATCCTCTGGAGTGCAGAAGTAAGAAAATGGAAAGAAAGGAATCCTAGTCAAGTAATAGTTTTAAGATGGGCTGTAGTTCATGCCAAATAATTAATGAAAACAAGAAGAAAATAACAACAAACACCATTAAAAAAAATCTGTCATCTCCCCTGATATAAGGAGATCAAGCACTGGCCAAATTAAGGTGAGAAAGGAGTCAGACAAGAATTTTGAATCCTGAGCCTTCCAACTCACATGAATATTTAGTTCTTGGCCCTGCTACTGGACCTGCTGTAATCTTCTTGTAAATGCGCTCAGTGATTTTGCATTTCAGAGAAGTGCACTATTTTTTGTAAACTAGGCTCATGCAGTGTGCCAGGAAATTGTGAGAACGTTTTTGTGCCAACTATGATTTTCATAATTTCTGTAATTTAAACATTAAAAGTACTTGCTTCATCAACAGCTTCAACATTTGGGTATCCTGGGTAGAACATGCAAAAGCATTTAATATTAATTTCCTATCATCCTATTAAATATTTTGATTAACCTTTGATTTCCACAAGAAACAAAATACTACTAAGTAATTCCTAAATTCCTACTCACCAAATATTTTATATTTTCTTCACAAAAAACCCAGGGGTGTACAATATACATCCAAGCAGAGAAGACTAGATAAAGACTGTAACCATTATAAATCATCTTATGCATTGGAGTGATAAGCTGTATGTGAGCTGTTTTTGCCAACCTTTGAAGTAAAAATATAAAATTTAAAAAAAAAACCCATAATGTGTAATTTTTAATTACACCTTTTCCCCTCCTCTAGTACTATTACTGAAGGATATACAATACTCACACTTTTGTAAGAAATTGTTCTAGTGCGGGAAGGTGGAAAGAGAGAAAATTATTATTATATTAATGAACAAGGATTCAGGCTGTTATTGAAGGACACAGTGTGCTGATCTCTTGAATTACCATCTGAAGAAGTAATTAATCTTTTAGTGGATTGATGGACTAATGCCCGAGTAAGAATCATGGGGATTTTTTTTCCTGTTTGTAACAGATAACCCCCGCACACACTCTTTTTAGTTCTGTTAAGCAGCAAGGAATGGCACGGGTGAGGTTTCTGAAGCTTCATTTGACCACAGTCAATGGAGCAACTATACTCTACCTAAAAAAAAAGACCCCATAAAAATCCTATAAAAAGAGAATGCAGTTGTTTTAGTTTTCTTTTGTTGCTTTTGAGGTATCCTTACTTGGATAACCTGAAATGGACAGTGGCAAACAGAAGGCAGGTAAAACACCTCTTATCCAGGTCAGTTCCCCTCTGTCAGGCTCATTACACAACCATGTGTTGTCTACGTGTGGTGGAAGTAAAGCTAACCAGTTCAAATTGACAACTTCCCACTTTGCAAAATAAACATTTGAGGATGAAGACAACTTGTGATTGTTATTCTTTTTGCATCCTTTCCTCAGCAGACATGGAAAGGAACCATATGGATGGGGTAAATTCCCAGCCAGCACTGCAGTACTCCTTGTTTGCATAAACAGTCTTACATGCAACTCAATTTGCTTGCCAACAAATATGGAAACAGCCAGTTAGTGGGGAGTAAACCTGCCTCAGCAGAAGAGAGACTCCCTCTCTCTCCCCCACTGTGCATAAGGAGAGCAGATGTCTCCTGTACAGTCAATTTTTTGGGTGATGGCAGGCTGAACAAAGCTGTGGTGCCGGCTCTTGCTCATTGGAGATTGCTGGTGAAGGAACAAGGACACGTCAACAGCTGAAACGGTGGAGAAGCTCTAGAGTTATGGAGAAAGCATCAGCTTTTTCAGCCTCAGCAGCAGGGCCCCAACAGCTCTTTTGGCTTCAGTGTCTTAAAAGCTACAACCCAACCCTAAATTACAGGCAGAGCTCTGGTGAGCTCCTCTGGATACTCAGAGCAGCCTGGAGAGGAATACATGCAAAACACAAAACCTCCACAGTCTCTGTCCTGGACCTCCAAGCATGTATTTAACTATTATTTACCATTTAATCATGTCATTACTCTCTAATTTACTTGACAATGTGTTTTCCTCTCATTAAAACTGTTGCGATGATCACTGCCAAAATTCTACCCACCAGTGTTCCTTGCTTCTTCCCTGTGGTTCCTTCGTGACTATTTGATTAATTTTCATTGATATTCTTCCAACAATAGCATCTAAAATTAACTGGGTCAGTTTTTACATAACTTCCTGAGTCACTAGGCTACGTGTCCTAAATAAATATGTCCATACAGGAGTCAAATGATAATTTACCCTTCCAGCATTAGCAAGGGCTGGGACATTTTACAAAGCTTGCGTTCTATGATAAGAGAACATATTTTATTCTCAGCTCTTAATTCAGGACCTTTTTTTCAATGAAAACTTCATTTGGATGAAGTCAGAGGCTTGACTCAGTTGGCAGGATATGGCCTTGAGTGAGGGGGAAAAGGAGATTTTAATGCCAAATACATTCTTACGAAAAACATTTTCCAAATGGCTGAAATTATAAATGTTACTGTTGAGGTACCTGAATTTTAACGGTACATTTGGCCTCCAGGCATTAGCTGCTGATTTCTTGCTTTTAATACAGGAGAAGGAAGCTCAGTAACACTTCAAATTAAATGTCTCAAACAGGCATTTAATTTATATTAAATTAGACAGTAATTGTATGTTAAATAAATGCCAATAGTCTCAGGAACACATTTTTATGGAATAACAATTTATGTAATAGATGTTTTCATTGCATGCCTGTTAGGTCTACAGTAATATGTTTTTTCATAATTAGCTGCTCTTTAGCTGTTACATTGAACATAACTTATTAAATCTCTCTTACTATATATTCAAGGATTACTCTTTGAAAGTCAAATACTGCAAACTTGTCTCACTACAGGAAGAGGCGACCTTGCAATGCTCAATAAGATGGTATTTTCAACTCACATGAGATATGGATGTATCCAAGTGTGTCATACAGCCCATAACATTTGCTTAGTCCTTCAGGGGAAGGAACTTTTACACCTTCACCACACAAGGCAGCAGTGACCACCAGGAAAATGTTCCTCAGAGAAAACTTATGGAGGATGAACACTCGCCCAAACTTTTCTCCCAATTAATTCACAGTAAAAGGATGGCATCTCTTTTGCATCATCAACTTGCATTATCAAGCTTTAGGGATTCTTCACCCTCCAGGAAAGGTCACGGTAATGTACAAAATACTTATGAAGCTTTTAGAACTTTTAGAGCTATTTAAAGTGCTGTTATGTGGATTCAGAGGGAAAATATTCAACCACAGATTTCAGTTGCCAAAGTCAAAGCAGGAACCTTTGGATATTTCCAAAACAGTCTGGATGTTTTTAGCCCTGTTCTTACTAGCTCTTTGCTCTGTGCCTTCCTTCCTTCTCCGTTTCCTTACATTTCCTTAATGTCTGCCCCTTCTTATGGCTAGCCCAAGTAATAATTCCTGCACTGTCCTGCTATCCTTCCTCTCTTTTTTTTTATTTCGCTTCCTATTTAGAAAATCCTCTACTAAGTGAATCCAGACAGGATGCAAGATGATCCGTCCAACAGAGATCCTCCCTGTTTTCTCAAGAACAAGTAGTCGCTCTGCATCAGAAAGCAGAAGCCAGAAGAGAGAAGCTGCAGGACTTCATGTAGAAAGGTGGTATTTCAGAGTCTTGGATTCAGATCTCTCTGAAAAAGGCTGGTGCTTCATCTTTGAGGTGAGGGGATTCTCCATGGAGTTTGGAGAATTGTTTTTGTTTTTTTTTTTTTTTCTTTTTTCCTGGAGACTAAAATCTCTCTAAAGGGATTCTGAGGAGATAGACTAATCAGACTAATAATTATCTGTGAAAATCTGTCCCACATACTGTGAAGTCTGCCAAGTTGATAGAGCATGTGGTATTACTGTTATCATAACTTCTTCCAAATCTGATCAAGTTGCCTGATTAAACTGATATACAATATATGCATCTGATGTTACAAGTTACAGATGATTATATCTCTAAATCTGAGTCTAGACTCAGTAAGGGGTTGGCTAAAAAACAAGACATCTGATAAAAAAATAATTCAAAGTATGAGGAATTTGTTTCTAATCCATGCTGGAATGAAAATCAGATACTACTATTGACTATCCAAATAAATGAGTAAGCTTGATTAAGTTTGGAGAAGTTTATTATAATGCTACTGCCTATAAAATCAACCTGACACATTTTTAAAATATGCAGGGCAAAGTTTCTGCTGTTATACATGAATAGCTGAAATGTGGGCACTGAGTTATAACTGAAAACAATCTGATGGGAAGATCTAGCTTATTTCTTTTTCTAACTCATGAAAAGCCAAGTCAGTTAGTGTTGAATTGACCCAGGAGGCTAACACAAAGGATCTGATTTAAACCCCATCACTCAGAAGCTAAGAACTGACTGCCATTTTCTGAAGATGGTCTAATAAATTCTGCCAAGAAAATCATCATGGACTAAATGATCTTTCCAACTTATACAGTTTCTCAGATGATACAAATTAAGGCTCCCACTTTATTTTCAGTCATTTACTGACCCTACCACATCAGCATATCAGATTAAATTAAGAACTCATTCCTCAGCCAGTGTTAATCAGCATATACCATTATCTAAAGACCTAGCCTCCAGATGTGGACCATTCATCATTCCAAGGCTAGCAACATACATACAATAAGCATATCAGGGAGAGGTGGATCTTGTAGGTGGATAGACTTGAAGTAAACACTCTATTTCCTGAACAGTTTGGCAAGAAGTTTCCTGGTGAACTCAGTACCAGAGGTCTAGTGCCCCTCAGGATTTGGATCACATTGTTTAATAAACATCATTTTCTAAAATCAGATGGGAATAAGGCACTGTGTTTCTAAGGAATTACTGTACATCTCATACAGTTATTCACTTTCCCTCTGGCCCTGTGCCTGTTAACCCCACCTGACACATGCTATAATCACCCAGAAATGCACTGCCTGTCACCACTTATTGAAAAGGTAATGTGTAAAACTTGGTAGAGGAAATGGTATTGAAACTAGGTTTGGGGTCTGACTCCTTACAGTCTTCTGTTTAGTTGCAATTTCCAAGTAAAATACATCGAGTAACTTTCTATTATGTTGCTCTATTACAAAAACATGTAAGAATTAAGGATGTGATTTCCATCCAGACAACAGCCCATATGTACCTCTTCATACTGTTAAAAGGACACACAAATGCCTCAAAATGGTGGAATTGCAAAAGCAACAGTAGTTACTATTTGAATGACATATGTGATTCTATCCAGCCTTCCCCATGAATAGAGAAGTTATGTCAGAACCTTGTCAGTCATGTTATTACACAGCAGAGTTTACTGGGAGCACAAGGAAAGATGGCAGGGAGCTGCACGGGCTTCAGGTGAAGGCAGGACTAGTGCCACTTTGTTCTCATGCACTACAGGTGGAAATATGTAAAAGACATTTTTATTTTCTGGTCTCTTTGTTTCCACAGAAACCATATGGTGATGTTACTACAACATCCCTGTCCCCCAATCCCCGCTGCTGCTGCCTGCTCCCCCACAAATCACCCAAGAAATACATATGAGAATAAAGTATTTTCTTAGAATTTTTAATATCTCATCTCTGTCTTTCCATTCTTCCAACACACAGTTATCTGAAGGAGCCTTTCTGTGAGATTCTGCAGCCAAGTGGTGACCCACCAATTACTGCTTGAGAATTAGTGGCTCAGAAGCCTTATGGAGTTCCTTACTCAGTGGTTTTNAGGGAAGTTGGAAAACCTAAAATAAATGGTAATCTTCATTGAACAATAGAAACATCAAGACAAACAATGGTATTTCTGTGCTACACTCAGACCTAAATCCAGCTAACTAGTGTTAAGGTAATTTGAGGACTCCAGATGTTGTTGCAGCTGCAACAGCCATCTTAGTCATTCTCCTTACAAGTGGGAAGTTCACAACAGGGCAAAACCCATTAATTCCACATTGAGATACTGTTTCTTGAGCAGCAATAGTTGTTTCTTCTTCAAGGGAAAACAGTACATCAGCTTTTTTAGCTGGAGACACTAAAAATCTATTACCAGAATAGCTACTGTTTCTCCCTCCAGAGTTTTAACAGCCAGAAGTAAAATAACCT